>JAJAGP010001400.1:0-196983 GCA_025084515.1 Ancistrus triradiatus
AATCCAAGTCTCAGTGAGACAGAGAGCGTGTAAGCGTTTATCAGTGATTATTTCATTTACAATCACTGCTTTGTTTGTAAGTGATCTAATGTTAAGTAGTCATAGCTTTAGTCTAATGTTGTTATTTCTTTGGCAGCTATCTGTGTTTATACTAATGAGGTTATTAAAACAGACTTTTTGAGAGCGTTTACGTTTAGGGCAGATGCGGGTAACATACACAGTTTCAATAATGTGGGTTCTGGGTGACGGTGCATGGCTACCAGCAGACAGTTTGATGAGCCGGTCTGTCTGCTGCCTGACCCCTGCTCTGGATAGTCAGCCCCTAACCAATCGGGCCATAAGACTATGGGCAATGTTGCAGGAGATGAGAGCAGCACCCTCCCGAGTGGGATGGACACCGTCCCATCCTAAAAGGCCAGGCTTACCCTCAAAGGCTGTCCAGTCATGTTCCAAAAGCTATTGGAAAGCTCTTTTAGAAGAACATAGCCTGCTGTAGAAGCAAAAGTGGATGTAATATATATATATATATATATATATATATTGTCATGCATCTCATATTTTCATGTTACTTAACCATTTAAAGAACATTAATTTTAATCCGTCTTTGAGAACTGACCATATATCTAAATAATATGATAAAAATGGAACTTTATTTCATGAAGACATCTGCCCATAGAGGACATGGCAGTATCCCTGCTATGTAATTTTGCTTTCTCTATTTAAAGTGCTGGTTTTCTGTTCACTGTTGTTGGGCATTTCACATACTGTTACTCCTTCTGCCATATTTCGCAGTCAGGTGTGTTTGTTCTGTGCTTTCCCTCTACCTTTCTATTTCTTCCTGTTACCTGTTTGGTTATGTTTTGGCTAGGTTATGTTTTTAAGGTTTGGTTTTTTAGTAACTTTTAGTGTTTGCTTGTTTATGTACGTATCTCATATCCATGTGCACCCTGTATTTGTTGACTAGGGACCATCTAGGCTATCTAGGTATGGGGTTGTGTCAGTGCCCTTGGAAAAGGTCATTTACTCTTATGTGATGGCAGGATTAAAGCAGAACTGTACATTGAATATGTAGAGCAACATATGTTGCCATCAAGGCAACATCTTTTCCAGGGATGTCCACATATTTAATTTAAACAATTTCTTTTAAAAATGCTCTAGTTTTGATTATTTTTCATAAAATACGTTAGCAAATTTGATGTTTTATGTCCAAAGTGTACAGTATACAGTATTGGTAGCAAGCAGTTTTATATTACCAGGTAAACCACAGCCAAAGAAGCTTTGTTTTTTACAATAACCACTGGCTAACTGAGGGGTACGTTTTGAAAGGTTGTGTCTAGCAACCAAGTTTTATGTTACCTTCCTCCAGGTGTACCCTATTCAAATAACGTTACAATAATACACACACACACACACACACAGTTCAGTTTCTCTCTCTCTCTCTCTGTCTGTCTCTCTCTCTGTCTGTCTCTCTCATACACGCAGAGGTTACTTGATTATGTGAAGGCAATGGCAGGACTAGACACTTCTGGTAGCACTGAATATAGCACCAGGATGTAATTATGCCTCTCATGCCGGACTCTCCTCCGCTATCGATCCTCTGGAGCTTGGAAGACTGGCAAAAAGTAGGTGTGGGTGTGGGAGTCTCAAATCGATGACACATTTCACATCTAATGAGACACCTGCATTGTCTTCTCTGCCCTTAAAGGGCTTCATATTTTTCGGAGACATTACTATTTTATTTATCTCTTCTGTTTCCATCCCCTCAGGTTTAGCTTCCACAAACAATAGAGAATTGATTGTGTATGTTAACAGTTTCAAGTGTGAGCAATGGACTTTTTTCTGTTTTTTTCCATGAAAGCTTTTAAATGTTTGGTTTTATGGCTTTTGCGAAGCATTAGTTTTAATTTTATACTTACACTATTTTGAGGTGCAAATGCCCAGTGTTTTCCTCCTCAAATAAAATTGCTCAGGCTTAGATATACTAAGCCCTTTGTACCTACTGTCAGGAGCAATCTGGCTTCAATATTTCTGAAAACCTTGCAGGTTGTTGCTGGCTCTGTACATTTTTATATGTATTTGTTGTTAGTGAGCCGTGCTTTTTATTCCCATAGACATTCTTCAAATAGACCCTGTTTTGGGTCTATTGTGGGACTGTGGTGGCCTAGCGGTTAAGGTACTAGACTATGGACCAGAAGGTCCAGGGTTCAAATACCACCTCTGCCAAGCTGCCACTGTTGGGTCCTTGAGCAAGGCCCTTAACCCATAACTGCTTGGATTGTAGGATTGTATCAATTGTAAGTCGCTCTGGATAAGGACGTCTGCTAAATGCTGTAAATGTAAATGTTTTGTTAAGCTACATCTTCCTACATGGCTCCCTTCTGACCATTTTCACCTTCCACAGCTGACTGTTTAATTACAATGGGCTGTTCTTCCTATATTTAAACCCACCTTGATCTTAGAGTCTTGTCACCACTATGTATGCTGTCAGTTTTTTTTCCTGTTCCTGGCTCTTGCTCCTGTTCATAGTTTGTCTGTCCCTGTTTCATGTATTTAACCTGTCTTGTTTGATTTATGTACTCTGCTCATAGCTTCCTGTACTGTGTTTAGGTATTCCAGCGTTAGTGTGTAGCCAAACCATGATACTACCACCACCATGTTTCACAGATGGGATAAAGTTCTTATGCTGGAATGCAGTGTTTTCCTTTCTCCAAACATAACGTTTTTCTTTTAAAGGGGTGGTGGCTCTCTCCCTCCTCTGGTTGGCTGGGGACGAAGTGCCGCCAAGGACTTTTCTACTTAGGCTCAGGTTCCTGAAGTGACTCTGTGTATCGGACTACTTAATGTCGAAGTGCAAATTTTACATTTTATTTGAAATATCACTCCAAGACTTATTAGTTTAGATAAATTAGTTTATTTCTTAATTTATCATCTATGCCGCCCAAGGAGCATTGAGTCTTGGTCCTCCCAAGGCTTCTTCCTTATAACGCTTAGGGAGTTTTTCCTTGCCACTGTCGCCTCAGGCTTGCTCAATTTGGGATTGGCCGTCGATATTAGGAGAAATTGTAAATGCTTCATTGTAAAAAGTGCTACATAAATAAATCTGACTTGACTTAACATTGTACAATATCCTAGCTATGAGTCTTATTGTTTGTGTTAGCATTATGAATTGGCCTCTGTCTATTTTCACTCTGTGTTAGCATAGGTACTTAGTTTCGGTCTATTTGACTTTGTGTTAGCATAGCAACTGTCTGCTTTTTTTTAGGCCTATATCTTGTCTGTCCTTTCTATTAGAGATGGGACTGATCCAATCCTCTATTGGTACTGGGCCCCTGATATTGATGTCATTCACCCATCGGATATCCGGCGGACAGGGCCGATCCATATTCCATTCCAAATCTTATCATGAGCATGCAGCAACTTCTGTCTGCAACTGAGTGAGCAAATAGCTGTTGGTTTAACTAAATGTGGGGATGCATCGAATATTCAGCAACTGTAATTAGAATTTATTTATTTGTCATGACTTATTATAAAGAAGCGAAAATACAAAATAATTTATTCCAAACAATGATGTTTTTGACGATGTGATCACCAGCATGAGGCACTATTTGTAAATGCAGTGTAAAGCAGGGCTCTACAGTACGAGGGTTTTGTTGCCATTTATACCTTTGTTTTAAAGAAATGCCAATGGAATCTTTATTGGAGCACTTAAACAAAACGAGATCTTCACCTGAATGCCCTTTACAGACTGTTCATTGGGTCTGTTTCATTACCCAGTAAGTGCCCTTGCTGCCTACTTCCTATTGTGGAGCGTTCTCTATGTAATGCTTCCTAACCGACAGCGGAACACTAAGACTGGTTAATGAGACAGAATACTGTGTTACTTAAAGCTTCTTTTTGGAGGAACAGCGTAACACATGAGGAAAAGATAAAATGTAGACAGAAGTTAATATTAGGACTAACGTAAATCTAAGCCCTTCTGTATAAGATCTGTGGTTTAGCACATTCAGCTGGTAACTGGTCATAAATGAATTGATTAAATAAAAAATCAAGAGTCAAAGTATTAATACGTGAAATTTATAAGAAGTATATTTACATAATTACATACAGTACATATTTAACTCAGACACAGAACAACAAGTGCAATTTAAGTCAATCATTTTATTTTTAAGTTTTCCACATATTCCTGTAATAAAATTGTATACATATGTAGTTACAAATTATTTTTAAATAATTAAAAACTAAATTATTTCGTATCGTCTTGATGCATGCTCAATAATCCAGGTAAGAAAATCCCAGAAGTTGAATCTGTTCATCTGGACAAAGTTTTTATCGCAGCCCTTCCCCAATCCTGTGTGAATGGCACACGTGGCCATTGTCATTAATGGCTATGTCAATCTGCATATTAAACTGATCACCGGTTCCATTGTTATGCAATGGTGCTGGTACCAGTCGTTATGCAAAGGTGCTGTATATAAGATTGGGGAAGTTTTCCAACTAGCTGAGTGACGAAACATTTCTCAGACAAAAACTTTGTCCAGATGAACAGATTCAACTTCTGGAAGTTTCTTACCTGGATTATTGAGCATGCATCAAGACGTTTTGACTCAATTTGGCAAAGATTGCCTTAAACTCGTACGAGAGTACGAACAAACGGCTTGTAAGATGGCTGATTACAGGAACCACCTGAGATTCAACCTCAGATGCAGACAGAATGGGATCACTGCTAAGAGTCTGCAAGTGAAATCTTCAGTAAAGGGCCACCAGGCTAACAAGATTCTCCAGAAGGCACAGAACCAGCTGCTGAATGAACGAGTGAGGCAAACCAACTTTACTATTGATGCTTTGAAAGTCAGAGAGGAACACATCCGACAGAGACTTACATCATGTCTAAACGAGACCACTCTTCAACGTGTGATCAACTTCACAGAAAAGGCTTGGTTAGCACAACATGAAAAGTCTAAAACTAGGCAGCAGAAGAAGTTCGATCTTCTTGCTGCACGCCAGAGACACCGGCGGATGGATGACACTCTCAAAGGCTGGAAGAGAGACGGAGGACAGACACAACCTGTGGATGTGGACAAGTGGGTGAAGAACTTGTCTGACAGACAACTCACCCAGGCGGAGAAAGACATCTTGGCTAAGGGGCTGAATTTTGCTGTGACATCAAGGCAAATACCACTAGTGGAACTGATTACATGGCCACGGAAACAGCAATCTGCAACAACCAACATCGCGGACATGGAAGCAGAACAACTGCGAATGAAAGTTTCAGCCTGCCTTAGCAATGCAAAGCCACCGCCGTCCAACATCAGCAGAGAGGAAAGGAATGCACTCACGACTCTCAGTAAGGATAATGACATCATCATCCTTCCAGCGGACAAAGGCAGGTGCACTGTTTTATTAAACCAGACAGACTATCATGAGAAAGGTATGACTCTCCTTAGAGACACTAACACTTATGAGCCCCTGAAACGAGATCCTGGTAGTGGGTACAAGAAGAAGGTGATAGATTGTCTGAAGCTTTTAGAAAAGGACAATGCTATTGACCGGCCTCTGTTCCACAGATTATACCCAGGGGAGGCTACACCTAGTCTGTATGGTTTACCTAAGATACATAAACAGGATGTGCCATTGCGGTCCATTGTGTCTATGATCAACTCAGTGACCTACAACATCGCTAAGTTTCTGGCATCGATCCTTAACCCATTGGTAGGCAGCACGGATCATCACATCCAGAACACCATGAATTTCGTGGATAAGGTGAGGGATGTCATTATATAGACGGATGAAACAATGGTCTCATTTGATGTCACATCTCTCTTCACGTGCGTTCCAGTTTCTGAGGCAGTAGAGGTAGTCAGAGTGAAACTATAGGATGACCCCACTCTCAGCAATAGGACCACCCTTAACTCGGACCAGGTGTGTTTGCTTCTGGAGCTGTGTTTTCAATCCACCTATTTCACATACAGAGAGCAGTACTATAGGCAGAAACATGGGTGCGCCATGGGCTCCCCAGTTTCACCTATCGTGGCCAACCTGTATATGAAAGAAGTCGAAAAGAAGGCACTAAGACCTATTCAGGAACACCACCCAGCCCATTGGTTCAGATATGTGGATGACACCTGGGTTAAAATTAAATCTCAGGAAGTGCCACATTTCACCGACCACATCAACTCAGTGAACAGACACATTAAGTTCACCAGGGAGAATGTGAAAAACGGCAGGTTAGCCTTCTTGGATTGTGACGTTGTGATTGCAGATGGGGGACGATTGAAAGTCGATGTTTACCGTACCGTAATGCTGGTACCAGTTGTTATGCAAAGGTGCTGTATATAAGATTGGGGAAGTTTTCCAACTAGCTGAGACTGAAGAAATCACTTAGATGAGTGACGAAACGTTTCTCCGACAAAAACTTTGTCCAGATGAACAGATTCAACTTTTGGGAAATTATTTCATAGTGTATAAGATTTCATGTTTACCCAATTGTTGTTTTATTTTTTTCCTTAAGAAGAAAATTGTCTTGCTTGAAAAAAAGTTTGTTGCATCCCTATGAAAATGTAATTTGTGTGGAATTTTTTAGTCTGAAAACTAGCAAGACAGCATGTTGTAACCCTAAAGACAATACCATCAAAATAACAAAGACAATAATAATTATATTATTAAAGTAAAAGGAGGTTGGGTCCCTTTGAGTCTTGGTACTCCCAAGGTTACTTCCATATAATGTTTCGAGTAGAGTTTTCCCTTGTCACTGTCACCCTAGGCTTGCTCAATTTGGGATTGGCCTTAGATATTAGAAGATAATCTAAAATGGTAAAGCTGCTTTACCATTGTAACAGTGCTCCACTGTAAAAGTGCTATAGAAATAAATCTGAGTACATGTCTTTATTACTGAAATGCTAACAGACTGAGCAGAGTGTCTGGGAGCAGAGGCCGCAGGATCATCGTGGGGCTGAGCAAGGGCCACCATGGATGTGTCAGGCCACTGTGGCTGCATCATTGGGGTCACGGGCAGCATCGGGCAGGGTTGGGAAAACTATGGCAGTGTCAGGCAGCACTTGGGACTCAGGGGATAAACCTTGATGATGCCCAGCACTGAGTATGCCCAGCACTGCCTGTATGGATTGCTTAGTTGCCCAGCCCTCTGTGAGGCAGTGTGCTGTTTCCAGAACCACGACAGCATTTCCTGCAGAAAAGGCTTTAAGCATGGACAAGATGTTGGTTTGCACAGACTTGGAGCTAGCTGGTACGGGCACAGGCATGGGCTGGTGAGCAAAGATGTGGAACAGGCAGGCTAACTAAAACTAAAACTCAAGATATGCACTATGTCACACCACGAGTCCTACAGTCACGCACATATACCCGATCGCGACGATCTATAACTACAGCTGACGATCAGAACTGCAATTCCCACAATCCTCCCTCTGACTGCGTGACTCAGCCAGCCAATCCTGTACTCACTTCGTGATCGGGATCACCTGAGTTCTAATCAGGACTTCTGGGTTACTCCGCTATTTATACACGGCGTAAACAGACTCTCCTTGCGAAGTATTGCCATTGTTCCTATGTGCATACCAAGTGAATTACCTGACGGACAGATTTATGGTTTTGACCCTGTTTCTGTTTCTTGGATCACTCTTCTGTTTTGCGATTCTGGATTTGTTTGCCTCACTGACGGCTTTGATCAGTGCTTGCAACGCGACTATCCTTTTGCGTAACGTTTGTATTGTGGTGACACAGGGTACTGTTTACTGTCGACCCTGTGTTGAGTTAATAAACTTATTAACTTAGCTCCCTGGTACTGCGCTCATCTCTCCAGCCCGCCTGCCGTTACACACTACACACAAAAACGAATGAGGTGACAGGCTAACACTAACAGAGCTAGCAGATAACACAATAACACATGAGTGTCAGAAGGAAATGTGAACACAGATGAGACACTGGAGTTAATGCTAAGAAAAGTGTACATATTGAACACCTGTTGAACACATATTGGACCAAGGCTAACAAAAATACTCACAAACAACACAGGAATATACAGTAACTATAGATAAAACATAGTCACACACCAGAGAGGCTAACGGCTAACACACACAAAGAAGACGAGGGCAAACACACTGAACAGAAAAACAGAGAGAATACATGAAACCAGACTGGACAAATCATGACAGGAACCCAAGATGCCAGGAAAAGGGAGAGATCATGAATGACGAACCCCAGAAGATGGAGAACAACATGAAAGGTATAAATAAAGGACGAACAACTGGCTGTAATTGAGCAGCTGGCTGTGGAAGGGGAAAGGTTCAGAAGGGAACTATGAAGAATGAGGTAGCTTCTGGGCTCCTCCCGGCACATATCGTCCTGACGTGTGATATAAAATGCAGAATATAAAATGTATAATTCAAACATAGAAAAACAAAATACATCAATCATATCATATCACAAGCCAAGCCCCATACACATGCTGACACTGAGGGAGGAAGTCTGTCAGATAACCATCAACAAGCTTTTCAAATAAAAATGCAAAGTGTGATTAACATGACACCAAACATTGGGAACTAAAGGCTCAGCTCATCAAATAATCATTGGGAAAGTCTGCTTGAGAGCAGCAGAGTGGTGTTCAGCCTTAGAGGCTCTATGGCTGAAAGTTTGTGTATCACACAAACTGGGAAAACAATTCCAATGTGTTTTTACCAACTGTATTACGAGAAATGTCATACTTGGAACCAGGAAAAAGCACAGTGTCACGTGCGTGTAGGAACGGTAGAGACGAGTGGAGGTTTCCAAATCCAAAATAAAGGTTAATTTTCAAAAGAGGTCCATATTAATGATTACTGTAACACTTTACTTACAGGATGCTCTAGTAAATCTATAAATAAACTTCTATTAGTTCAGAATGCAGTGGCTCGAGTTCTAACTTGAACTAGAAAATTTGATCCTGTTCTATCATCACTACACTGGTTACCAGTTAAATTCCACACTGACTACAGAATACTTCTTATAACATATAAAGCTCTACATGGCCTGGCCCCACATTATCTGAGTGAACTCTTAGAGTTTTACAATCCAGCTCGTCTACTTCGATTGCAGGGTGCAGGATATTTTTTGTTACTAAAATTAAAAAAGTCACAGCAGGGGGAAATGCTTTCTCATACATGGTCCCCCAACTATGGAATAAACTTCCCACTTTAGTTCGAGATTCAGACACTCTCCAAATTATTTACACAGGCTTTTGGTTAGACTGGGATGCTTGGCTCAGGTCAGTGGGGCCGGAGTCTGGAGTCAGGTCTAGCCTGCCTGCCTTGTCATGCCTTGTCCTTTAGCCGGGAGTGTCTGGTGAGCAGTTTGGGTGGACTGGGCTTCAGTCTTCTTGAACTTGACTTGTGCATCCTTGCCTTGCCTTTGATTAAGGTCATATCTGGGGGTTCATAGTCAAAGAGTTTTGTGGTGATCTGGGACATTGGGTTGCTGTCTTCTGCCTCCTGTTGGGTTGCCGATGTCTCATGTGATCCTTCTTGGCTGTGTTACCTTCTGGTTCTCCTCTTTCTATCTATGCTGCTATAGCTAATGCGGCCGGAGACTCATGCTACACGTGGTGTCAGTGATTGTTTATAGACACAGTGTCCTTAATCAATAACTAATTCTCTGAGTTGTGTTCCTGTACCAGTTCCTGCCCCACACATGATGTTCATCTGCTTCAACTCCACTCAAGTTGTTTCCGTCATCAGCTCCAGCCCCACACAAGGCAGTAACTCTCTCCCTCCTCCGGTTGGCTGGGGACGCTGCCAAGTGCTGCCAAGGACTTTCCTGCCTTAGACTCAAGATCCTAGAGTGACCCTGTGTATCGGAGTACTTAATGCCGATATACATATTTTCATTATTTTATTTGAACTGTCACTATAAGACTTGTTGGTTAAAAAAAATTGGTTTCATTCTTACATTTATCACCCAAGGAGAATGGGTCCCTTTTTGAGTCTTAGTCTTCCCAAGGTTTCTTCCTCATTAGGGAGTTAGGGAGTTTTCGTTAGGGAGTTTTTCCTTGCCACTGTCGCCCTAGGCTTGCTCAATTTGGGATTGGCCATAGATATTAGAAGATAATCTAAAATTGTAAAGAGCACTATATAAATAAATCTGACTTGACTTGACATATAACAAACATCGAACTCGTAGCACAAAGCTAACGAATAGTATGGCGAACGCAAACACAAACAATAGAGTAGTCAAACGCTCAGGTGAGCCGCAGAGCATAAACGTGGTTAAACAAATCCACACAGGAATCCGAAACGCGAAACATGCAGGTAATCCAAACCGATATGTGCGCACGGCATGCTCGGACACAACCGAGTCAATACCACGCAAAAGGCGTAAGTTCTAATTGAGCTTATATGCTGTCTAAAACAGCTGAGTCCAATAAGCTCATTCATGTTCATGGTACGGAGCGGGGCTCCGGATTGGTCCATGGGATCCACGTGACCCAGTGGAGGTCCGTGTGCAATGTCGTCACGCTCGCTCACGGCCAAAGCAAACAAGAGAGAAAGCAGGGCGATGGCGTGGGGCGTGACAGTAAGTGTAGGGTGTTGGTAGTTTATTAAATTACATAGTACAAAAACAAGTGAAAGGCAATAAGGAATAATGTAAAATTGAATGAATCCATTCCAGAATCCCAGAAAATCCACACTCTATAAGACATTACATGCATTAATGGAGTAGTATTGACCAGGTTCATTATAAAAATTCATTATATGTTAAATGTATCATGAATCGATGAGTTTAATATAGTCCATACTGTATCATAGGGGAACCTTTTACACATTATCACTTATAGTGGTATGAAAAAGTTTGGGCACCCCTGATAATTTTCATGATTTTAGTTTATAAATCATTGGTTGTTCAGATCAGCAACTTGAGTTAAATATATCATATAGCAGATGAACACAGTGATGTTCGAGAAGTGAAATGAAGTTTATAGGATTTACAGAAAGTGTGCAGTACTTATTCAAACAAAATTAGGCAGGTGCATAAATTTGGGCACCCCAACAGAAAAATGACATCAATATTTAGTAGATCCTCCTTTTGTAGAAATAACAGCCGCTAAACGCTTCCTACAGCTTCCAGTCTGGATTCTGGTTGAAGGTGCTTTGGACCATTCTTCTTTAGAAACATCTCCAGTTCAGTCAGGTTTGATGGTTTCCGAGCATGGACAAGCCCACATTTTCAGTAATATTCATGTCTGGGGACTGAGATGGCCATTCCAGAACGTTGTACTGGTTCCTCTGCAAGAATGCCTTAGTAGATTTTGAGCAGGGTTTGGGGTCGTTGCCCTCAGTGCAACTTTGTCACTGATTCTGGAACATTGTTCTCAAGAATCTGGAGATATTAACTGGAATCCATGCGACCCTCAACTTTAACAACATTCTAGTACCTGCACTGGCCCACACAGTTCCACAGCATGATGGAACCGCCACCAAATTTTTACTGTGGGTAGCAAGTGTTTGTCTTGGGATGCTGTGTTCTTTTTCCCGCTCCTTGTTATGTCCAAATAACTCAATTTTAGTTTCATCAGTACACAGCACTTTATTCCAAAATGAAGCTGGATTGTCCCAATGTGCTGTAGCACACCTCAAGTGACTCTGTTTGTGGCGTGCCTGCAGAAAAGGCTTCTTCTGCATTACTCTCTCATACAGCCTCTCCTTGTGCAAAGTGCGCTGTATAGTTGAACGATGAACAGTGACACCATTCTGCAAGCAAGATGAGGTTGTAGGTCTTTGGAGGTGGTCTGTGGCTTGACTATGACTGTTCTCAACCATCCTTCGCCTCTGGCCTATCTGATATTTTTCTTGGTCTGCCACTTCGGGAGTTTCCTTAACTAGAACTGTGCCTGTGGTCTTCCATTGCCTCACTATGTTCCTCACAGTGGAAACTGACAGCTGAAATCTCTGAGAGAGCTTTTCCCTTCCCTGAACCATGATGTTGAACAGCCTTTGTTTTCAGGCCATTTGAGAGTTGTTTTGAGGCTCCCATGTTGCCACTCTTCAGAGAAGATACAAAGAGGAGAAAAACTTCCAATTGGCCACCTTAACACTTTCTCATAGTTGGATTCACTTGTGTATGTAGATCAAGGGTCAATGAGCTTACAAAACAAATTTTGTGTTCTCATAATTAGTGCTAAAGGTATTCAAATGACAAGGGTGCCCAAATTTATGCACCTGCCTAATTTAGTTTGAATAATTACTGCACACTTTCTGTAAAACTTATAAACTTAATTTCACTTCTCAAATATCACGGTGTTCATCTGCTATATGTATATATTACCTGCAATTGCTGAGCTGGACAACCAATGATTTATAAAGAAAAATCATGAAAATTATCAGGGGTGCCAAAACATTTTCATACCACTGTACATTAACCTACAGTTGGCCAAAATCATTAACACAAAGCTTACTTTATAATAAAGTGTTGAAATATATCATGTAATTTAGTGAGTATGGATTGGAGAATGGATTGAAAGTGGAAAGTAAAAGCAAAACACTTCCTCTATTGGTGAACTCAGGGTGCTACCTGTTAATGCTAACTGCTCAGCCTCAAAGTGATCCGGAGGACTCAGTTTTTCATTTCTTTTTGGTTGGCTGTATTCATCAACAATTTTAGGACCTATTTGCACTAAGAATGCAGTACTGTAAATGTACAAAAATAGTTGAGATCGTCAATGAGAAACAGCTATTGTGAGGCTGAATCCCTGTGTACTGAATCATGAATTGAGAATTCCCTGGAACGAGTCGCGCGTCTTGACCCATAAAGGTTTAAGTAAGTGTGCCGAGTACCAAGCTGTCGCAACGGGGTTAGCGGGAGGAAAGGAGACGAGTGCAGGTATTCTCTAAACAAAAAGGGTTTTATTGAACACAAGGGAGCAACAACGTAAACCAATATCTGTGTACACATTATGCCCTGCACGGCGAAAACCCAAACAACGGAAGTTGGACTACTTTGAATTCGAGCGACTGGTATCTGTAAATTGGCGCCTTACAGGCGCTGCTATGGGCCGTGGAGAACTGGACCCAGTTGTAATTGGGAACCTGCGACCAGCTCTTTATCAAACTGTGGGAGAGGTTTGGTCTCCCTGCTAGTGGGAAGCAGGAGTCCACCAGTCGCCCAGGTATGCCTGCATTCGCCTGTAATTTGCGGGATCCCCAGCTCTCCAGCTGCTGGATGGTAATGGTAATCTCGGACACAGTGCCTAGCCTAACACAAAGTGAAAGAGAGAGGCTAAGTGGCTATTGTAATTCAAAGTGATAACAGGCTAAGTGGCTAAATTTCTTCAAATTGTTGTGATATATAGGTATGCACGTTAAAAGTCTATCTGAGCAATGTCCGTTTGCTTTAATGACTGAGGTCTCAGTCATTATAATACATATAAAAATTATAATAGATATAATAAGAAATAACAACCTGTCTTTTATCTCCAGATGTTGCGACTGTAAACAGCTGTTCACCTCAACAGCCATTCAACCCTGCATGTGAGAGAGAGAGAGAGAGAGAGAGAGAGAGTGAGTGTGTGTGTGTGTGTGTGTGTGTGTGTGTGTGTGTGTGTGTGTGTGTGTGTGTGTGTGAGACAACCCTACCACGTGTGCTCGCTTGCTCGTTACCTCACTTCTGAACTAGAGACTGTTGTAACTCGGTGGATATGTTTAGAGACCTTTTTGTGTCAGTTGGTTGTGTTTGTGTGTATGACTATGTACCAAGCTGTAAATGGTGTTTGCAAGTGTATGTGCCTGTCCTATTGTAAGTAGTACTCCTTTGTACTAATTTGTCCTGCCACCTACTTGTATATTCTCTCTAACCTACACTATACAAACTGGTTCACATTCACTTGTTGAGTCTCTGTTTCATCTGGCTGATCTTCCATATTGTTCAAAATACTGTCTATCAATGCATTTTTGGCTTCCGTCAAACAAAAGTATCAGGTCCATCAGACCATTCTCTTAAGTGTTACGGCTTATGACCCATAGACAGGTATGTAACAGTACACTGCTGTATTGCTATTATTTTCTATAATTATTGTGAATTTACATAAATTCATGTGAAAATATGGTGACATCAGGATTGCTGTGAAGATGCTGTGAGTCCACCATCAGAAGAACACTGAACAACAATGGTGTGCATGGCAGGGTTGCAAGGAGAAAGCCACTGCTCTCCAAAAAGAACATTGCTGCTCGTCTGCAGTTTGTGAAAGATCACATGGACAACTGGAAGAATGTTTTGTGGATGAATGAGACCAAAATAGAACTTTTTGGTTAAAAAAAAAAGCATTATGTTTGGAGAAAGGAAAACACTGCATTCCAGCATAAGAACCTTATCCCATCTGTGAAACATGGTGATGGTAGTATCATGGTTCTGTATTTGTCATTGGCCTGTATTGCCATCAACGGTAATGCTGTGGAGAGGGTGAGCAGCACAAAGTTCCTGGGAGTGCATGTCTCAGAGGACCTGTCCTGGAGCACCAACACAAAGAAGGCTCACCAGCGCTGCAAGCTGAGAAGAGCTAGAGCACCAACCCCCATCATGTGCACCTTTTGCAGGGGTGCGATCGAGAGCATCTTGACCAGCTTCATCACAGTGTGGTACGGCGCCTGTTCCGCGTCCTGCCACAAGACCCTCCAGCACATCGTGAGAGTGGCTGAGAAGATCATTGGCACCCCTTTCCCCTCACTCCATGACCTACACAGTGCCCGTGTCATTCGAAAAGCCCTCTGCATGGCGAGTGATCCTATACACCCACTACACGGCTTCTTCAGACTGCTTCCATCAGGGAGGAGACTGCAGAGTCTTCGGGCTATAACCAGCAGACTGAGGGACAGCTCTGTTCATCAGGCAGTCAGGATTCTCAACTCTTTCCCTGCTCTGCCTCTCCTGCATCTCTTACCCAGATACAATATCAAACACACATCTCACAAAACACACAGACTCACACTGAACTCAATACCGGACTCTGCATCATTACGAACTGCCTATGCACTCATCAGTTTACAAATCTATGTGCTCATTCATTTTGCACTACAGTTTATATTTGCACTACTGATTTATTTGCACTAGCCTTAACCCACTGCATATGTCACTTTACTTCAACATCAAGGACTTTATATGTACACTCAATCACTTTACTACAGATCCCAATGTCAGAGACGTTTATTAAACATAGTTGTGTATCTCTATAAATGCATAGTACTGTGGTTTATAATTTATATAGCATTATTTTATTTTAGCCATTGGAGACTTAGGATCTATTTAAATGTTTAATGTTTATTGATGCACCATGGGTCTGAGAGTAACGAAATTTCAATCCTCTTGTGAATATTGCAGTTTTTGACAATAAAGTTGACTTTTTTTTTACTTTGACTTTGCTGCCTCTGGGCCAGGACGGCTTGCCATCATTGATGGAACAATGAATTCTGAATGATATCAGAGAATTGTAAAAGAAAATGTCCATGAACTGAATCTCAAGAGAAGGTGGGTCATGCAGCAAGACAACGACCCTAAGCACACAAGTCGTTCTACCAAAGAATGGTTACAGAAGAATAAAGTTCATGTTTTGGAATGGACAAGTCAAAGTCCTGACCTTAATCGAATGGAAATGTTGTGGAAGGACTTGAAGTGAGCAGCTAATGTGAGGAAACCCACCAACATAGCAGAGCTGAAGCTGTTCTGTAAGGAGGAATGGGCTAAAACTCCTCCAAGCCGGTGTGCAGGACTGATCAACAGCTACAGAAAATGTTTAGTTGCAGTTATTGCTGCACAGAGGGGTCACACCATATACTGAAAGCAAAGGTTCACATACTTTTGCCACTCACTAATATGTAATACTGGATCATTTTCTTCAATAAATAAATGACCAAGTATGATATTTTTTCTGGTTTGTTTAACTGGGTTCTCTTTATCTACTTTTATGACTTGTGTAAAAGTCTGATGATGTTTTAGGTGACATTTGTCCAGGAAATTATATAGGAATATAGGAAATTCCAAAGGGTTCACAACCTTTCAAGCACTGCTGTAAGTTATACCATTTCAGATTATAGCAGTGATTCCAAATATGCATCTTAAATGTCTATTTCTCTTTCATTTTCGGATATATAGGTCTCTCCCCATTAAAAGAGATAGAAGCCTGGTCTTTTATGGCTGGATATAACTGCCTGACTAGCAAGCCCTCAGAAAGCAAGACACATGACTCAAACTATGAGCATGGTTATGATCTTCAGAACATACAGTGGATGAAACTGGGACACTGTGTTAAAGGACTTGCCCAATATCATCAATTTTCTTTATATCATTGTCAGACGTGGGTAATATGCACTACATTTACTCTATTGCATGTTCTTGTAACCTGTAACTCTTGAGTAAATTCATAAAGGAAAATGTAATATCTACTTTTAATTTCACCTAAGTAACATAGGTTAAAAAGGGACAGAACGTTTACTGGCATTACATTTTTGCTACTCTACCCACCTCTGGTAATTGCAATTTCCCATAAATCACATAAAGCAATGATGTAATAGCATTTAAATGTGTTATGTACTCTTAGGCATGTTTTTTTTTTTTAATGGTTAATTGTTATGGTTCGCCATATTAAAAAGATGACAAACCGTGTAAAACAAAAGAATAAGGGATTTTAGGACCCAAGTGCAGTTAGCTCCAGATGGAGTAGGTGAACCAAAATATAAATAACTAAAAGAAACGAAAAAGATTCACCAAAACGTAAGCAAAGAAACAATATAGAAAACCCACGCCATAAGTGTACAGAGCCATTATTCAGAAGTACGCTTACAACGTGGCTCCAATGTGCCAACGGCAGGAATAAACGCTCGCGGGAGTGCGGCACGAACTCGGGGAATGAAGAGGACGAGATTCTAAAGGCTCAGCGTCCTCTTCAAAAGAATCCCTTGATCGCGAAGGAGGGGGGCGATGGCGTGAGAGGGAGAAAGTCGGAGTCGAGGCTCAAAGCAGCCAGGAGAAGCCCGGTGAAAATAAACATGAGCAGAGCTCACTAAGTACAGTTAATTCAGTTTCATTATTTGTGTTTGTGTGTGTACATATAGTAATTAAACTGTACTAAACAACAAACTCAAATATCTCAGCTCTGCAGCTATCTTATGAGCCAGCTCAGGAACACTGTTCTTGAGAAAAAGAAAGACGGAAAGATGAAGCTCTGATAGAGGAGTTGTTGTCTAACCTATAGAACAGTTACATTTAGACTTTACAGTACTTAGCAGATGGCCTTATCCAAGGTAAACACTTTCAGAAATGTGTTATAATGCCTATTGATGCATGTATTGTATTTTTATATAGTAAGTTACACTACCATAAATAGCATATGACACACAATTTAATGCATGTAGGTAAAAAATGCCAAGAGGTAAAGGAAACAAGCTGGAAGCATTTTTCAAAATTAAATAAAATGAAATGAATTCATGTAAAGTTAGTGTTCACTTTCATGCCACATGAATTGGTAGTCACCATTTGTAGAGAGATGAACTCCAAAAGTCAAAGCAAAATTAATTCCACTACATGACTGGCAGCACAGAGAGAAGAGTCTTAAAGCTTGTCTTTTTTAGATGTGTCAATTTAAAAAAAAACGCTGAAGAGCAAGGCAAAGCACTTTTGAGAAACAAGGGAATGTCACGTGCCGACAGATCTGACAGGCCAACTTAAATTGCCATCTGTTGATGAGCAGGAAAATCTGCTGCAGCTGTCAGTACTCTGATGATATGACAGTGGGCAAGCATCAGGATTTGGGTAGCTACAGGGAGCCAGAAAATAGATAGTGGCAGTGGGTTGATATACGTGGCAATGGAAATATACGAATAGAGATTAAAGATATATGTGTTTTACATTCTAACATCTGAACGAAATTGCGTTTCTCCAGTCTCCAATGTGCAAGTATAACAAAAGTATACAAAGACGTGAGGCATTGTCACGCCCGCCTCCGGCACCGCTCCACCCGCTCGCACCTTGCCTCGCTCGACCTCACCCACATACTGATCACCTGCACCTGTTCCTCATCTCCGGACTGCCTGCCGCTACGCATATAACCACCTCACACACTCAGTCACCCGCTTCTCAACGAGGTTCCCTACCCTTGTCTCCATACCCGTTATCCTACTGTTTGCTGTCCAAAGTCTGAATAAACCTGCCTTACCGTCACTTGGCCTTGCGTTTGCCTCCTCATTCCGTGCTCCGTCACAGTCATACACATATACGCACATATACACATACACACACATAGAGGAAAAATAAAAACATTAAAAAAACAACAATAATAATAATGATAATAATATATAAAAATACGAAATGTACACAAACACATATAAGAATATATACATGTGCATAAGCACATATACATGATTAAAATATTGAGGTTTGTTGAATAGAAATATATATTGCACATTGAGAAGAAGAATGAATGCTATGGCACAATTTCCACTGTTTACAGTATTAATGATTATAGTACTGTCTGACCGGAATGTAAAACTAATAGTGTAAAGTGCACCAGTGATGACTGTCGAATATTGATTATTGCACTAACAGACTGTGTTTGGACAGTCTCTCTGGGTGGTGGGTAGTATGAGGGTCAGAGCATTCTGACAGTCATGAAATTTTAACCCAAAACCTCCTTCCATCAGTGAGAGCATTGAAGATGGAACGTGGCTGGGTCTTCCAGCATGACAATGATCCCAAACACACCACTTGGGCAACGAAGGAGTGGCTCCGTAAAAAGCATTTCAAGGTCCTGGAGTGGCCTAGCCAGTCTCCAGACCTCAGATCTCTTTTTGTCTCTCATAGTTGAAGTGTAGCTATGATGAAAATTACAGACCTCTCTCATCTTTCTAAGTAGGAGAACTTGCACAATCAGTGGCTGACTAAATACTTTTTTGCCCCACTGTATATGTTATTTATTTAGGAAGCCTAACGTCAAAGGAACGTCATGGATGCTGACTGGTTGACTGCTGTTTTTAGGTAATGAGTAGTTCATTTTTTTTCCATCGCATTGCATTGTCGTTTAGTGTGATGCATTGGTTTCAGTCTGATTCAACAGCGGGGATTGCTGCCATTGCCAATTGCTTCCATCTAACTTGTGAGTATGTGAATATTCGATTGCAGAGGTTTGGTTATAGTTGTTCATTAACAATGCTTGTGGTGCTGTTTGTAAGTATCAACTTAGTCTGGAGTTCAGAACATTTGACTGGATTTGTTCTGTTTGTGTTAACTATAACTGCTGGCTGTAATCAGCCGGGGCACTTGTTTTGTGCACCCTAGTACACCTTGTGAAGAAAAGATTATACAGTGGTAGCTCGAATTCAGTTCTTGACGCATTTTGACAGACAAAATGTTGTTGTTTGCTTCATACTCGGCGCACTTGCTCAAACCTGTATGAGGTGACCTTTGTGACTTATTTCAGCCGAAACTTGATTCACGATTCAGTACACTGTGATTCAGTGATTCAGATTCACAATAGCCCTTGCTCACTGAAGATCTCCGCTGGGATTATTGTGTTTTTCTTTTTATTTCTACATCTACAGTACTGTATTGTACATCTACAGTACAGTACTGGGACGGTGGTTGCCTAGCAGGTAAGGTACTGGACTATGGACCAGAAGGTCCAGAGTTCAAATCCCACCTCTGCCAAGCTGCCACTGTTGGGTCCTTGAGCAAGACGCTTAACCCACAATTGCTTGGATTGTAAGACTGTATCAATTGTAAGTCGCTCTGGATAAGGGAGTCTGCTAAATGCTGTAAATGTAAATGTATTCTTAGTGCAAATAAGTCTCCATGGGTAATAAATGTGGTTAGTAATGACAGCCAACTAAAAGGAAAAACGGAATCCTTTTGGCCTCAGACTGAGCAGTTTGCATTACCAGTTAGTGCCCTGAGTTCACCAATAGAGTAAGTGTTGCTTTTATTTTTCACTTTCAATCCATTACTCAGTAAATGACATGAGATTTCTCAACACTTCATTATAAAATGAGCTTTGTGTTAATGATTGTGGTCAACTGTAGGTTAATGAAAGTGTTAATGTAAGACTTAATGTGTAATAGGCTCTGTAATGATACAGTATAGACTATATTAAACTCATTGATTCGTGATACATTTTATGAACTTATGATGGATTTGTTGGATCATATCCCCATTATAAGTCACTGAGCAGCTGTACAATATAGCTCCATTAATGCATACAATGTCTTATACACTGTGAATTTTCTAGGTGTCTGGAACGGATTCATTCAATTTTACATTATTCCTTATATGACAAATTTACTCTATAGACTGTACAGACTGTAGTCCATCTGTTTTCTCTACATACTCTGTTAATCTCCACAGAATCAGGTTTTTTCTCCAGTTGAACGCTGAGAGAACGCTGAGGAGAACTGACGCGAGGATCGCGAGGATCTGGCAACCCAGACTGATCCGCGGTTTGCACACAGGACGCCGTTTCGTAGCTGCTAGCAGCTTATTTACCTTTTGATATATTTTAATTCCCGAATCGCATCTGTATCATATATAATCGTATATATAGTAGGTTTTTTACAACATCTTAAATCATTTTATTCTCGTATACGGCGGGATTATATTTTTTTTGCCCGCTAATCGTTATTTAGTAACTTTTACAGGTATACAGAGGGGGGCTTGTGTTCGCAGTAGTTAGCCCATTAGCTAATAACAGAGTTGCGTCTTCGTCGCAGTAGTAGTGGTGTTTTTTTTTATAACTTTTTTTAGTCTTTTCCCTTTCCACTTTTTCTTTCTGAGCGGGACTTAGTTTTTTTTTAGTGACGTTTTTTTTATGTTCACTTAAACTTGTATTAACGCTTTAATCGAGCATTTGCATTGGACCATCGGGCTGCAGCTGAACCATATCTTCACTCGGCCAACCCCACAACACCACCCGAAGCTAAGTACCTTTAATTCATTTAATTGTATTAACATGGCTTCTGCTGTGCTTGTTCCCCTGTGTCGAGTGTGGCATGTTTAGCTATTCTTCCTCCCCGTCATTAGTGTAAATTTTTACTTGTGATAGGTTGTAGGCTTGTAGTGTTAGAGGCGTTTTGTTAGTGGGTTTAAGCATCCAGACATTAGAGAAGGCTAGGCTAGCCCTAGCTCCCTAGCTAGCCTTAGCAGATCTGGAATGCCAAAGGCAAAGTTAGAGCCCCGGCAGAGTCCCTCGCAGCAGGGCAAGTGGGTGACGGTTCGGCGATTGTAGTCGTAAGGCTAGTCCACGAGAGCACCACTCTTTACCTGTTCACGTGTTCCAACAGGTTTGCCCTCCTCAGTGAAAAACACCCCACTGAGCAGCCTGTTGAAAGAGCTCTGGTCATAGGTGACTCTATTTTACGACACGTGAAACTTGCTACCCCTTTAGGGACACCAGCAGCTAGAGTTTTCTCTGTATCCCCGGAGCCAGAGTGCCGGACATTTGTAACGAGTCTTAGTGAACTCGAGAGCCGCAGATTCTCTAGGATAGTTATTTCATGTTAGGGGCAAATGATATACGCCTTTCATCAGTCAGAGGTTACAGTAAAACTAATTTTGTAGAGGTGGTTAGCGTGGCGAAGGCGATGTCCGATGCTGTAGGTCTGCTCTGGCCCCATCCCAATGCGGCGAGGTGACGGGTGACAAGCCTACAGCAGGGTATGGTCGCTGAACTGCTGGCTGTCCAAGTGGTGCTCTGGAAAACAACATGGGATTTATTAGACAACTGGACAGCCTTTGAGGGTAAGCCCTGGCCTTTTAGGATGGGACGGTTGTCCATCCCACTCGGGAGGGTGCTGCTCTCATCTCCTGCAACATTGCCCATAGTCCTTATGGCCCCGATTGGTTTTTGTTAGGGGCTGACTATCCAGAGCAGGGGGTCAGGCAGCAGACAGACCGGCTTAAACCAACTGTCTGCTGGTAGCCATGCACCGTCACCCAGAACCCACATTATTGAAACTGTGTCTGTTACCCGCATCTGCCCTAAAACGTAAACGCTCTCAAAAAAGTCTGTTTTTAATAAACCTCATTAGTATAAACACAGATAGCTGCCAAAGAAAATAACAACATTAGACTAATGCTAGGACTACTTAACATTAGATCCACTTACAAAACAAAGCAGTGATTGTAAATGAAAAATGATCACTGATAAACGTTTACACGCTCTCTGTCTCACTGAGATTGGATTAGAACCTGATGAATATTTAGCCTTAAATGAAGCCTCACCTCCTGGATACAGTCATGCTAGTCGCCCTCGTCCTAATGGTCGGGGGGGGGGAGGCATAGCCACAATTTTTGACAAAGAGTTAGGTGTTTACAGCTAAATCCCATTACAAGGCTAATTCTTTTGAAATACTGATTCTTAATGTGACTGATCCATCGTTATGGAAGTCAAAACCACACTCTTTTCAGCTTATCACTATTTACCGCCCGCCTAGTCCCTATTCAGAATTTCTTCAGGAAATTGCTAACTTTCTTTCTTGCTTACTACTGTCCAACAGAATAAGGCTTTATTGTAGGTGATTTCAATATTCACTTTGACAATGAGCAGGATCCACTTAAAATTGCTTTCGAGTCCATCTTAGAATCCATGGGTATTACTCAGAATGTGATGGGACCAACCCACCGCTGTAATCATTACTTTAGATCTAATATTAACATTTGGTATCAATATAGATAAACCTTGATGTTTTCCCGCAAAAGTGATTCGATTTCAGATCACTATCTTTTTTAAGTATTTGAGCTATCTCTAATAAATAAAATCCTTCTGCCTCGTTTATCACACCAAGCGCACTATCACATCTGCTACTCCAGCTGCGTTTATTAAAAATCTACCAGACTTAAAATGTAATACACCTACGGAGAAAAAATCATCTTGAGTGTGTAAATGAGCAATTAGAATGTGTGCTTCGCTCACCCTGGACACGACTGCCCCTGCTAGGGTCAAAAACGTATTAGGGAAAGAAGGCTAGCACCCATGGTACCCGTACCTTAAAGCAAAGAACACGGCATTTAGAGCGCGCAAAGTGGAGACATAGTAAATTGGAGGTGTTTAAGATTGCTTGGAGGGACAGCATGGCAGAGTATAAGCATGCCCTCACTAAAAGGCTAATAAAAGCTGCATACTTCTCTTCAATCATAGAGAAAAATAAGAATAATCCAAGATTTCTCTTTAATACAGTCTCCAAATTAACAAAAAAACCCCAACAGAAAGTGACTCTCCCATTCTGTGTGTAATTTTAACAGTAATGATTTCATGACTTTATTTAATGATAAGATAGAAAAACATTAGGCATAAAAACTCAATGCTCATCACATCACCAAAAACTGTTCAGCAACCTCCCAGATTGCAGCCACTAGTGAAGACATCTGTTTCAATTAGCCGTAAATCAAGATTAGAATCTTTTACCCCAATTACTAATACTGAACTATCCACACTGATCAGCTCGTCTAAGTCATCAACATGTTTGTTAGATCCAATTCCCTACACGTCTACTCAAACAAAGTATTACCTAGTGTTATAGAGCTAGTGTTAGTTATTTTAAATTCATCCCTTACCTTAGGTTTATGTGCCCAAATCCTTTAAGTCTGCCGTTATCAAACCACTGATTAAAAAAGCCAAGCTTGACCCTTGTGTGATATCTAATTATAGACCAATTTCAAATCTATACCGTTTCTGTCCAAAATCTTAGAAAAAAGCCGTCTATCAGCAGCTCTGTAGTCACCTCCAAAGGAATGAAATTTATGAAAACATTTCAGTCTGGCTTCAGGCCCCATCATAGTACTGAAACAGCATTACTTAGGGTACTTATTGACTTGTTAATGTCCTCAGATAAGGGATGTGTTTCTTTTCTTGTTCTGTTAGATTTAAGTGCAGCATTTGACACTATAGATCATGATGTTTTACTAAAACAGACTAGAAAATACTGTAGGTATTAAGGGATCAGCACTTTCTTGGTTTAAATCCTACTTTAACTGACCGGTACAGTTTGTCTTACAGTCAACAAAAATTGAGGACTGTGTAAAGGAAATAAAAGATTGGATGTTATTTTAATTTTCTCTTACTTAAACTCAGATAAAAACTGAGGCGCTATTAGTGGGACCCAAGGCTGTGAGAGACAGGTTAGCTACATCTATCCTAAATCTAGATGGCTGTCCAGTATTGCCCAGTCCGTCTGTAAAAAACTTAGGGTTCACATTTCATTCAGATCTTCTCCTTTGATGCGCACATTAGCAGCATCACTCGAATTGCTTTCTTTCAATTACGTAATATCGCTAAAACTTAGAAAATATCCTCTCTTTTAATGATGCAGAGAAAAACTTGTTCATGCGTTTATAACCTCAAGGTTTGGATTACTGTAACGCCTTACTTACTGGATGCTCTAGTAAATCTATAAATAAACTTCAGTTAGTTCAGAATGCAGCTACCCGAGTGCTAACTCGAGCCTAGAAAATTTGATTCATATCACTCCTGTTCTATCATCACTGCACTGGTTACCAGTCAAAATTCCGCATTGATTACAAAAATACTTCTTATAACTTATAAAGCTCTACATGGCCTGGCCCCACATTTAATCTGGGTGACCTCTTAGAGTTTTTGGAGTCAACTTTGACTCCATGACTTAGTTCGCTCTTAGATTTATCATCTACGCCGCCCAAGGAGGTTGGGTCCCTTTTTGAGTCTTGGTCCTCCCAAGGTTTCTTCCTAGAAACTAGGGATTTTTTCCTTCCTTGCCACTGTCCGCCATAGGCTCGCTCAATTTGGGATTGGACGTAGTTATTAGGAGATAATCTAAACTTGTAAAGTTGCTTTGAGACAATGCTCCATTGTAAAAAGCGCTATATAAATAAATCTGACTTGACTTGAAACTTGACTTGACTTGAGTTTTACAATCCAACTCGTCTACTTCGTTCGCAGGGTGAAGGACTTCTTTTAGTTTCCTAGAATTAAAAAAGTCACAGCAGGGGGGAAGGCTTTCTCATACATGGCCCCCCAACTATGGAATAAACTTTCCACTTTCGTTCGAGATTCAGACACCCTCAAAAGTTTTAAAGCCTAGGCTAAAGACATACTTATTTTACGCAGGCTTTTTTTGACTAGATTTAGACCAGGTTTGCATGGCTTGGGTTTGCTGGGGCTGGAGTCTGGAGTCATGTCTGGCCTGCCTGCCTTGTCCGCTTGCCGGGAGTGTCGAGTGGGCGGTCTGGCTGAACTAGGCTTGGGTCCTCGTGATCTTGACTCGTGCATCCTTGCCATAGAATAAGGGCAGGGAAGCTGGGGATTCATAGTCAAAGAGTCTTATGGTGATCAGAGACGTTGGTTTTGCTCTCTTCTGCCCGCTCGTGGGGTTGCCAATGTCTCATGTGATCCCTCTTGGCTTGTGTTTCCTACCAGTTCTCCTCCTTTCTTCAAGCTTTTTAGCTATGCTGCTATAGCTAATGCTGCCGGGGTCTCATTGCTTACACTTGGCATCAGTGATTGACATGGCATCAGTGATTGTTAATAAAAACACTGTGCTCTTAATCAATAACTAATTACATTTTTCTGTTTTCTCTCCGAGCTGTGTTTCCGGCAGTTCCGGCCCCACACATGATGTTCATCTGATGGAGCTCCACTGTGCATAAATTCACATTCTATTCGACCATGACTCCATGACTTTAGTTTCGCTCTTAGATTTATCATCATCATAACCCGGGCCACTTAATGTCCGATGTGAATACTTCACATTTTATTCGAACTTTGACTCCATGACTGTAGTTTCGCTCTTAGATTTATCATCATACCCGGGCACTTAATGTCGATGTGCATACTTCACATTCTATTCGAACTTTGACTCCATGACTTTAGTTCGCTCTTAGATTTATCATCTACGCCGCCCAAGGAGGTTGGGTCCCTTTTTGAGTCTTGGTCTCCCAAGGTTTTTTCTTCCTAGAACTTACGGAGTTTTTTCCTTGCCACTGTCATCCTAGGCTTGCTCAATTTGGGATTGGACGTAGTTATTAGGAGATAATCTAAACTTGTAAAGTTGCTTTGAGACAATGCTCCATTGTAAAAAGCGCTATATAAATAAATCTGACTTGACTTGACTCTATACCACTGTATTGTATGACAATCATTGTTTTGTACCTGTGCATAGATTTTGTACTCTTTTTCTTTAGTGTGGGCACTTGCATCTGGAACATTAACTATATACTTGTATCACTATGGATGGACCAATCACCATACTTTTACATCACTCAGGGTTACTGTGTGTGAGAAAAAACCCTACCTCCAAGTACGAGCTAAAAAAGAACTGCAATCATCCCCAGTTCCTCTGGTGAGAACAAGCAAAAAAGGGTCCACTTTCTCCACAGAAATATGAAAAAGCTCCTCTGGTGTGAAGGTGCCTTATGATATCTATTATGACTGTTCCAAGCCACAGAGGTGTGTAGTTGATGATATCAAAGACACTGTGGCTGCTTGTGGCTGCTCTGGAAGCAGGGAGCTACACTTTCAGTGGGATGCACTACTTTGAAGTCAGGCTGATAATAATCCTGGGTATTGTTCTGTATGTCAAAGAGAGAGAGAGAGAGAGAGAGAGAGAGAGAGAGAAAGAGAGAGAGAGAGAGAGAGAGATTGCAGAGGTTTAGCTATAGTTGTTCATTATCAATGCTCGTGGTGCTGTTTATTAATATTATTAATGTCACTTATAGTGATTCTTTTAGGCACCTGTGGGTCAAGACAATGTTTGGCATCAGCTGAATTAAATTGTTGTACGAGTATAGTTGTGTTTTTATGTTGTTGTTTTTTATCTGTGAAGGTCGGCTGAAATCGGGAGTGGGCTGTTGCTTTTTCTGGTTTGTAAGTACTAACTTAGTCTGGAGTTCAGACCATTTGACTGGATTTGTTCTGTTTGTGCTGGCTGTAAACAGTCAGGGCACTTGTTTTGTGCACCCTAGTATACTCTGTGAAGAAAAGATTATACAGTGGTACCTCGGATCTCGCTCGAATTCGGTTCTTGACGCATTTTACAGACAAAATTTGTCTCGATTCTAATCGTTTGCTTCGTACTCAGCGAACTTGCTTAAACCTGTATGAGTTGAGCTGTGTGACTCATTTCAGATGAAACTTGATTCACAATTCAGTACACAGTGATGCGGTGATTCAGATTCACAATAGTCCATGCTCACTGAGGAGAGAGATAGAGAGAGAGAACTGTATATGGCATGTTTAAGAATTTTCCAGAAAAACATAGAGGAGTGCTGCTGATCTATTATGGAAGATGTCTGAGGTGTGCACTGTTGGCTTCATTAAAATATGATGTGCGCAAGTGGTATGACTGTTGGATGAGAGAATCTGTTGCACATTTTATTTAGAAAGATTCAGCTCAAGTTTTGCTGTGATATTGGAGTTTCATACCTAGAAACCAAAATCAGTCAAAGCATGTGTGCTTTGGTCTTAGAACTGAGTAGAGGTATGCGACCTATGCGCTCTTTAATGTCCATCCGATCAACATCCATTTGTTTAACGTCTGAGCTCTTAAGAATCATAACAGGAAATAAAAATCTTATATACATCTGATTCACGTCTATATGACAGAAAACTAGAGCGGCGAGCCCTTGCGACACCTTCTGACAGAAATGAGAATCGCATAGGTGATAGGAGGGGGCAGGATTGTGCCTACGATCCATGGAATGCTGCATGGTCTCAACATTCAGCTGTAGGGATGCCTGACGTAACCCCAACCTCCTCCTCCTGGTCGGGGAAGGGGGGGAACCCGAACTGGCACACGAAGGGGGACATGCCCATGGCCAAGTGCCACAGGGTGTTATGGGCAGATTCAGCCCACAGCAGCTGCTCTGACCAGGTGAAGGAATTTTTGGCCGTAAGGCACTAGAGCATACGGGCCAGGTCCTGATTGACCCGTTTGGTCTGACTGTTAGACTCCGGGTGGAAACCCAATAACAAAATAGCCATGGCCCCCAAGGCAGCAAAAGGCTGTCCAGGATCAGCAAACAAACTGGGGGCCACGGTCTGAGACCAGGTCGCGGGGAAGGCCGTGGCTGCGAACCTCGTAGCGGAGGATGAGGTCCACAGTTTCCTTGGCCGAGGGCAATTTAGGGAGGGCCACGACCAATATGACTGTGTTGCCCCGGACGGGGGCAGCCCTGAAAGGAAATCGAGGGAGATGTGAGACCATGGGAGGGTGTGGATGGAGAGGGGCCGGAGAAGACCGGCCGGATGCTCACGTGGGGTCTTATTGCGGGCGCAAACCTTGCAGGCAGCTCCGAATTGCTTAACGTTGGCTGCCATGCCGGGCCACCAGAAGTGCCACTGAAGGAACTCGAACTTTCTGGTTCCCCCGGGGTGGGCTGTAAATGGGGCAGTGTGCCTCCCAGTGCATGACGCGGGCCCGAACTTTGGTGTGGACGAACCTTCGCCCTGGCTGACCACCACCCGGATTGGGTTTGTGGCGCAAAGCCCTGGTGGCATCCCCATTGAGGGCCCAAGTGAGGGTCACAACTACCCGAGTTACCGGGAGTTTGGGCTCTGGCTGGGGATCCGCTTGAGGCACGTCCCATTGTCGGGATATTACATCAGGCTTGGTTTTCTTTGAGCCTGGCTGGCTGGGTCCATACTGGTCGCACACTACTCTTACGGACCAGGATACGGGCCAGGAAAGAAGCGGGGTTTAGGACCTAAGTGCAGGGACCCCCATCTTTCTATAGTGTAGGGAGAGAGAGAAAAGGGAAGGTGTACACTTCCTCAGCCTAGGAGAGGAAGGGCAGCCAAAGGGAAACCGTGATTGTGGGAGCTGGGATTGAACTCGGAATCATTACTGGGGAGTGAACGCATTACCAATGCGCCACACGGGCGCTGACGTTAGCGCAGCGCAAAGAGGGAATGAGTCAGATGACAGAAACAAGCGCCGCATGAAGCGGATTCAAACACAAACGTTAAGCTGCTTGATAAACTGGAAGGGAGAGGGCAATAGCACTCACAAACAAAAAAGCGTGTGCCAAAGACGGCTCGGCGACAATAAGCGATTAAATGCAAGTGAAATATACTAGGAAGCCACTGAGCGTATCGCTGCACAAGTGGCGCAAGCAGGGTACGCTGTCGGCGCACGAGTAACCCGCGCAGGCCCAGAAGGAAGCAGAGAATGCGCAAGTTTTTGGGTGGACATATATCAGTCAATTATTACATGTAAGTATACTCAGTCTTATAATTTCCATAACTTTACATTATGCTTGCTAAAAAAAAAGATTAAAGTACTGTAGTACTAAAATAGTAGGCCTACATAGTTACACGTTTATTAAATGTTGTACATGTTCTAAATGTTGTAGTGTTTTACAAATACTAAAAAAAGTGCGTGTGGTATAAGAAAGAATACCAGACATTAGCTATATAAAATGATGAATATTGAGTATTAAAACTTTCCTAGAACCCCTCTACATGTGCCTGGGCCAAGCCACCAATCTCCTCAGACCATAAGAACCCCCAAAAAACATATTATCTGTGTTAGTTATATTGCGGCTTTACATCTCCGTACCCAGAATCATCTATAGTACCCACCATATATAGTTCTGGACAAAACATGATTTTCTTGCTGTCGTGAACATCTGTTAGCAACCTGTTAATCTACCCAGTACATTAAAACTGGCCTCAAAGTTTGTATTTGTAATGTGCCACAAACTAACTGCCCAGTGTATTACTGATATGGGTTTAAAAACGTGTTGCAATAAAATAAAATTCAGTGCTTTTCATTGGGTTGAAAGTGTACGTATATTGGCTATTTTACAACAGCTTTGAGTATGGCTCAGCCAATCAAATTTTACCTGTTTTATAATATACTGCATGAATATGACTTAAAGCATCATCAGCTTTTCACACAAGTCCTAAAAGTACAAAAATATTATACTTGGTCATTTATTTATTGAGGAAAATGATCCAATATTACATATTAGTGAGTGGCAAAAGTATGTGAACCTTTGCTTTCAGTATCTGGTGTGACCCCGCTGTGCAGCAATAACTGCAGCTAAACGTTTCCTGTAGCTGTTGATCAGTCCTGCACACCGGTTTGGAGGAATTTTATCCCATTCCTCCGTACAGAACAGCTTCAGCTCTGGGTTGTTGGTGGGTTTCCTCACATTAGCTGCTCGCTTCAGGTCCTTCCACAAAATTTCCATTGGATAAAGGTCAGGACTTTGACCAAAACATGAACTTTATTCTTCTGTAACCATTCCTTAATAGAACGACTTGTGGGTCACTAGTTGTTGCTTAGGGCAGCTGTCTTACTGCGTGACCCACCTTCTCTTGAGATTAAGGTCATGGACAGATGTACTAACATTTTCCTTTAGAATTCTCTGATAGAACGCATACTTCATTGTTCCATCAAGACGCAGCAAAACAGGCCCAAACCATGATACTTCCACCACCATGTTTCACAGATGGGATAAAGTTCTTATGCTGGAATGCAGTGTATTCCTTTCTCCAAACACAACGCTTTTCTTTTAAATCAAAAAGTTCTATTTTGGTCTCATCCATCCACAAAACATTCTTCCAATTGCCTTCTGACCTGTCCATGTGATCTTTAGCCAACTGCAGATGAGCAGCAATGTTCTTTTTGGAGAGTAGTCGCTTTCTCCTTGCAACCCTGCCATGCACACCATTGTTGTTCAGTGTTCTTCTGATGGTGGACTCATGAACATTAACATTAGCCAATGTGAGAGAAGCCTTCAGTTGCTTAGAAGTTACCCTGGGGTCCTTTGTGACCTCATAAACTATTACACGCCTTGCTCTTGGAGTGATCTTTGTTGGTCGACCACTCCTGGGGAGGGTAACAATGGTCTTGAATTTCCTCCATTTGTACACAATCTGTCTGACTGTGGATTGGTGGAGTCCAAACTCTTTAGAGATGGTTTTGTAACCTTTTCCAGCCTGATGAGCATCAACAACTCTTTTTCTGAGGTTCTCAGAAATCCCTCCTTGTTCGTGCCATATACCTTCCACAAACGTGTGTTTGTGAAGAGCATCTTTGGTAGAATCCCTGTTCTTTAAATAAAACATGTTTGATAAACTCCACCTGATTGTCCTTCCCATGGAATGAAAACACCTGACTCTAATTTCACCTTCAAATGAACTGCTAATCCTAGAGTTCACATACTTTGCTACTCACTAATATGTAATATTGGATTCATTTTCCTCATAAATAAATGACAAAGTATAATATTTTTGTCTCCATTTTTATTTAACTGGGTTGTCTTAATATACCTTTAGGATGTGTGTGAAAATCTGATGACGTTTTAGGTCATATTTATGCAGAAATATAGAAAATTCTAAAAGGTTCACAAACTTTCAAGCACCACTGTAATACAGACCTTGCTCTTGGAGTGATCTTTGTTGGTTGACCACTCCTGGGGAGGGTAACAATGGTCTTGAATTTCCTCCATTTGCATACAATCTGTCTGACTGTGGATTGGTGGAGTCCAAACTCTTTAGAGATGGCTTTGTAAACTTTTCCAGCCTGATGAGCATCAACAACTCCTTTTCTGAGGCCTTCAGAAATCTCCTTTATTCGTGCCATGATACACTTCCACAAACGTGTTGTGAAGAGCAGACTTTGATAGATCCCTGTTCTTTAAATAAAACAGGGTGCCCACTCACACCTGATTGCCATCCCATTGATTGAAAACACCTGACTCTAATTTCACCTTCAAATTAACTGATAATCCTAGAGGTTTACATACTTTTGCCACTCACTAACATGTAATATAGGATCATTTTCCTCAATAAATAAATGGCCAAGTATAATATTTTTTGCCTCATTTGATTAACTGGGTTCATATTCATGCAGATAAATAGAAAATTCTAAAAGGTTCACTACTGTTCTATTCAAAAATGATCCGGTACTATGATTATCATAAGATCCAAGCCTTTTTTTTTATAGTAAAATTAGTTTCTGGCCACAAGCGGCGAGCACTTGATCTAGAACATGGCTAAACTGACATTCTAATGAGGGCTGTTGAGGTGAAAAATTGCATCCAGTATTTCAGGACCCAGGCAGTTTTCAGTCTTCAGGCAATCTTCTCAGTCAGGTGTTCATAGCCTTTGTTATGCTCTCTGAATATATTCCCTGTGTCTTGCGTGTTTCAAACCACCCTGGAGGCATCTGCTCCTTAAGTTCCCATGAGCTGGAGAAATATATATTGATTTTCTCCACTTTCGCATGTTTAGCTACTCAGACTTACTTCAGAGCGATGAGCTGCACTCATTCTCTGTCAGTCAAAACTTATATGAGTTTTGCATGATGGGTAGGTAGGTGGATGGATAGACCGACTTCAGCTTTATTTATTTCAATCGAATTTGCAAAGAGGGAAATCACTGTAGTATATCAAAAACAAACATTTACAAATAAAGATATGTTCTATAAAAAACTAATTACACACTAAACATAGAGTTATTAACATCTGAAAATCACTGTTGGATTGAGTACTGAGTGATGGTGTATTCTTGACTTGATAAAAGACTACTTTTTCTGTGACTCATGATGGTTAATAATAATTTAAAAATAAATAAATAAAATTATATTACCCAGACCGAAGGCATCACCAGGACTCGAACCCAGGATGTTAAGAACATAGGTCACACGAGATTCAAGAAAACAGCAACCCAACATCCTCGATCACCACAAAACTCTTTGACTCAATCTGTCCTTAGTCTCAGGCAAGGATGCACAACCCCTAATCACAGACGACTGAAGATGTATAACCTTGCCTGGCACAACTGGCCAATCAACACTGTTTACCTAAACATAAATAACAGCTGTAATTTTAGTGCTCGGTTGTGGACTGTGCTTAAAATTAAATGATTGATTATTTATTGCAGAGCAATAAGAATTTTCTTTCCTTCCTAATGCAACCTGTACAAGAACTCTAACTGCACAACATTCATCAAACAAATACATCCTCTAAGTAAACAGAGGGCATTAAGACAGTTGCAAAACGTCAGAATGTTCTTTTTTGTTGCCAATGTTTATGGATAAAATTGTTAATAATTATATGTAAGAATTAGGTGTAGGTGTAATGCAGGTCTTCTCTGTTCAGCGTCACATGATGCAGGGTTGTGTGTCCCACTAAATTTTCACATACTTTTGATAAGTGGCCTTGATGAAACTCCGATATTGGCCAAGTCTTCATGCATTGAGTTTCTGCTTTGTTTGCCTTTGTGTTCCCTGTTGAAATATAAACAGCGTCAGGTCACAATGCCTTCTGGCTAAGTCTTGCTTCTGAAGTGGACATTTATGTTCCCCGTCTCCCTCAACCCTCTCTAACACACTTAAATTAATACAGTAATGGAATGGCTCTTAAAATGGAAACAGATATTCCCCTGAGGGAAGTGGGGGAGCATTGGAAACCAGTGCTCTACTTATTGAGCCACTCAGGTGAGTTCTGTCGGTTATGAACTTGCAGTTCAGGTATGGCCCCGTTATCTTCAAGAACGCCTTTGTGTGTGGTTTTAGTTATTGGCAAAAATAGGTCCATATGGTTGTTCTCCATACAGAGGTTTGGTCTCCATGCTTTCACTTATCAATGTGCTGTGGTCTTAAAAATTAACTTCAGAGCTTGCTGGGATGATTATTTTCCTCTTGATAAACGTATTCAATTTTGAATTTGCCTTGCAAACAAATTAGCACACAGGGTCACACTGCCCCTGGTGTATACTTGCAGTTGGTACTGAACTGGCAACTGAGTGGGTACCACAAAGTTTATTTATATAAGAGAGATATTGTTCAGGTTGGTTTCATCTGAGAGTGTTTTTGTTAGGTTCCCAGAAGGATGGGAACAACAGCATGTCAACAAAATTTTAATTGCTTTCTGAGCTGAGCTTAAAGGGTTACTATTATGTGTAGGTACAGTAGTATTAAGCTATAATTATATAATCATTATGCCTATGCAAGGTCCCCATTTATATAAGTTTACCAAGATGTGTGTCTGTGCGTGATGAATGCAGCATGGCATTCGTTTCAACATCTGTCCTGTTCTTCTACATTACTGTCACACACATTGCTGACCCACCTGCCAGACATCAGCTGGTGCCATGCTCTCCGTTCTGCCCTGTTGCTTTGAGACTCCCATCGAAACCGAGATGCACGCGCACACACAACTGCCCGAACCTTTCATCGGCCAGCTGGAGGGACCTAGGGCCATGCTGTTTATCATCTTTGGAGTGTTGCCTAGCTTTACCCCCAGAATCACATTAAGTATGCAATCCGGTCCTCGACTTCTGCACTTTATTTTCACCTTTTGAAAAATCTTCTGCTGAGTTTGTTGAAAATATATGCAATAGCAGCAGCAGGAAGAAGACAGCTATAACTAAAGGTTTTGACTGAATCCTTGCTTTTTGTGAGTCTAAGAATGAGTGTATCACCCCTTTTCTCCCTGTCTCTCCCGCTCTCTCTCTAGGTCTTTCTTAGCTGCTACTTCCCTATTCAGGCTAAGTCTAAAAGAGACTTTAAAAAAAGGCAGAGGCTGCTGATATGAGTGCAGCTGTGACACTGCATATTGCAGTCAATTACCTTCTAATGATGTCTGAATATGAATTGCAACGTTAGCCGGCATGATGGTAAAGAAGTTTTAAAGACTGCTGGACATGGGGTCGACTCAAAATGGAGCTTGTCATATGTATAGATACATGTATAGCCAGCAGCTATACAATATAACATTGTTAGCCAGCAGCTAAGAAGCTAGCTTGCAATTTTTTGGCTGCGTCCTTTATTGCCCATAAGCTGTATATCAGTTGTGACAATTTGCTGCCAGGATGAGTTGTGCTGAGCACCCATATAATCCTGCATGGCTCTTCCCTGACCCTTTTCTCTTTCCACAGCAGGTGGAGCTGTTGTTGCCTACTGTGTATTTCCTATAAATAGTCCTCTTGATGTTCACTTATTTGTTAGCCCTTGTCACACAACCGAATTCCTTGCCTCCTGATTTCTGTTGTCTTGTTTCCTGTCTTGTTTGGAGTCTTGTATGTTATGTGTAGCTTTATTGGTAGTGCATTTCTTTTATCACTGTTTTGTTTCTGGTAGCACGTTAGTTTATTGACTTATTGTGTTGTTTGTTAGCTATAGCCTGTTAGCACTAGGGTTGTCTTTGTATATTAGCTCTGTGTGTCATATTGTTGTATTAGCATTGTCTGTTTGGTATTACACTGTGTCTTTTATCTTATTAGCCTTCCCCTTGTTTGTCTCTAGCTGCTGTGTCTATTTTCCTTTGTTAACATTGTATCTAGCCTGTCTGTTAGCACCGTGTTTGCTCTGTAAATAAAGCTTGTACATTTGCACTTAGGTCTGTTTCCCTGGTAGTGACAGTTGCACAGTCTAACTGTGGTGATCTTCTTATTCATGAACCTTATTAACTGCTTTATTTATTGTGGGAATTAACTACAAAATATGGTCACAGACTTTTCTTCACCAGCCTGTGTCATCACTCTTTAATGTACTCTCTCTAAACATAGCATTTTCAGAAGTTCTAATGCTATTCAATCAAACATAATTATACACAACAAAATTACTAAAACAAAAATATTCTTCTGAAGTGAGTGTTTGACTTGGCATCCAGTTTGCACAAAGCTTAGCTTTAGGATATATTTGCCTTACTTAATAGCTACAAGATCAGACCTCTGACACATAATATGGCTTGACTACACTTGGTGTAAAATAAAATAATTGTAATTTTGTTTTTTGCTAAACCATTCCTTTAAGTTTATAGTCGGTCTTGAGTTGCCTGTCAAACCAATTCTTCTTACTGCATTTGTAGAAATGCATGTACAACCCCAAATTAGAAAAAGTTCAGAAAGTATTGATGGAGAAGTCTAATATCTTTATTAAATTTTATGCATTGTATTATGTATGCTTTTGTTCAGACTGTGTGCTTGTGAATGTTATGGCTTTGGGTGTTTTCACCCAGAGCTCGTGAATGTTATGGCTTTTAGTGTTCTAGGGTGTTTTTTGGCCTTACAGATGTGTTTTGGCCTTAAGGGTGTTTTTTGCTTATGCACCTATGATTCAGAGTTTTCACAAAGACTAAAAAACTAAATTTGTATTAATGTGTGTGTGTAATGACCTTGTACATGGGGATGTCCTGAACGGCAGAAACCTATATACAGAGACATACACACTTAAGTCACCAAGTCAAGTTTTACTTTGAATTTTATTCAGTGCAGACAGGAGGAACCCAAGATATTTCATGATTTTTCTCTTGTTAACCTAATTAAATTTCTTAATATACATCAATTTCTGCATTTCAGGCCTGTAACACATTCCTAAAACAAAAAGTTGAGACGGTAAAGCATTTACCGTTGTAATTCCTTCTCACAACTCTTAATACTTTTGTTTTGGCACAGAGGATACCAAGCTATGAAATGTTGCAGTGTTATTTTGTCCCATTTTTAACATCTTAAGGTGTGCAACAGTACAGAGTTGCTATAGCATGGAAAATATGTCTTTTTGAAGGTAGCTTATGTTGCTCTAAATGAAGTGTACTTTTCCATATTAATGCTGCCATTACAGAATGAAGGTTCCTGATGCAGTGCCATATGAGGTATTGGAGATCACGGGTCTTTACTTTAGGTTTGTGCCTTTGCCCGTTATGCACTAAAATTCCTCCAGATTCCTTGAATCGTTTAATGATATTATACACTGTAGAGGAAGAAATGTGCAATTCCCCTTTAATCATTCATTGATGAACATTGTTTTTAAACGTTTCAGTAATTTTCTCATGCATTTGTTGACAGATCTGCCCACCTTTGCTCCTCAAAGACTCAGCTTTTCATGGATACAGCGTTTGTACCAAATCATGATTGACTAAATCATTATTTATTTGTTTTATTTACCTCTATTAGGAGTCACGCTTGGGCCACTAGAGGCCAGCGTTGACTCACTATTGGCGGCGCGAACACTTTCAACGCGATTGCGCATACCCTGATGTGGCGTAATGCGTGAAAGTGGCAACACCTGTTGTTGGGACTATATAAGCACAGGTTGTCCCATAATAACAGACTTTTTTGCCCTCACCCTTCGTATGTAATCGTTTCGCGCTTTTTGTTTTGTCAGGGACAGAGGTAAGCTGGCGATTTGTAGATCGGCAGCTATTTGCAGTCAGGAGGCTGTTCAGTATAGTTAGGGCGTAGATTTCAGTGTAGACAAAGCATTTCTAACGCTCTTATGCTGTTTTTTCTTCAGCTGCTTTTTTTGGGCTCACTCACTGCTGCAAGGCTCGCCCTGCCTCCTCCCTCTCGCACTGTCACCCTTCATCCTACGCGATTGGGGGAAAAAACATTCCCCTCACAATTGTTCTCATAAAAGGATGCTCCACTAAATACACTGCACAACAATTTTTTTTTTAAGTTTTGCTTCCTGAAAATTTTAGGTGATTGTGACAGCTACCTATAGGGTATGCACAAATATAGTTTTTGTTTCACTGCATCACGTAGGAACTCTAAGAAATAGACATTTATATGTTTACCTATTTAATCACGTTTATGTTCCGCATGAGCCATTAAGTTCAACAGAATTAAAAATGTTTTGCTCCTCATTTTCTTTTGTATTCAACTTCTGGTGCATCACGTTAGTGTCCAACAGTAGTCAGCAAGCATTGACGGATTCCAGTTGCCCTGGTATCGTTTCTCCATTGTAGCAATGTCCTGGTGAAACCGCTCACCGTGTTCGTCACTGACAGCACTGAGATTCACGGGGAAGAAGTCCAAGTGTGAGTGAAGTAAATTAATCTTGAGTGACATGTTGCACTTCATTTTCTGGTATGCGCGGAGAAGTTTGTCTACGACTTCAACGTAGTTTGGCGCTCTGTAATTGCCCAAAAAATTGTCAACAACGTCTTTGAAGGCTTTCCAGGCAATTTTTTCCTGGCCAACTAACAGCTCTTCAAACTGCTTGTCACTCATAACATGTCTGATCTGGGGACCAACAAAAATGCCTTCTTTGATCTTCGCGTCACTTATTCTTGGAAACATCTGTCTTAAATAGCGAAAACCTTCGCCTTCCTTGTTCAGTGCTTTCACAAAATTCTTAATGAGTCCACGTTTTATGTGTAGAGGAGGCAAAAATATCTTTGCCGACTCGACAAGCGGTTCTTGTGCAACATTTTTCTGTCCTGGAACTAACTTTGTGACTCTTTGGCACGGCTGTCCCATTCACAGATGAAACAACAGTACTTGGTATAGCCGAGCTGCAGTCCCAGTAACAGAGCAACGACTTTCAGATCTCCACAGATATTCCAGTTGTACCTGCTATACTGGATGTGGTTGAGCAACAGTTCCATATTCTCATACGTTTCCTTCATGTGTGCTGCGTAACCAACAGGTACTGATGGATAAACGTTGCCATTGTGTAGCAGAACAGCTTTCAGGCTTAGCATTGACGAATCAATGAAGAGACGCCACTCTTCCGGATTGTGATCACAACCCAAGGCCGAGAACAATCCTTCAATGTTACAACAGAAACAGACTGTCGACTTGTGCAAAAAATTTGGTGATATCATGATGTCGGTTTCTAAACATAGAAATTTTTGTACCTGGTGACAGCAGACACCATCCCTGCAGCCTGGAACCCAGAAACTCGGCTTTTGCTTTTGACAGACCCAACTCTCTGACCAAATCGTTCAATTCTGACTGTGTTATCAGATGTGGATCACCTGATGAGCAAGGTTTAAAATCTGGGTCAGTGTCACTGTCAGTACCCTGCACTGGAGTTTCTTCATCTGGTTCGTCTAAGGTCCAATCCTTGGGTGGTTTCGGAATTGGGAGACTGTCGTCATGTGGCACAGGTCTCATTGCTGAAGGCAGATTAGGATATTCAATTGACTTCTTGTTTTTGGCAGAGAAACCAGATACATTAGTCAAACAAAAATAACAATCTGTCACATGTTTTTTTTGTTCTCGACAGATCATCGGAACAGCAAACGGCATACTCTTACGAGTGCCTCTGAGCCAGGCTCTCAGATTGACAGTGCATGTTGTGCAGCAAATGTGAGGCACCCATTCCTTGTCTTGGTCACCAATTTTGCAGCCGAAATACAGATGATAAGCTTTCTTCACAAGAACAGTTATAGAACGTCTCTGAGACGCAAGTGTATATTCGCCACAGATATAGCAGAATGTGTCGCGGCTGTTATGACATTGACGAGACATATTGCCAGACAGCAAAACGGCTATAGCATTAAATTTACTTACTGTTATATTGATACAGACACTGTACTTTACTAGAATGATGCACACATACACACTAGCTTTCTGTATTAACCAAATGAGCAGGATCGGTTTATGCAAGCCACCTTTATAGCATGCTGAGAAAGCGCCAACCTCGTTCTGACTTGCCCAGGCATGCCCAAGATGTCATATTTCCACAGAAAAGCTTCCAACCTGGTCTGATACATGCCTGGACATGCCCAAGCTGCACAAACTGTTGCTGATGAGTCACTTACTGGAGTGAGATTTTTGGATAAAAATTTAAGCAAAAATTATGATAAAACTGAAGATTTCTCTTAAACGGTACGTGATACGTAAATTTTGATGTGATATTCGTGATCAGCACCCAAAAATCTATAAGAAACACTTAACAGTGTTCAAGAAGCAAAAAATTTGTTGTGCGTTGTTATTAGTCTCGTCCTTTTTCTTCCCTGCATCCGTACCACGCTCCTGTAAGTGCTGAGGAGTTCCTGTGGCACGCCTTTGCAGACGCTCCGCTCGGGCTTCTGACGCATGCGCATGCGCGGACCTGTATGCCATTGGATGCGTTTTTCTTAATTGTTTTATTTTACCCTTTTTTTGGGTGAACAATTATTTTCTTTTATTTTAATTATATTTTGGTTCACCTCATCCATCTGGAGCTAACTGCATTTGGGTCCTAAAACCCTTATATATTTATTTTCACAGTTCGCCTTTGTTTTAATTTGGCGAACCGTAACAACTTCATTAATAACCCTAGATTGCAGATGTAGTGCACCAGGCAAAATATGAAATATCTTGGATTTATTAAATAAAAGTCTAAGTAAATGTAAGGAACACTTACATTTGCATATTTAATTTTATTTATTTTGCATTTTCTTTACTGTCATAACTTCATTTGGGGTTGTAAAATTGCTCTTCACACATGAACATAAAAAAGCAAAAGCATTATTTTGATGACTCCTGTACAATATTTATAATTATAATACTTATTATAGTCACTTTGTTTTTTTGTACCGATACTTTTACTTGAGCAAGATTCTTTGCTATGCTATCCCCATCTGCATATCTTCTGAAACCATATCATCCTATCAGTGCTGTAGTAGTAGTAGCACTAGAATTTGAATATACACATTAAATATAAACCTAAATACTTACTGGCATTTACTAAAGTTGCATATAAAATTGGCATAAGGAAAAAAAGCTACACTTCTATGGAGAAAACCACTTCTCACCAAGCTGATGGTAAATTGAAAACAAAATCCTATTTCAGAAAATTGAGTCACGGGGATTACAATTACTTACTAACTGGAACGCTTCCATCTTTTTAAAAAGGTGAAAAAAAGTTTTTCCCCCATAGGTGAGGAAGCTCTTGTAAGTAAAACTTGTGAGGAGGTGCCAACTAGGTACAGAACAAACCCTTATTCTGAGTAGACAGCACCACTGAATGTTATGCAATAACATTTTCAGTTGTAACAATTTACGTTAATGCAAAGTTTCTGGGTATTCTTGAGTATCCTCGGTGGATACTCGTGAGTATTTTAAAGCTTAAAAGCAGATTATCCTCCTCTCCCTTGACCAGCTTTTTCCAATCTCTGATTCTTTCAGTAATTCAAAACCATGGTCCAGTGCTTATTTTTAGTTAATAATTTTAAATCTGAAGGAATCTGCCCTAACATTATGTAGATAACCTTCAGCAACCATCAGAATTGGGAAAATTGTGATCTCAGACATTTTGGCCTATGGCATGTTTGTTGGTGCCAGATAATTATAGCATTTCTTTATCAAGTGGGATTTTCAAATGCTACAGTCTATAGAGTTTACTCAGTGCAGTAAGGTTTTGTGGATGGAAATACCTTGTTAATGACCAGACTGGTTCAAGCTGACAGAAAGGCTGCAGTAACTCAGATAACCACCCTGTACAACTAAAAGAGCAGAAACGCATCTTAGAATGCACTACACACCAAACCTGGAGACAGATGGGTTACAACAGCAGAAGAAAATGCATGGTTCCACCTCTGCCAGCCAAGAACAGAAAGCTGAGGCTTCAGGTCACAATCAGTTCTCACAATAGCTCTCGCTCAGTGCAGAAGTCACAAACAAGGTTAAGAGTTAGAGGAACGGACATGAGTGCAGGTATACATATATAATTCAACGAAGGTTTATTATTTAAAAAAACAAAAACAAAGTTGAAACGCAAACATGAACACAAACCAATGTAAATAACTAACAAATGCGGCACACGGCACGGAAATAACAGAACTAAGGAAGATCATGCTGGCTAAGCTAGGCTAACAAACAAAAGTGGCAAAACAAAGAGTGGTAAACCAATAAACATAAACAAAGCAGACCGAGGCTAAACCAAAGCGGGCTTACTACAAAACTACTGGTCCGAAGCAAACTCGAGTGAACACAAGTAGTCCCAAGTGATCAAGGGCAAAGATGAGTAATCCGAGGGAAAGCTAGCAAACATGATTGACCTAAAGCGGACGCAGCTGCAAGCATAAACTTCAACATGACATGAGGCTAGAGTTAATTCCCCGTGAGCTAGGGCTCAGCTTAAACAAAGTCCCATACAGCTGTAGGCTATCAGTTCAAGTCCCTCTGGATCGGCCTCTCGGGAGCAGATGGCCTCTGGGACAGCCTCTCGGGAACAGACGGCCTCTGAGCTGGCCTCTCAGGGAATAAACAGCCTCTGGGACGGCCTCTCGGGAACAATTGGTCTCTGGGCAGGCCTCTTGGAAACAAACGGCCTCTGGGCTGGCCTCTCGGGAACAAACAGCTTCTGTGCAAGCCTCTCAGGAACAAACGGCCTCTCGGGAACAAACAGCTTCTGTGCAACCTTCTCAGGAACAATCGGCCTCTGGGATGGCCTCTCGGGAACCAACGGCCTCTGGACAGGCCTCTTGGAAACAAACATTTTACATTTACATTTTACATTTACAGCATTTAGCAGATGCCCTTATCCAGAGCGACTTACAATTGGTACAGTCTTACAATCCAAGCAATTGTGGGTTAAGGGTCTTGCTCAAGGACCCAACAGTGGCAGCTTGGCAGAGGTGGGATTTGAACCCTGGATCTTCTGCTCCATTGTCCACTACCTTAACCGCTAGGCTACCACAGTCCCACAAACAGCCTCTGGGTAGGCCTCTTGGGAACAAATGGCCTCTGGGATGGCCTCTCGGGAACAAAGGGGATCTGGGACGGCTACTCGGGAACAAACGGCTTCTGGGCAGGCCTCTTGGGAACACACGGCCTCTGGGACAGCCTCTTGGGATCAAACGGCCTCTGGGACAGCCTGTCGGGAGCAACTGGCCCCTGGGACAGCCTCTCGGGAACAGGAGGCCTCTGGGGCGGCCTCACTGGAACAAACAGTCTCTGGGCAGGCCTCTTGAGAACAAAAGGCCTCTGTCACGGCCTCTCAAAAACAAACGGCCTCTGAGACGGCCTTTCCGGAACAAACAGCTTCTGTGCAGGCCTCTCAGGAACAAACGGCCTCTCGAGAACAAACAGCCTCTGGGACGGCCTTTCAGGAACAAACGGCTTCTGTGCAGGCTTCTCAGGAACAATCGGCCTCTGGGATGGCCTCTCGGGAACCAACGGCCTCTGGACAGGCCTCTTGGAAACAAACGGCCTCTGGGACGGCTTCTCGGGAACAAAGGGGATCTGGGACGGCCACTCGGGAACAATCGGCCTCTGGGCAGGCCTCTTGGGAACACACGGCCTCTGGGACAGCCTCTCGGGATCAAAGGGGATCTGGGACGGCCACTCGGGAACAATCGGCCTCTGGGCAGGCCTCTTGGGAACACACGGCCTCTGGGACAGCCTCTCAGGATCAAACGACCTCTGGGACAGCCTGTCGGGAACAACTGGCCCCTGAAACAGCCTCTCGGGAACAGGAGGCCTCTGGGGCGGCCTCACTGAAACAAACAGTCTCTGGGCAGGCCTCTTGAGAACAAACGGCCTCTGTCATGGCCTCTCGTAAACAAACGACCTCTGGGACGGCCTCGCGGGAACGAACGGCTTCTGTGAAGGCCTCTCGGGAACAAACAGCTTCTGGGCAGGCCTCTCGGGAACAAACGGCCTCTGGGACGGCCTCTCGGGAACAAACAACCTCTGGGCAGGCCTTTGGGAAACAAATGGCCTCTGGGACAGTCTCTCGGGAACAGATGGCCTCTGGGGCGGCCTCTTGGGAACAAACAGCCTCTGGGTAGGCCTCTCGGGAACAAATGGCCTCTGGGCAGGCTTCTTGGGAACAAACGGCCTCTGGGTAGGCCTCTCGGAAACAAATGGCCTCTGGGACAGCCTCTTGGGAACAATCGGCCTCTGTTTAGGCCTCTCGGGAATAAATGGCTTCTGAGCCAGGCCCTCGTGAAAGAACAGCTTCTGTGACGGCCTCTCAGGAACAAACGCAGGCTTTTGACTAGATTTAGACTGTGATGCTTTACTCGGGTCACTGGGGCTGGAATCTGGAGTCATGTCTGGCCTGCCTGCCTTGTCCTTTAGCTGGGAGTGCCGGGTCTGGCTGAACTGGACTTTGGTCCTCTTGATCTTGACTCGTGCATCCTTGCCTTAAACTAAGGGCAGAGCTGGGGGTTCATAGTCAAAGAGTCTTATGGTGATCAGAGATGTTGGGTTGCTGTCTTCTGCCTCCCGTGGGGTTGCTGATGTCTCATGAGATCCCTCTTGACTGTGTTACCTTCCGGTTCTCCTCTTTTTTGCTGCTGCTATAGCTAATGCTGCTGGGATCTCATGCTATCCTTGGCATCAGTAATTGTTAGTAGACACTGTGCTCTTAATCAATAATTAATTACATTTACTGTTTTCTCTCCAAGCTGTATTCCGGTACCAGTTGATGCCCCACACGATGTTTATCCGCTTCAGCGTCACATAAGCTGCTTCCATCACCAGCTCCAGTCCTACCATATCCGGGCCACAACAGAGGACAGTAACCCTCACCCTCCTCTGGTTATCTGGGGATGAAGTGCCGCCAATGACTTTCCTGCTTAGACTCAGGATCCAAGAGTGACTCTGTGTATCGGGACTGTGGTAGCCTAGCGGTGAAGGTACTGGACTATGGACCAGAAGGTCCAGGGTTCAAATCCCACCTCTGCCAAGCTGCCACTGTTGGGTCCTTGAGCAAGACCCTTAACCCACAACTGCTTGTAAAATTGTACCAATTGTATGTCGCCCTGGATAAGGGCATCTGCTAAATGCTGTAAATGTATCTACTTAATGCCGATGTGCATATTTTACATTTAATTTGAACTATCTCTCCATGACCTTAGTTTCATTCTTAGATTTATCATCTACGCCGCCCAAGGAGGCTGGGTCCCTTTTTGAGTCTTGGTCTTCCCAAGGCTTCTTCCTCATAACACTTAGGGAGTTTTTCCTTGCCACTGTGGCCCTAGGTTTGCTCAATTTGGGATTGGATGTAGATATTAGGAGGTAATCTAAAATTGTAAAGTTGCTTTGAGACAATGCTCCATTGTAAAAAGCGCTATATAAATAAATCTAACTTGACCTGACTTGACAAACCGCCTCTGGGATGGCCTCTCGTGAACAAACGGCCTCTGGGACAGCCTCTCGGGAACAAACGGCCTCTGGGACAGCCTCCTGGGAACAAACGGCCTCTGGGACAGCCTCTCGGGAACAAATGGCCTCTGAGCTGGCCTCTCAGGAACAAATGGCTTCTGGGACGACCTTGCGGGTACAAACGGCTTCTGTGCAAGCCTCTCAGGAACAATCGGCCTCTGGGACGGCCTCTCGGGAAACAAACAGCCTCTAGGCAGGCCTCTTGGGAACAAAGGGGATCCGAGTCGGCTTCTTGGGAACAAAGGGGATCTGAGACGGCCTCTCGGGAACAAACGGTATATGTGCAGGCCTCTCGGGAACACACGGCCTCTGGGACGGCCTGTCGGGAAAAACTGGCCACTTGGGCAGCCTCTCGGGAACAGACGGCCTCTGGGGCGGCCTCACTGGAACAAACAGCCTCTGGACAGGCCTCTTGAGAACAAACAGCCTCTGGGACGGCCTCTCGGGAACAAACAACCTCTGGGCAGGCCTTTCAGGAACAAAGAGCCTCTGTGCAGGCATCTTGGGAACAAACGGCCTCTGGAACGGCCTCTTGGGAACAAACGGCCTCTGGGAGGGCCTGTCGGAAACAAACAGCCTCTGGGACAGTGTCTCGGGAACATACGGCCTCTGAGCTGGCCTCTCGGGAACAAACAGCCTTTGGGCAGGCCTCTTGGGAACAAACGCCCTCTGGGTCGGCCTCTGGGGAACAAACGGCCTCCGAGCCGGCCTCTCGGGAACAAATGGCCTCTGTGCAGGCCTCTCAGGAACAAACGGCTTCTGAGCTGGCCTCTTGGGAACCAACGGCCTCTGGCAGGCCTCTCAAGATCCAAGAGCCTCTGGGCAGGCCTCTTGGAAACAAATGGCCTCTGGGCAGGCCACTCGGGAACAAACGGCTTCTGTGCAGGCCTCTTGGGAACAAACGGCCTCTGGGACAGCTTCTTGGGAGCAATCGGCCTCTGAGAAGGCTTCTTGGGAACACACGGCCTCTGGGCAGGTCTCTCTGGAACAAACGGCTTCTGAGCCGGCCTCTCAGGAACACGCGGCCTCTGGACAGGTCTCTTGGGAACAAACGGCTTCTGTGCAGGCCTCTCGGGAACAAACAGCCTCTGGGACAGCCTCTCTTCAGAGCTGGCGACAAGGAAGCCCTGAGAACAGCAAGGGCCAAACTTTCCAGGGCAATCAGAGAGGCAAAGTGTGCACACGGCAAGAGCATCCACGAGCACTTCAGACACAGCAGTGACACACGGCCATTGTGGCAGGGCATCCAGGCCATCACCAACTACAGAACTACTACTACACCACCAGATGCGTTAAACAACTTCTACGCTGGGTTCAAGGCATAGAACGATGTGGCAGTGAGGAGGTCCACCCCTTCTCCCAGTGACCTGGTGCTTTATCTCACCACAGCAGAAGTGAGGAAAACTCTATGCAGAGTCAACCCACAGAAAGCTGCAGGACCAGACAACATTCCTGGCAAGGTGCTCAGAAGATGTGCAGACCAGCTAGCAGATGTTCTCACAGACATCTTCAACATCTCTCTGAGCAGCGCTGTCGTTCCAACGTGCTTCAAGGCAACCACTATCGTCCCTGTGCCGAAGAAGTCTCCAGTGTCCTGCCTCAAGGACTATCGTCCCGTTGCACTCACGCCAATCATCATGAAGTGCATTGAGAGGATCGTCTCGAGTCACATTAAGACCCTACTGCCACCCAAAATGGACCCTCTGCAATTTGCGTATCGTCCCAACCGCTCCACGAACGAGCACCGTTCATCTGGCTCTCACCCACCTGGATAAAAAGGACTATGTTTGAATGCTGTTCATAGACTTCAGTTCAGCATTCAACACCATCATTCCTCAGCACCTGATTGGGAAGCTGCTGGGCCTGGACGCCTCCCTCTGCAACTGGATCCTGGACTTCCTGACTGGGAGACCCCAGTTCATCTGGATTGGCAGTATTGTCTCCAGCACCACCACACTGAGCATTGGAGCCCCACAGGGCTGTGTGCTAAGTCCACTGCTGTTCACCTTGCTGTCTCACGACTGTGCAGCAATGCACAGATCGAACCACATCATCAAGTTCGCCGATGATACGACTGTGATGGGTCTCATCAGCAAGAACGACGAGTCAGCATACAGAGAGGAGGTACAACGGCTATCGAACTGCTGTAAAGTCAACAATCTGTCTCTGAACGTTGACAAAACTAAAGAGATGGTTGTTGACTTCGGGAGAACTCCGAGTGACCACTCTCCGCTGAACATCGACGGCTCTCCCATAGAGATCTTAAAGAGCACCAAATTCCTTGGTGTTCATCTGGCGGAGGATCTCACCTGGTCTCTCAACACCAGCACCATAACCAGGAAAGCCCAGCAGCGTCTCTACTTTCTGCGAAGGTTGAGGAAAGCACGTCTCCCACCTCCAATCCTCACCACATTCTACAGAGGGACCATCGAGAGTGTTCTGAGCAGCTGTATCACTGTCTGGTTTGGGAATTGCACCGTCTCAGACCGCAAGACCCTACAAAGGATAGTGAGGACAGCAGAGAAGATAACTGGTGTCCCCCTCCCCTCCATCACTGACATCTTCAACACCCACTGCATTCGCAAGGCCAGCAGAATTGTGGATCATGCCACACACCCCTCAAATTCTTTGTTTACACTCCTGCCATCTGGGAAGAGGTTCCGAAGCATTCGGACACTCACAACCAGACTGTGTAACAGCTTCTTCCCGCAAAAGACTGGACAGAACACCACACATACACACCTGAGTAACATGAACTGGACCTCATAATACACACACACACACACACACACAAAGAAGTTTATTGCACGGTAGACTTTTTTTCTGCTGCTAGTCATGAACATTCTGCAACTACCTCAACAAAAGTAAATGGCTACCAGTCATCCTACTCTCTGTTTGCACTGTATGTTTTTGTCCCGCACTGTCTGGTCTTGTCGCACTGTTTGTACTGTCTGCAATAACTTGTATTAATTTGCACACATCGCAAATGTGCACTTTAAGCAATGTTTTTCTTGTTTTTGTTCTTTTTAACAAACTAGTGTTGTATAGTATTGTAAAGTATTGTAAAGTATTGTCACTATGTAGCACCTGTAAGTCCTGAAGGAACGTTGTTTCGTTTCACTGTGTACTGTGTATATGGTTGAAATGACAATAAATCCGACTTCGACTTTGACTTTTCGGGAACAAACAGCCTCTGTTTAGGCCTCTCGGGAACACACAGCCTCTGGGCCAGGCCTCTCGGGAACAAACGGGCCTCGGGGCAGGCCCTTTCGGAAACAAAACCAGCCTCTGGGCAGGCCTCTCGGAAAACAAACGGCTTCTGTGCAGGCCTCTCGGGGAACAAACGTCCTCTGGGACGGCCCCTCTCGGGACCAACGGCCTCTGGGACGGCCTCTCGGGAACACCACGGCTCTGGGACGGCCTTCTCGGGAACACATTCTTTATTCCTGTGGGAAAACACCGGCCCTCTGGGACGGCCTCTCGGGAAACACACGGCCTCTGGGACCGGCCTCGCGGGGAACACACGGCTCTTTGGGGACGGCCTCTCGGGAACACACGGCCTCTGGGACGGCCTCTCGGGAAACACACGGCCTCTGGGACGGCCTCTCAGGGAAACACACGGCCTCGGGGACGGCCTTCGGGAACACCGGGACTCTGGACGTGGGCCCTCTCGGGGAACACACGGCCTCTGGGACGCATGCCTCTCGGGAACACCACGGCCTCTGGGACGGCCCCTCTCGGGAACACACTGCGCCTTCTGGGACGGCCCTCTCGGGCAACACACGCCTCTGGGACGGCCTCTCGGGAACAACGGCCTTCTGGACGGCCTTCGGAAACACACGGCCTCTGGGAGGCCCTCTCGGGAACACACGGCCTCTGGGACGGGCTCTCGGGAACACCACGGCCTCTGGGACGGCCCTCGGAGTATTTAAAGTATTGTCACTATGTAGCACCTGTAAGTCCTGAAGGAACTTGTTTTCTTTCACTGTGTACTGTGTATATGGTTGAAATACAATAAAACACGGTTTCGGGGCAGGCTCTCGGGAACAAACGGCCTCGGGGAAGGGGCCCTCTCGGGAACACACGGGGCCTCTGGGACGGCCTCTCGGGGGCAAACACACGGCCTCTGGGGACGGCCTCTCGGGGAACACACGGCCTCTGGGACGGCACCTCTCGGGAGAAACAAAGGCCTCTGGGAGCGGGCATTTCTCGGGAACACACGGCTTCCTGGGAGGCCTCTCGGGAAACAAACGGCCTATGGACGGCCTCTCGGAAAACAAACGGCCTCTGGGAAGGCCCCCCTCTCGGGAACACACGGGCCTCTGGGACGGCATCTCGGGAACACACGGCCTCTGGACGGCCTCTCTGGGGGAAACGGGAAGCCCGCTGGGGACGGCCTCTCATGGAACACAAACGGCTCTGGCCAGGCCTCTCCGGGGAAAACACACGGGCTCTGTGACAGGGCCCTCTCGGGAAACACACGGCCTCTGGACGGCCTCCGGGACCCACACGGCCTCTGGGACCGGGCCTCCGGGGAAACACACGGCCTCTGGGACGGGGCCTCTCGGGAACACACTGCCTCTGTTTAGGGCCTCTCGGGACCACACGGCCTCTGTTTTAGGCCTCTCGGAAACACACGGCCTCTGGGATGACCTTTCGAGAACACCCACAGCCTCTGGACGGGCTTCTCGGGAAAACACAGGCCTCTGGGACGGCCTCTCGGGACACACACGGCCCTGGGACGGGCTGTCCGGAACAAACGGCCTCTGGGGACTGCCTCTCGGGAATCAAACAACTTTTGTGCAGGTCTCTCGATTAAACAAACGGCCTTCTGGGATGGCCTCTCGGCAAACAAACGGCCTCTGGCATGGCCTCTCGGGAATAAACGTTTTCCATTGCAGCCTCTCGGGTACCAAACGGCCTCTGGATGGGACTCTCGCAAAACAAACGGCTCTGTTTAGCCCTCTCGGGGGGGAAAACACACGGCCTCTGTGGCGGCCTCTCGGGAAACAAACGGCCTCTCGGACGGCCTCTCGAGAAACAAACAGCTTAACACCAACAAATACAACAACCACTACAAAAAAAAAAAAAAATAATAATCAAATTCGAGCCTGCCTCTCGGGAATCCACCGGCCTCTGGGATGGCCTCTCGTGAACCAACGGCCTATCTGGCAGGCCTTTTGGAAACAAAACGAAATATCCCTCTTTGATGGCCATCTCGGGAACAAACGGCCCCTCTGTTCTATGCCTCTTGGAAAAACACAGCCTCTGGGCCGGCCTCTCATGAACCAACAGCCTCTGGCCATGCCTCTCGGGAACAAACGGCTTTCGATTGCATGCCGCTTGGTCTGTTTCATGTAAAGACTTAAAGTATATGGCTACCAGTCATCCTACTCTCTGTTTGCCACTGTATGTTTTTGTCCCGCACTTGTCTGGTCTTGTCCGCACTGTTTGTAGCTGTCCTCCACTAACTTGTATATTTTGCCACACCTCGCAAGTGTGTGTGCACCTTAAGCAATGTGTGTTCGTGTTTCTTGTTTTTGTTTCTTTTTAACAAACTAGTGTTGTATTGTATAGTATTGTTAAATTATTGTAAAGTATTGTCACTATGTAGCAACTACCATCAAAAAAAAACTCAAAACAAAAAAAAAAAAAAAAAAAAACACCATAAATATAAAACAACAAAGAAAAAAAACTAAAATGTCCAAAAAAACATTCTAAACAAAACAAACAAAAAAACAAAAAATAAAAAAAAAAACATGTACAAAAGAAAAAAAATAAAACAACACTAATAAAAATAAAAAAATAAAAAAACTCACCAATACAAAATAAACCACCACACATAAAAAAAAAAAAAATAAATGAAGTTATCCATATAAAATCAAATTTAAAAAAAAAACAAAAAAAAACAAATACTAACTAAAACCAACAAAACTAACAAACAAAAAAATAAAAAAACAAAAAAACAAATAAAACTCCACAAAAAAAAAAAAATAAAATACAAAAAAAAAAAAAAAAAATAAAAAAAAAAAAAAAAACACATAAAAAAAAATCCAAAAAAAAAAAACAAAAAAAAATAAAAAAAAACCAAAATAATAAAAACCTAAAAAAAAACAAAAACAAAAAAAAACAAACAAAAATTACCCCAAAAAAAAAATAGAAAAAAAACCAACAAACAAAAAAAACAAAAAAAAAAAAAAAAAAAAAAAAAATAAAAAAATAAAAAAAAAAAAAAAAAAAAAAAACACAAAAAAAAAAAAAAAAAAAAGGAAAAAAAAAAAAAAAAAGAAAAAAAAACAAAAAAAAAAAAAAAAAAAAAAAAAAAAAAAAAAAAAAAACAAAAAAAAAAAAAAAAAAAAAAAAAAAAAACAAAAAAAAAAAAAAAAAAAAAAAAAAAACGCCTCTCGGTGGGAAAAACGGCCTCTGGGAACAGCGCCTCTCGGGAACAAACATCCTCTGTTTTTTAGGGCTCTCGAGAACACACAGCCTCTGGGAACGGCTCTTCAGGGAACAAATGGGCCTCTGTTTAGGCCCTCTCGAGAAACACACAGCCTCTGGGACGGCCTTCGGGAAAAACACACTAAGCCTCATGGGGGACGGGCCTCTTCAGGAACAAACGGCCTCTGGGCAAAAGCCTCTCCTGATCCAACAGCCCCCCCCCTTCTATGGGCAGGCTTCTTGGAAACAAAACAGCCTCTGGGCAGGCCTCTCAGAACAAAAACGGCCTTTGGATGGCCTCTTCGGGACAAACGGCTTCTGAGCCCGGCCCTCTCATGAACCAACAGCCATCTGCAGCAGGCCCTCGGTATTTGAAAAAAACGGCCTTCTGGGCAGGCTCTCGGGAGAAATTAAACGGTTTCCATGCGGCCCTCTCGGTAATTCAAACGCCTCTGGGCAGGCCCTCTCGTGAATAAACAGGGCTCTGGGAGGGCCTCGCCGGGAACCAACGGCTCTCTGCGGCCTCTCGGGAACCAAAAAGGCCTCTGGGCCAGGGCCTCTCAGGAACAAACGGGGGCCTCTGGGACGGGGCCTCTCGGGAAAAACCAAAAACGCTTCTTGAGCCGGCCTCTCCGGATCCACCCGGCCTCTGGGACGGCCTCCTCGTGAACCAACGGTTCTTGGGCAGGCCTCTTGGAAAACAAACTGCCGTCCTGGCACCGCAAACATCTTCTGCAAAAAATCCACTGTAAAACACTTTCTCATGTTTTTTTTATTTTTTTATATATTCTTAGTGCAAATAAGACACCATGTGTCCTAAGAAAGTTAGCGATACCAGCCAACAAAAAAGAAAAGTGAGAACAGTGAGAAAAACAAATGATTAAAAAAAGATAAATAAATTAGATTGAATAAATCTTATTTTAAAATTACATTTTAAAACAGGTTTATTAAATGTGTACATAGCGTTTAACAGTACAATGCAACTCAATTAATGATTATAATGATTTATCCAGTATGGATTATTCTGGAACGAAAAAATTCAATTCACAATATCCCTTATGGAAAAAAATCTCTTTGGACTGGTGTGCCTTCTGGAACAAATTAATAACGAGTACCACTTTATTAAGTCATACATTTCATCCAGAGACCACCCTTTAATTTATTTAATATCCTGTCAAAATAATCATTGCATACAAGGTAATCAGAAATAAAAACATGAAACATTTAATTTAAAAATATATCACAAAAAATTACACATAAACCTCCAAAACTAAAAACCAAAAAGTATACCGTCATATCAATCAGCATTTAAATTATCCAGTTTTCTTTTGTGCTTCCTGCCGCTTCCAACTCTCCCATCATTTTAATCTTATAAGCAATCAGTTACTGTTCTTCCAAGAAAATGTGTTTTCAGAGTTGTCGTTGACATTTTTCTCCATAGAGACACTAATATTTATTCAAGCAGCTACCCAACTAACTGGCGCATCTTAAATGTCTGAAGAGATAATACTCTAGAGATTAAATATGATTCACTTTAAAAGGAATTTAAAAGGAAAAAGAAAATTAGTGAAAAACAGTGGGTTTCCAAATCTGTTCTGTATAAAAGATGTCAAAATATATCAAGAAAATGTAACCTAACACAGAATTGACCACCAGCTGGCATCGGTGGCAACAGTGCCTAAAGATTTAATTTTTAAGAAAATTACTTTTGACAAATTGTATATAATAGTTACTATTATTCTGTGTCAGTGTGGATAAAGCATTTCAGGTTTGATTATTAACATTAAAGATAATTCTCACAAAGGAGGTCTCTGTGAGCTTTTTTGTGACTTTTAAAAACTTCCTTGTTACAGGTCTGACCATCCTGTCACCTTCGCTGTGGTGTTCAACACTTAAATTCTCTGAGCAAGATCTCCTGGGTCAGCTGTCTTCATCTGGCCAAGACAGCACTGAGCAAGTCCTCATTTCTCGCCTTCTTTCGAGTTCTCACACACTTAGATGACTTGTCATTCTGAGATGTAGCACTTTCAATTGATAAGATGTTTTGAAATACTGCCTGAGTGACAGGGTCTAAATGAAACGGCGTATGCTACCGCCGAGTGTTTTTGCTCTCTCAGCTCATCTGCTGGTTTGGTAGAAGAAATATGATTTCTGTGACATTCTTCTGTGATTATTTTGTGCTGCAAGGACAGCAGCCATAGTCTGATTGTTAAAATGCTTTAACAAAACGGTTCTGTTTAATTTTTGCCATCTCATAAAAATTATTTTAAATACAGTAGCGATACACTGTACATACACTGGCATTGGGTATCTGCCTAATCCTGGGTTCATGTACTTGTGATCAAAAATGCTCCAATACCACTATCTGCTAATGTATATCACATGACTTGCAGCTGATGCATGTTTCATAATCTGTCATGTCTGGCATTAGCTTAACTGAGCAGTGTTTATATTTGGATGTGTTACGTGGGGTTTAGGGAACTCACGGAGAATAGCGAGAGGAGCCCTTAACGCAGGTCGACAGACAGACAGACCACGGACAACGATGTAACAGTAAAGGTGGTTTATTGATAACAAAACGTGAGTGTGAAAGATGCAAGTTACGGTGGTGCACAGGATCGAGTACAGGAACGGAACTGGAGCGGGTGGAACTGGGGAAACAGGGATTCGGAGTAAACAGGGACGGAAAAACTGGAGCGGGTGGAATTTTTGGGATGGGGAAGTAACGGAGGAGTGCGGCGGCTGTGCCGGTTACTTCCACAGGTTCTGGACCAGGGAGACGGCAGGGCGTCCGTACGCGTGAGGAGAAACTGAGTGGAGACAGGAGAACTGTGGAAGGAAAGGAGATCTGCATTCAGTCCCTCCGGAGAATAACAACAATAACAATGGTATGAGAACCGTGAAACAATGGTAAGCCTAGGCTGAAACAATTGGGTAATTAGTGAGGCAAAGTAACCAGCATGGGAGCTGAAAACATGAGAGAGAATACGGCATAAGCCGGGTAAACAGAGAAGCTAAAGCTAAGGCGCTAAGCTAAGGCTAAAGCTAATAGCGATTAGCAGCATGCCAGATACCGGTATGTTTCGGTGACAAACTGGCAAAGTCTGGTTTATCGATCGGCGGTTAAGTAGCGGAGAGTTGATGAAGAGATCACAAACAGGTGCAGAGCAGCAGGAGGAGCGCGGAGATGATGAGCCAATCGTTCGCTGTGGAAGTAACCACAAACACAAGCACGCCGAACTAGAACAAAACGTAAACAACCGGAGGTAAGGGACCATGTGAAAATAACCAGGCGGACAAAATGGCGGGAGGTCAGGAGAGCATACCCCAACAGTACCCCCCTCCCTCAAAGGATCGACTCCTGGTGATCAATGAGGCACATCGGGGTTGGCCCTGTGAAACTCCCTAACGAGAGATTTGTCATAAACGCCAGAGCGGGGAACCCAAGATCGTTCCTTGGGGCCACAGCCCTCACAGTTGGGTGCCAGCTTCCTGGACTCAACCCGGAGGGGAATGTTGCACGCCGAGAGCCAGACGCGTTGACCGGGGGTGAAGGTAGTCCCGTCTTCCACTCGTCCCCCTCCCGGATGCACACCAGGTGGTAAGCATTCCACAGGTCCAGCTTGGTAAACACCGTGGCCCCCTGTAGAAGGTCGAAAGCGGAATTAAGCAGCAGGAGAGGGTTATGGTGTTGAGGCTCCGGTAATCCACACACGGCCAGAGGGAGCCATCCTTCTTGGAGACAAAAAAAAAATCCCGCCCAGACGGGGGAGGAGGGGCGGATGAGGCCAGCCTCAAGGCATTCAGCAATGTAGGCCTCCATGGCCTCCCTCTAGTGCCGCGAGAGTTGGTAGAGGCGACCGTTGGGTAGGGGGGCCCCGAGGAGCAGGTCTATAGCACAGTAATAGTGCCAATAAGGGTGGTTGCCTGGCCCGATCTTTAATGAAGACCTGCCGGAGATCGTGACACTAATGTGGCACCTGGGTGAGATTCAGGGTTTCCAGGCTGTGAACGGCGGATAGGAGGCAATTCTGGTGGCAGTACTCACTCCACTTAGTGACGCTGCCCTTCTTCCAGTCAATGTTCGGGTTGTGAAGAGTCAGTGTCCAAGGACCACGGGTGCTGTGGGAGAGCAGGTCACTGCAAATGAGACAGATTTCCGGTGGTTGCCAGAGAGGATGATCAGTATGGGCTAAGTGCGGTGAAAAATAGTAGCGATAAGCCACCCATCCAAGGCGTAGGCTCGGGCGGAGACCTCCAAAGCCTCCACACGGGCCCCGAGACGGGCCACCAGGTCCTGATCAATGAGACTCTCCGCAGCCCCCAAATCGACGAGGGCATACATGGTGTGGGACACACCTGACAGGAGCAGTGTGGCGGAACGGGAGAGAAGGTTTTTGCTGTGGTGCGGGGATGCTGTCCGAGGGTTCGCCAGTGACCGCAGCCTCACTGACGAGTGTGTCTTTGGCCGCACCAGACAGTGTTGGATGGCATGGTTGGGTTGGCCACAGTACATGCAAAGCGTCTCACAGCGGCTGTGCTATCGCTCGGCTGGTGTAAGGTGGGCGTGCCCCAGCTGCATCAGCTCAGGGTCCGCAGGGGAGCCAGTGAGTGGGAGATGTGGCCCAGGGTCCTACAGAACAGAAGTGCGGGGAGCCGGGGCCACCTTCTACCAGTTCTATCAGGCCAGTTCTACCAGTGCCTGAAGTTCGGCGGGATCATTACGGACCGCAAGCTCATTAAGACGTTCTGAGAGCCCTGAGTGGAAAGCCTCGCACAACGCAGGCTCATTCCAGTCAGAGTCTGCGTCCAGTGACCAGAACTCCACTGCATAATTGGAAACCTTGCAGGAGCCCTGTCAAAGGCCCATGAGTCGGCTTGACGCTGCTTCACTCTGGCACCCGGAAGCGCTGGATGAAGTCAGCGAATGAGACCTCCTCCAGAACCCTTTGGAAGAGTACAGCCTCAGGTCACATCAAGGCCTTACCCCGAAGGAGGCATATGATGTATGAAGATCTTACAAGCATCAGTGACAAAGACCGAGGAATGGCACCGGCGAGGAATCCCCTACACTTGGTTAGGTCCCCAGCGTATGGCTCCGGGTGAGTAAAGATGGGGGCCTGGTAGCTGAATGTGGCCGAGAGTTGATTCTGAGAGACGGCAGCGGGCGAGGGTGATCCGGTGATCCCTTCTTCCCAGAATCTGCCGCTTGCCGTCAAGAGCCAGATGCCTCCCGCCGGCAGCGGCACCCAGCAGCACACTCCCCCTCTGGACGCCTCTGCCGGATCACCCTTGCCGACGGGAGGCATCTGGCTCTTGCCGGCAAGCGGCAGATTCTGGGAAAAAGGGGTGAGCAGTTGGTTAAGTTTAGCAGTTAAACTGGATATTTGCTGGCTGAGTAAGCGGTTGGATTAGAGTAGTGAATTAAGCAACTTATCGTGCTGTTGGAGCCAAGCTTGTTGGCAATTCAAGGCAATACCGATCAGAAGGGAGCGAGCTGTCTGTTGACCCGCGGGGTCCATATTGGCCAGTTTCTTCTGTTACGTGAGGTTCAGGGAACCCACAGAGAATAGCGAGAGGAGCCCTTAACGCAGGTCGACAGACAGACAGACAGACCACGGACAACGACGTAACAGTAAAGGTGGTTTATTGATAACAAAACGTGAGTGTGAAAGGTGCAAGTTACGGTGGCGCACAGGATCGAGTCCAGAAATCCGGTCAGCGGGTAAAACAGAACTGGAACGGAAGAAACGGAGGAGTGCACCAGCTGTGCGGGTTACTTCCATAGGTCCTGGACCAGGGGACGGCAAGGCGTCCGGAAGCATGAGGAGCGACTGAGTGGAGACAGGAGAACTGTGAAAGGAAAGGAGATCTACATTCAATCCCTCTGGAAAATAACAACAAAATCAACGGTATGGGAACCGTGAAACAGTAGTAAGCCTAGGCTGAAACAATTGGGTAATTAGTGAGGCAAAATAACCAGCATGGGAGCTGAAAACACAAGAGAGAATACGGCATAAGCTGGGTAAACAAAGAAGCTAAAGCTAAGGCTACAGCTAAAAGTGATTAGCAGCGTGCCAGATACCGGTAAGTTTTGGTGACAAACTGGCAAAGTCTGGTTGATCGATCGGCAGTTAAGTAGCGGAGAGTTGATGATGAGATGACAAACAGGTGCAGAGCAGCAGTTTGTCATCACACAGTGGAAATGCATATTGTGATCAGATAAATCAGTATTCCAGATTGTTTTGGAAGAAATTAATGCCGTGTGCTCCAGATCAAAGATGAAAAGGACTATCCAGACTATATCAGCAACAAGTCCAGAAGGCAGGCTCTGTCATGGTATGGGGTTGTGTCAGTGCCTTCGGGAAAGGTCATTTACACTTCTGCGATGCAGCATTAATGTAGAAAAGTACACTGACATTTTAGAGCAACATAAGCTCCCTTCAATATGACATCTTTTCCAGGGATGTCCATGCATTTATCAACAAGACAATGCAAAACCATGCTGCACACATTGCAAAAGCATGGCTGTAGAACAAGAGGGTACGGGGACTGGACTGGCCTGTCTGCAGTCCTGACCTGACCCCAACAAAGAATGTGTGTAGAATTTTTAAACAAAATATGTGACAATGACAACTCTTTACTGTAGCACATCTTAAGATATGTCTGCAAAAAAAATGAAACAAAATAACACCTGAAACAATTCATCGCTTGGTATCATCAGTGCCAAAATGTCTTTTACATGTTGTGAGAAGGAATGGCAACTTTACAAAGTGCAACTTTTTTTGGAATGTGTTGCAGACCTGAAATGCAGGAATGGATGTTTACTAACAAATGAAATTAAGTTTGACCATACAAACCACGAAATATCTAAAGTTCACAGACTGAAATGAAGTAAAAGTAACCAAATTATCCATACCACTCCAACTTTTTCTAATTTGTGTTTGTACCTAAAAGAACTTCGTTTACTTAAGTCAAGTCAGATCTATTTATATAGTGCTTTTTACAATGGGGCATTGTCTCAAAGCAACTTTACAAGTTTAGATTATCTCCTACTATCTACATCCAATCCCAAATTGAGCAAGCCTAGGGTGACAGTGGCAAGGAAAAACGTGTTGTGAGGAAGAAAAGGGACTCAACCTCCTTAGGAGGTGTAGATGATAAATCTAAGAATGGAACTAAAGTCATGGAGTCATACTTCAAATAAAACATAAAATATGCACATTGGCATTAAGTGGCCTGGGTATGATGGCTGGAGCTGATGACGGAAGCAGCTAGCGTGAAGCTGCAGCGGATGAACATCATGTGTGGGGCTGGAACTGGTACCGGAACACAGCTCTGAGAGACAACAGAAAATGTAATTAGTTATTGATTAAGAGCACAGTGTCTATTAACAGTCACTGATGCCATGTGTAGCATGAGACCCTTGGCAGCATTAGCTATAGCAGCATAACTAGAAAGAGGAGAACTGGTAGGTAACACAGCCAAGAGGGATCTCATGAGACATGGCAACCCCACAGAAGGCAGAAGACAGCAACCCAACATCTCTGATCACCATAAGACTCTTTGACTATGAATCCCCAGCTCTGCCCCTAGTCTAAGGCAAGGATGCACAAGTCAAGATCAAGAGGACCGAAGCCCAGTTCAGCCAGACCGCCCACCCGACACTCCTGGCTAACGGACAAGGCAGGCAGGCCAGACATGACTCCAGACTCCGGCCCCAGTGACCCGAGCCATACATCCCAGTCTAAATCTAGTCAAAAGCCTGCGGAAATAGGTATGTCTTTAGCCTAGGCTTAAAATTTTGGATAGTGTCTGAGTCTCGAACGAAACTGGGAAGTTTATTCCATAGTTGGGGGGTCATGTATGAGAAAGCCTTTCCCCCTGCTGTGACTTTTTTAATTCTAGGAACTAAAAGAAGTCCTGCACCCTGAGAATAAAGTAGACAAGCTGGATTGTAAAACTCTAGTTCACTCAGATAATGTGGCCATGTAGAGCTTTGTAAGTTATAAAAAGGATTTTGTAATCAATGTGGAATTTAACTGGTATTCGTGGATTTACTAGAGCATCCAGTAAGTAAGGCGTTACAGTAATCCAACCTTGAGGTTATAAACGCATGAACAAGTTTTTTTGCATCATTAAAAGAGAGGATATTTCTAAGTTTAGTGATATTACGTAATTGAAAGAAAGCAATTAGAGTGATGCTGCTAATGTGCGCATCAAAGGAGAGAACTGAATCAACGTTGACAACCTACGTTTCCACAGATGGACTGGGCAACATGTTGGTGCGTTGAACGAGTTCAAAAGAACGCGTTCATTGAACACGCTCATTTTTTTCGTGAACGTGAACTAACGCAACACATTGTTTAATAAAGACTGTTGAACGTGAATTAGGTCATATTGTGTGTCATGAACGCAGAATCACTGTCATGAAACGTTGGAATTTGTTTTCCATTGAAAACTGTGTGACATCTGTTTTCCTCTTTTGAAACGCACGAGAGAAAGTTCCTCCATCCTTTTTCTCGCTGGTGCCACTTCATACATGTATCACCAATACATAAATGGTTTTGACATTGTGTGCGCAAGGCATTGCGGGCAACGTAGTGTCCCGACTGAGAATATTTAACATACTGGCTAGTTATAACATACTGGCTTCCCGCACGACATTACCCGTATGAATTGCAGCAGAAGCGGTGGTAGGCATGCAACGCCGCGTACACAATTGCAGTGCCATGAGCAAATGTCCTACATGAGCAGTTTCAAAGAACGTATAGTGTTTCTTTCTAGCTTGTAGTGGTGAAAAACACGATTTATTTGAATATCATCATCTCACGAAAAAAATTAAAATGAACTGAACTTTGCACTAGTTCAGAATTAAATTGTGAACTTTGGAACGTGAACTGTTTTTAACTTTGAGCATGTAGAACTGAACTTGAAACTAGTTTCAGAAAAGCCTGTGAAACTGGCACAACACGTGCTGGGTCAATACTGGACAGCCATCTAGCTTTAGAATGATGTGCCAACCTGGTCTTCACGCCTTGGTCCCACGATAGAACCCAGTTGTAGCGGAGTTAAGAAGTAAAAGAAAATTTTAATAACATCCAATCTTTTATTGCCTTTAACAGTCTCAATTTTGTTGATTGTAAGGCTGTCCCATTTGTTTGGTCCAATATGTTATAGCTTGTGTATCATCTGCCATAGCAGTGGGAAACTAATGCCATGTTTATGAATAACTGCGCCTAGTGGCCGCTGTACAGAGAGAATAAAAGCGGGCCAAGCACTGACCCCTGAGGCACGCCATACTTCACTTTTGAGACCGTAGACCTTAAATGATTTATGTGAACAAACTGGTACCGGTCGGTTAAATAGGATTTAAACCAAGAAAGTGCTAATCCCTTAATACCTACAGTATTTTCTAGTCTGTTTAGTAAAACATCATGATATATAGTGTCAAATGCTGCACTTAAATCTAACAGAACAAGAAATAAAAAACACATCCCTTATCTGAGGACATTAACAAGTCATTTAGTACCCTAATTAATGCTGTTTCAGTCCTATGATGGGGCCTGAAGCCAGACTGAAATGTTTCATAAATATCATTCCTTTGGAGGTAACTGCAGAGCTGCTGATAAACGGATTTTTCTAAGATTTTGGACAGAAACGGTAGATTTGAAACTGGTCTATAATTAGATAATCACACAAGGGTCAAGATTGGCTTTTTTAATCAGTGGTTTGATAACAGACTTAAAGGATTTGGGCACAAAAGCAGAGGTAAGGGATGAATTTAAAATAACTAACACTGGCTCTATAATGCTAGGTATTACTCCTGTAAGTAAACGTGTAGGAATTGGATCTAATAAACATGTTGATGACTTGGACGAGCTGATCAATGCGGAGAGTTCAGTATTAGTAATTGGGGTAAAAGATTCTAATCTTGATTTACAGCTAATTGAACAGATGTCTTCACTAATGCTGCATCTGGAAGGTTGCTGAATAGTTTGGTGATGTGATGAGCATCGGGTTTTATGAATAATGTTTTCTATCTTATCATTAAAGGAAGTCATGAAATCATTACTATTAAAATTACACAGAATGGGAGAGTCACTTTCTGTAGGGTTTTTGTTAATTCGGAGACTGTATTAAAGAGAAATCTTCTATTATTCTTATTTTTCTCTGTGATTGAGGATAAGTATACAGCATTAGCTATAGTAAGAGCATGCTTATACTCGGCCATGCTGTCCCTCCAAGCAATCTGAAACACCTCCAATTTACTATATCTCCACTTGCGCTCTAGATTCCGTGTTCTTTGCTTTAAGGTATGGGTATGGTCATTATACCATAGTGCTAGCCTTTTTCCCCCAATGCGTTTGACCCTAGCAGGAGCAATCGTGTCCAGGGTTGAGTGAATCACACATTCTAATTGGTCAATTACACACTCAAGATGATCGGGCTCCATAGTTGAATTAAGTTTCAAGTCTGGAAGGTTTTTAATAAACGCAGCTGGAGTAGCAGATGTGATAGTGCGCTTGGTGTGATAACGAGGCAGAAAGATTTTATTTATTAGAGATAGCCCAAATACTAAAAAATAGTGATCTGTAATCAAATCACTTTGCGGAAAAACATCAAGGGTATCTATATTGATACCAAATGTTAATATTAGATCTAAAGTATGATTACAGCGGTGGGTTGGTCCCATCACATTCTGAGTGATACCCATGGATTCTAAGATGGGCTCGAAAGCAATTTTAAGTGGATCTTGCTCATTGTCAAAGTGAATATTGAAATCACCTACAATTAAAGCCTTATCTGTTGACAGTACTAAGCAGCAAAGAAAGTTAGCAAATTCCTGAAGAAATTCTGAATAGGGACCAGGAGGGCGGTAAATAGTGATAAGTCAAGTCAAGTCAGATTTATTTATATAGTGCTTTTTACAATGGAGCATTGCCTCAAAGCAACTTTACAAGTTTAGATTATCTCCTAATAACTACGTCCAATCCCAAATTGAGCAAGCCTAGGGCAACATGGCAAGGAAACTCCCTAGTTCTAGAGAACCTTGGAGACCAAGACTCAAAAGGACCCCAACCTCCTTGGGCGGCGTATATAAGAAGCTAAAGAGCCCGAACTACAGTCAGATTTCGTATAAAATGTGAGTATGCACACGACATTAAGTGCCCCGGTATGATGGGGCTGGGACTGATTTACGGAAGCAGCTTGAGTGGAGCCCCAGCATATACATCATCTGTTGGTGCCAACTGCCGTAACAACAGCTCGGAGAGAAAACAGAAAAATTGTAATAAGTTTATTGATTAAGAGCACAGTGTTTATGAACAATCACTGATGCCATGTTCAATCACTGAATGCCAAGTGTAGCATGAGACCCCGCAGCATTCGCTATAGCAGCATATCTAGAAAGTTAGAAAGAGGAGAACTGGTAGGAAAACCAGCCAAGAGGGAATCACATGAGACATTTGGCACCCCCACGAGTGGCAAAGACGCAACACATGTCGCGATCACCATAAACTCTTTGACTATGAACCCCCAGCTCTGCCCTTAGTCTAACAAGGATTCATGATCACAGATCACGAGACCGAAGCCCATTCAGGCCAGCCGCCCACCTCGACTCTGCTGCGAGAACGTGGGGGAGAGAACTTACGCTAGGATTGCGCTGATCTGGCACCCGACTGATCCGCGGTTGCACACGGAGACGCCGTTTCGTAGCTGCTAGCATTTTATTACCTTTAATATATTTTAATTCCCGAGCGCACTGTAATCATATATAATAGGTTTTTAACAAAACCTCTTAATCATTTTTTTTCTCGTACCGGCAGATTATTATATTTTTTTTGCCTCTAATCGTTATTTAGTAACTTTACAGGTATAAACCGGCTTGGTGTTCGCATAGTTAGCCATTACTATAACCAGAGTTGGTCTTCTTTCTTCGCATTAGTGTGGTGTTTTTATAACTTTTTTACAGTCTTTTTAAGTCTTTTCCTACTTTCTTTCCTTTTCTTCTGAGACTTAGTTTTTTGTGACGTTTTCGTTGACTTAACTTGTATGAACGCTTTAAAATTCGAGCATTGCATTGGACCATGCGGCTGCAGCTGAACCAATCTTCACTCCGGCACCCCCACAACACCAGCCCGAATCTAAGTAACCGTTTTCCTTCTTTAATTGTACTAACATATGCCTTCCTGCTGGTGCTTGTTCCCTGTGCCGAGTGTGGCATGTTTATCTATTCTTCCTCCGTCATTATGTAAATTTTACTTATGAAGTGTAGGCTTGTAGCCAGTCTTACGGAGAGAGTTGTCCGATGTAAGTTTTTTAGAGGCGCGCATCCAGACATTAGAAAGGCTAGCTCAGCTCCTAGCCTAGCATATCTGGATGCCAAAGGAGCGAGTTAGAGCCCCCCGACAAGAGTCCTCACAGCATGGCAAGTGGGTGACGTTTCGGCGAACGTAGTTTGTAAGGCTTAGTCACAGAAGCACTCTTTTAATACCTGTGCACGTGTCCAACAGGTTTTGCCCTCCTCAGTGAAACAACCCACTGAAGGCAGGCCTGTTGAAAGAGATCTGGTCATAGGTGACTATTTTTAACACGACCACGTGAAACTTGCTACCCCCCCTTTAAGGGACACCACACTATAGTTTCTCTGTTCCCGGGAGCCAGAAGTGCCGACATTGTAACGAGTCTTAGTGAACTCGAGAGCCGCAGAGTTTCTCTAGGATAGTTTTATTCAATTGAGGGGCTAATGAATACACGCCTTCGTCTTCAGAGGGTTACTAAAGGCCAATTTTTGTAGAGGGGTTACAGGGCGAGAGGCGATGTCCGATGCTGTAGTCTGCTCTGGCCCCATCCCAATGTGGCGAGGTGACAGCCTACAGCAGTTTATGGTCGCTGAACTGCTGGCATTTCCCAAGGGGGTGCTCTGAAAACACGGTGGGCTAATAGACAACTGGACAGTCTTTGAGGGAAGCCCTGGCCTTTTAGGATGGGGACGTGTCATCCCACTTCGGGAGGGTGCTGGCGCTCATCTCCTGCAACATTGCCCATAGTCTTCTGGCCCGATTGGTAATATGGGCTGACTATCCGAGCAGGGGGTCAGGCAGCAGACCAGACCGGCTTAACCAACTGTCTGCTGGTCGCCATGCACCGTCACCCAGAACCCACATTATTGAACTGTGTCTGTTACCACCCGCACCTGCCCAAAACGTAACCTCTCAAAAAGTCTGTTTTAATAACCTCATTAGTATAACCAGATAGGGCCAAAGAAATAACAACATTAGACTAAAGCTACGATTACTTAAAATTAGATCACATTATCAACCAAGCGGATTGTAAATGAAATGATCACTGATCAACTGCTTACATACACGCTCTCTGTCTCACTTAGACTTGGCTTACCTGATGAATATTTAGCCTTAAATGAAGCCTCAACCTCCTGGATACAGTCTGCTATCGCCCTCGTCCAATGGTCGGGGGGGAAGCAGAAGCACAATTTTTTGACACAGAGTTAGCGTTACAGCTAAATCCCATTACAGGCTAATTCTTTTGAATATACTGATTCTTATGTGCTTGAATCCATCGTTATGGAAGGTCCAAACCACACTCTTTTCACTTATCACTATTTAAAAAAAAACCACCACCACCAACCGCCCCGCCTGGTCCCTATTCAGAAATTTCTTTCAGAATTTGCTGAAAAAGACTTTCTTTCTGCTTAGTACTGTCAAACAGACAAGGCTTTAATTGTGGTGATTTCAATATTCACTTTGACAATGAGCAGGAATTCCACTTTAAAGTGCTTTCGAGCCATCTTATAATCCATGGATCCTCAAATGTGATGGGATCAACCCATCCGCTGTAATCATACTTTTAGATCTATATTAACATTTGGTATCAGATAGATAACCTTGATGTTTTCTTCCCTCAAAGTGATTTCGATTTCATATCACTATCTTTCAGTATTTGAGCTATCTCTAATACATAAAATCCTTCTCCTCCTTCTTGCCTCGTTATCAACACCCAAGCACACTATCACATCTTGCTACTTCCTCCAGCGGCGTTTAATTAAAAACCTACCAGACTTTAACATACCCTACGGAGATAAATCATCTTGAGTGTGTAAATGACAATTAGAATGTGTGCTTCGCTCAACCCTGGACGACTGCCCTGCTATGTCAAACGTATTAGGAAAAAAGGCTAGCCACCATGGTATAATACCACACCCGTACCTTAAAGCAAAAACCACGGCATTTAGAGCACAAGAGGAGACAAGTGTAATTGGCGGTGTCTAAGATTGCTGTAGGGACAGCATGGCAGAAGTATAATCATGCCTCGCTAAAGCTAAACTGCATAACTTTCTTAATCATAGAGAAAAATAAGAAAATCCAGATTTTATTTAATTACAGTCTCCAAATTAAAACAAAAAACCCCACATAAAGTGACTCTCCCATTCCTGTGTAAATTTTTACGCAGTAATATTTCATACGTTCTTTAATGATAAGATAGAAAAACCATTATGCATAAAACTCAATATGCTCATCACATCACACCAACTTGTTCAGCACTTTTCCAGTGCAGCACTAGTGAATACAATCTGTTCAATTATCCGTAAATCAAGATTAAGAATCTTTTACCCCAATTACTAAATACTGAACTATCCGCACTGATGCAGCTCTCTAAGAAGTCCGCAACATGTTTGTTAGATCCATTCCTAACACGTCTACTCAAACAAGTATTGACCCTAGTGTTATAGAGCTAGTGTTAGTTTTTAAATTCATCCCTTAACCTTTGTTATGTGCCCACATCCGTTAAGTCCTGCCTTAATCAAACCACTGTAAAAAGCCAATCCTGACCCTTGTGTGATTCTACTTATAGACCATTTCAAATCTAACGACCGTTTCTGGTCCAAAATCTTAAAAAAAGCTTAAGGTATGGGTGTGGTCATTATACCATGGTGGCTACACTTTTTTCCCCTAATACGTTTTGAACCCTAGCTGGGCAGTCCGTGTCCAAGGGTTGATCGAAGCACACATTCTAATTGCTCATTTACACCCTCAAGATGATTGGATCTCCATAGCTTTTATTAAATTTCATGTCTGTAGGTTTTTAATAAACGCAGCTGGAGTAGCAGATGTGATATTGTGGCTTGGTGTGATCACGAGGCACGAAGGATTTTAATTCCTTAGAGATAGTTCAAATCTACAAATAGAGTGATGCTGAAATCAAATCCTTTGGCGGGAAAACATCAAGGTTATCTATATTGATACCAAATGTTAATATTAGATCTAAAGTATGATTACAAGCGATGGGTTGGTCCCATCACATTGGTGATACACATGGATTCTAAATGGACTGAAGTACTTTTAAGTGATCCTTCTCATTGTCAAAGTGAATATGAATCACCTACAATTAAAGCCTTATCTGTTGACAGTAGTACGCCAGGAAAGAAAAGTTAGCAATTCCTGAAGACATTCTGAATCGTGACCAGGAGACGGTAAATAGTTATAAGCTGAAAAGATTTGTGGTTTTGTGACTTTCCATAACGATGGATCAGTCACATTAAGAATCAGTATTTCAAAAAGAATTAGCCTTGGTAATGGGATTAGCTGTAACGCCCTAACTCTTTGTCCAAAATTGTGGCTTATGCCTCCCCCCCCCATTATACGAGGCACTAGCATTACTGTATCAGGAGGTGAGGCTTCATTAATGCTAAATAGTCATCAGGTCTAATCCAAGTCTCAGTGAGACAGAGAGCGTGAAGCGTTTATCATTGTCAGTTCAATTACAACACTGCTTTGTTTTAAGTGACTAATGTAATTAATCGTAGCTTTAGTCTAATGTTGTTATTTCTTTTTCTTTGGCAGCTATCGTTGGTTTATACAATGAGGTTTATTAAACAGACTTGTTTGAGAGGCATTTACGTTTAGGGGCAGATGCGGGTTAAACAACAACTTCAATAATGTGGGTTCTGGGTGACGGTGCATGGCTACCAAGCAGACAGTTGGTTTAAGCCGGTCTGGCGCTGCTTACCCCTGCTCTGGAATAGTCACTCTTAACCCACTCGGGCCATAAGACTATGGGCAATTGTTGCAGGAGATGAGAGCAGCAACCCTTCCGATTGGGATGGGACACCGTCCCATCTAGAAGGCCGGGTTACCCTGAAAGGCTGTCCAAGTTTCTGTAAAGCCCATGTTTGTTTTCAGAGCACCAATTGGGACAGCCAGCAGTTCAGGACCTAACCTCTGTAGGCTTGGTCACCTCGCCGCATTGGGAGGGGCCAGAGCACACTACTGTATCGGACATCGCCTTCGTCACTCAACCACCCCTCTAAAATTAGCCTTCGTAACCTCTGACTGACGAAGGCGTATTCATTAGCCCCTACATAACAACTATCCCCTGAGAATCTCTGGCCGGCTTCTCGAGTTCACCAAGACTGTTACAATGGTCCTGCACACTGGCTCTCCCGGGATCATTTAACTCTAGCGCTTGTGCCCCCCTAAAGGGTTGGCATCACTGAGGAGGGTAAGCCTGTTCGACACATGAACAGGTAAAGATTGTGCTCTCCTCGTGGGCTAGCCTTACGACTACGTCCGCCGAACGGTCCCACCCACTTGCCCTGCTGCCGAGGACTCTGCTGGGGTGGGTGCGCAACTTCCCTGTGTCCATCCAGACTGCTAAGCTAGGAGCTGAGCTAGCCTTGTCCTAATGTCTGGATGCGTGCCTCTAAAAACTACAAAAGCTCAGCTCTTAGCTTAGCAGATCTGGATGCCCAAGGTGAAGTTATAGCCCCACCCCGCAGAGCCCTCTCAGCATGGCATTGGGTGGGTTGGCGATGTAGTTTGTTAAGGCTAGCCCACAGAGCACCACTCTTTACCTGTTTCACTGTAAAACAGGTTTTTACCCTCCTCAGTGATGCCACAACACTAAGCAGCCTGTTTTTTGAAAGAGCTCTGTCTTAGGTGACTATTTTACGAACACTCCACTGTCCAAGTGGGTGCTCTGAAAACAACGTGGGCTATATAACAACTGGACAGACTTTGGGGTACGCCTGGCCTTTTAGGATGTTGACAGTGTCCTCCCCCTCGGAGGGTGCTGCCTCATCTCCTGCCAACATTGCCCATAGTCTTAGCCCGATTGGGTTAGGAAGCTGACAATCCAGACCAGTGTTCAGGCAGCAGACAGACCGGCTAACCAACTGTCTTCTGGTAGCAACGCACCATCACCCATAATCCACTTATGGAAACTGTGTCTGTTACCTCTGTTAACCCGCATCTGCCCTAAACGTAAATTCTCTCAACAAAGTCCTGTTTTATAACCCATTAGTATAAACACAGATACTTTCTTGCCAAAGAAATACAACATTAGACTAAAGCTTAGATTACTTAAATTAGATCACTTACAACCAACGGCAGTGGATTGTTAAATGAAATATCACTGATAAATGCTTACAGCTCTCTTCTCTTGACTTGGATTAGAACCTTATGAATATTAGCCTTAAATGAAGCCTCACCTCCTGGATACAGACTTTGGATCCAAAATTCTTAAAAAAGCTGTCTATCAGCAGCTCTGAAATTTATGGATGAAATTTATGAAACATTTTCAGTCTGGCTTCAGGCCCCATAATATGACTGAAACAGCATTAATTAGGGGTACTAAATGACTTGTTAATGTCCTCAGATAAGGGATGCTTTTCGTTTCTTGTTCTGGTTAGTTTTACTTAAGTCAGCATTGACACTATGGACCAGAATGTTTTACTAACAGACTATAAATACTGTAGGTGATTAAGGGTCAGCACTTTCTTGGTTTAAATCCTACTTAACTGCCGGTACCGGAGTTTTTTTTGTTCCTATAATAATCTTAAGATCTAAGCTCCGCAAAAGGAAGTCATGGCGTGTCCTCATGGGGTCAGTTCTTGGCCCGCTTTTTATTTTATTCTCTCTGTAACATCTGCCACTAGGCTCAGTTATTCGTAAACAGGCATTTAGTTTCCCACGCTATCAGATGATACACCGCTGTACATATCAGCCAAACCTAATGACAGCCTTACAATCACAAAATTGAGAACTGTGTAAAGGATAAAAAGTTGACGTATTTAATTTTCTTCTTACTTAACTTCAGATAAAGGTTCTTATTAGTGGGACCAAGGCTGTGAGAGAACAGGTTGGCCTACATCTACCTAAATCTAGATGGCTGTCCAGTATTGCCCAGTCCTCTAAAAAACTTAGGGTCACATTTACTCAGATCTCTCCTTTGATGTGCAATTAGCAACATCACTCGAATTGCTTTCTTTCAATTACATAAATCACTAAACTTAGAAATATCCTCTCTTTTAATGATGTCAGAGAAAACTTGTTCAGCGTTTATAACCTCAAGTTTGGATTACTGTAACGCCCTTCTTACTGGATGCTCTAGTTTTTAAATTATAAATAAACCTTTCAGTCAGTTGGGAGTTCCCCAGAATGTGCATCTGCCGATGCTAACTCGAACTAGAAATTGATCATATCACTCACTCCCTGTTCTATCATCACTCATCCACACTGGTACCAGTCAATTCGCCAATTGATTACAAAAATACTTCTTAGCTTATAAAGCTCTACATGGCCTGGCCCCACATTATCTGAGTGAACTCTTAGAGTTTTATAATCCAACGCGTTCTACTTTTCGTTCGGCATGGTACAAGACCGTCTTTTAGTTCATAAATTAAAAAAAAGGTCACATCATCAGGAGTGGAAAAGCTTCTCAGACTGGCCCCCCAACTATGGAATAAACTTCCCACTTTCGTGTGAGACTCAGACAGACTCTCCAAAGTTTTTAAGTCTAGGCTAAAGACATACCTATTTGCGCAGGCTTTTGACTAGATTTAGACCGGGATGCATAGCTTGGTTCGCTGGGGCCGAAGTCTGGAGTCATGTCTGGCCTGCCTGCCTTGTCCGCTAGCCAGGAGTGTCGGGTGGGCGGTTTGGCTGTACTGGGCTTCGGTCCTTTTGATCTTGACTTGTGCATCCTTGCCTTAGACTAAGGGCAGAGCTGGGGGTTCATAGTCAAACAGTCTATGGGTCTCATGCTACACATGGCATCAGTGATTGTTAATAGACACTGTGCTCTTAATCAATAACTAATTACATTTTCTGTTTTCTCTCCGAGCTGTGTCCCGTTGCCGGTTTCAGCCCCACACATGATGTTCATCCGCTGCAGCTTCACTCAAACTGCTTCTGTCATCAGCTCCATCCCCATCATACCCAGGCCACTTAATGCCGATGTGCATATTTCACACTGTATTCGAACTATGACTCCATGACTTTAGTTTCATTCTTAGATTTCTCATCTACGCTGCCCAAGGAGCTTGGGTCCCTTTTTGAGTCTTGGTCCTCCCAAGGTTTCTTCCTCATAACACTTAGGGAGTTTGTCCTTGCCACTGTCGCCCTAGGCTTGCTCAATTTGGGATTGGACGTAGATATTAGGAGATAATCTAAACTAGTAAAACTGCTTTGAGACAATGCTCCATTGTAAAAAGCGCTATATAAATAGATCTGACTTGACTTGACAATCTTCTCCGTCAGACTGGCTACAAGCCTACACCTATAAGAAATACAATTTAAACTAATGACGGAGGAAGAATAGCTAAACATGCCACACTCGGCACAGGGAACAAGCGCAGCAGAAGCCATTTTAGTACTATTAATGAATTAAAGGTACTTAGCTTCGAGTGGTGTTGTGGGTGCCGAGTGAAGATATGGCTCAGATGCAGCTGATGGTCCAATGCAATGCTTGATTAAAGCGTTGGTGGAAAGGTAAATACAAAACGCCACAAAAAACTATGTCTCACAAAAAAAGGTGGGAAAAGGGTGTAAAAAAAAAAGTTATGAAAACACACGCAAAAGAAGACACAACTCTGGTAATTAGCTAATGGCTAATTACTGCAAACACGAGCCGTATACCTGTAACGATTAGCGGCAAAAAATATAATCCGCCGGTAAGAAAGAAAATGATTAATATGTTGTTAAAAGTACTATATATACGATTATATACGATACAGATGCGATCAGGAATTAAAATAGTTCAAAGGTAATAAACTGCTAACAGCTACAAAACAGCGGGTGTCCTGTGAGAAACCGGCGCTAGTGGGTCTGGGTTGCCAGATCCTCACAATCCTCGCGTTCTCTCTCAGCCTAAAGTCACAAGTAATCAGCTACACAAGTGCTCAATACAGTACGTTACCACCTAATGCATTGGACAAATTTCAGACGTATTTTCATTCTCGGGATAGCATTAGTCTCTAGTCTTACAAGTAATTAATATTCCTACATTATTTGAGTAATTGCATCATGGAAAGTCATTGTGCTGCAGAGATGTTATATGTAAGAAAAAGCTAAATTACCTATATAATTAATGTATAAGAGTAATTTAAATACACATAAGCTAAACAGAAAAAAATGGAGAATATGGAGAATAAATAAACTAATGCATATGAGTGTCAAGTAAATTAATCTTAAAAATTAAAGAGTTCAGTTTTTGTGAGTGTGTCAAAACAGTCTTGCCACCTAGCCAATTAAACACTTGTCAGCACTAGTCCTGCTACTAATAGGTTGCTGAATAACTGGGCATCTTAAGCCTACTTAAGCCCATCTTATCATTCAGGAAATTCATTAAATCGGTAATATTTTGCCAGAAGTGAGGTTGCAATGTGAAAGTGGAGTTTAAGCAGACTTGACACAGATTTACTTTTTGTAAACACATTTTAAGATGAAACAAATCAAAGAAATGTATGCAATTCATTCATTCATTCATTCATTTACATACCTGTTGAACTGAATTTAAGGTCAAGGTACAAACGTTTCTGTACACCATTCTAATTAGCTCTGCTACTTCAGAAACACTCACGTAACACATTAAAAATAGAAAGCGTACATTTCTGGATTCTCCCTACACAAACATACTCCAGCGACTCTCAATATGACACATTTATAGGTTTCTGCTTCCAACAAGTCAGTTCTGCTGTCCTTAAACAAAGTCACAGAATCTTGACCACAACTCCAATAAGAAACCATAAAAATGCACTGGAATGCAAAAAGTGAACCAGGGCTTATTTAAGCAATAGAACATGAGATGGAGTGTGTTATCACGGATAACATCATGGCTGTGACTTGAGATAACATACACGAAGTGTTCTATTGTTTTTGTACAACAGTTTTCTTTACAATAAAATAAAGATAGAAAATAAATCAAAGAAGCCCTGAATTTCATACTGAATATACTTTAATACTGAAAATTCCTCCCGCCAAAAAGTAGGTCCACAAGAAATTAGTTGTTGCTATGCAACAGTAATTATTACCTACCCTGCCTTAACAAACTATGCCACTGGAACTATCATTTATTTAAAGTTTAACATCAGAAGCTGACCTCACAGTCATGTTCAAAAATTTAGTGGAAATGCCTTTTATAAGAACAAAGGCTGTTGTAGCAGCAAAGTTGGGGCAAACTCCATACTTATACCAATGTTTTGGATTTAATTTTGTTGTCTATACAGGGTATCTACTTTTCATATTCTGCCCATCCAGGTCTTGGTACTTATTAAGCAGAAGTGAGTTTTTTAATCAGGATTCATGTGTGAATGTCACAATCAGGCTGTGTGCAACCAAAAACAGTCAACAGAAAGCGGATGGAGGCCCAGTTGTGTTTATTAACTCTGAGACCCTGTACATAGTTCACATGCTGAAACAACACAGAGAGAATATAATGCAACTTCACAAAAACACACCGGATATGAGTAATACTGCAAGTCTGACATAGTACCATGCCTATGGTAAACCTACATGGAATTTAGGTGCAATACTATGTAGAAGTGACAGACAAACACAAAAAAGACAGGCTAACCAAGAAGGCAAGGACATAGCTGTTCAGTATTGCCCAGTCCATCTGTAAAAAACTTATATGATTTAACTTATATGATCAAAAACATATTTGATTCAGATCTCTCCTTTGATGCGCATATTAGCAGCATCACTCGAATTGCTTTCTGTCAATTAAGTAATATCGCTAAACTTGGAAATATCCTCTCTTTTAATGATGCAGCGAAACTGGTTCATGCGTTTATAACCTCAATGTTGTATTACTGTAATGCCTTACTTACTGGATGCTCCAGTAAATCTATAAATAAACTTCAATTAGTTTAGAATGCAGCCGCCCGAGTGCTAACTCGAACTAGAAGATTTGATCACATCACTCCTGTTCTATCATCACTGCACTGGTTACCAGGTAAATTCCGCGTGATTACAAAATACTTATTATAACTTACAAAGCTCTACATGGCCTGGCCCCACATTATCTGAGTGAACTCTTAGAGTTTTACAATCCAGCTCGTCTACTTCGTTCGCAGTGTGCAGGACTTCTTTTAGTTCCTAGAATTAAAAAAGTCACAGCAGGGGGAAAGGCTTTCTCATACATGGCCCCCCAAACTATGGAATAAACTTCCCACTTTAGTTTGAGACTCAGACACTCTCCAAAATTTTAAGTCTAGGCTAAAGACATACTTATTTACACAGGCTTTTGACTTGATTTAGACTGGGATGCATGGCTCGGGTCACTGGGGCCGGAGTCTGGAGTCATGTCTGGCCTGCCTGCCTTGTCTTTTAGCCGGAAGTGTCGGGTGGGCGGTCTGGCTGAACTGGGCTTTGGTCCTCGTGATCTTGACTCGTGCATCCTTGCCTTAGACTAAGGGCAGAGCTGGGGATTCATAGTCAAAGAGTCTTATGGTGATCAGAGACATTGGGTTGCTGTCTTCTGCCGCTCGTGGGGTTGCCAATGTCTCATGAGATCCCTCTTGACTGTGTTACCTTCCGGTTCTCCTCTTTCTAGCTATCCTGCTATAGTTAATACTGCCAAGGGTCTCATGCTACACATGGCATCAGTGATTGTTAATAGACACTGTGCTCTTAATCAACAACTAATTGCGTTTTTGTTCAACATCTCATCATACCGAGTTTGTCATTATTCTCTTTGCACATTGTGGAGACACAAACGATACATACATTATTTACAGAAGGAATCTTAATACCTATAGAGAAAGTTGGCATGATCTGTCAGGCCTTTACCCCCACAAAGAATTAAATACAATCCTAGTCAAGTCAAATTTATTTCTATAACGCATTTTACATCGGAGCATTGTCTCCAAGGAGCTTTATAACTATCTAGTCTCACAGCCCTAATTGAGCAAGCCTTTTCCTGTAGAAAATAAGATTTTGTCAGTAATCCAATGAATGAATTTACATGCACTTGGGCAATCAGATGAGAACACTCTAAGATTTAGACTAAATTAATCTAATTAATAAGTTTATAGTAATAGTTTAAATACATAGAAGCCAAAGGTAAATGTAAAATAGATCGTCCTAGATGTGGACTTTTGGTAGAGATGAAAAATATATGATCTCAAGTTTGATTCCCACATTCTGTTCATATTGCATCTGTTAACACATAAGCTCCTTCCAGTAATATCCGAATAGCACATTTAATAAAAAAACAAACAACAAAAAAAACAGTTAAATTAAAAACAAACTATCTGTGAGATTTGTAATGTTCCAGATTTCAAATAGCCTTGTCACTCTGTATTGCTTTTCCAAGTCATTCAGAGCTGTCAGAGCCTGCTCATGATCTATGTGGTTACAATTTCATTAAGGCTGCTCTGGCGCTCTTATCCCTCTGGGAGACAAACTTCTATTCTGAAAACCAGAGTAATTTTCCAGAGCCATATAACTGAAGAAAATGCTGTCAGGATGGCCAATGGTATACAATTTATTTAGCCTTATCTACAAATGGGTACAGATATGTAAAACTATACCAAACTTTCTCAACAATACAAATACATTATAGAGATGTAAAGCATATGTCCTTTCACTGAAATGTATTTTTCTTAGTTAGAAGTGCTCAGGAATGTAAAATGTTTTGGAGAATGTTTTGAATTCTGTGGAAAAAATGCTTATCACTATCCTTTTCACTTTAGAGAAAATCCTTATATACTTTGTATTACTCAGCTTCAGATATGGGCCCACAGAACTCAATCTGCAATCTGCAGTCTGCAGGCCATATACAGCCTGGTCAACATTTCTACTGACTCTACAGCCCACTGTTGCCATTGTGTAATATTCTTCAATTTCTAGGTTACTTTTGTGTTTGATAGCTGTAAGATAACACATTTGCTACTTGAAAGAAAACTGTGACTGTGGTTCAGTGCAGCCAAAACCAGTCAAAAGAAAGTGGACAGGTATTTTGTTAACAGCAAGACACATCACTAATTCATAAGAACTAGTACTGAAACAACACGAAGAGAAGGTAACACAGTCTCACACAACACACAAAGGATATGACTAATACGGCACTCCTGACATGGTACCATGCTGCTAAACTGGTAAGCCTACCTGGCAATTAAAAGTGATACTATGCAGGTGTACACAGAAAATACCAGCATGAAAAAAACAACACACACAGAGACATAAATAACACAGACCCCCAAACTGAAAGTCCTACAGTGCCTATAGAAAATCTTCATACTCCTTTGAAATAGTCACTGTTTTGTCTTAAAATCTGAAATTAGAACTCACAAAACCAATATCTTTATACATACTAAACCAATATATTTATCAATAACTTTGGTACACATTTTTCCTTACAACATTAAAGTAATGAGAAGAAAGGAAGCAGTTCTGAAAATTAATTAAAATATGAAAAACTGCATTAACAGGGTTGGAAAGGTGATCTGCCCCCCGATATAGTTCTTTGTAGAGCCACCTTTTGGTTTAATTACAGTCATTAATATGTTTGGATATGTCCCTACCAGCTTTGCACACCCAGATTGTGGAATATTTGCCCATTCTTACTTCAAATTCAGTGATCAGCAATGCCCTGCACTCTCAGGTCCATCCACAGATCCGATTTAGGTCAGGACTCAGACTTGGCATTGACCTTCATATCCTTAAGCCATTGTTTTGTTTACTTTGGCAGTGTGTTTAGGGTTGTTGTTGTGCTGGGATCAGAATCAGAATCAGGCTTTAATGGCCAAGTATGCCTGCACATACAAGGAATTTGCATTTGGTCACAGTAGCTCACGGTGCGTAGCAGACAGCCTTACACAATAGTATAAAGAAACAACTTCCAGCCATACACACTCTATCCCCCACATAATCATAAACACAATCAAACCTGTAAACATTATTTGTGCAGTGATAAATATTTTAAATTAAAGTGCTCAGTGCAGCATTAAAGATAAAATAAGGTGAACATCCTGCCTATTTTCAGCTGTCTAGTAGAGGTTTGCATGTTTTTCTCAAGAATGGATTTGGATTTAGTCTACTTGGTAGCATCTAGTTTCCCTTCAATACTGAGCCGCTGCCCAGTTCCTGCTGAAGAGAATCACTCCCATAAAATAATGCTGCCCCCACCATACCTCACAGTAGGTATGACGTAATTTCAGTGGTGAGCTGTGTTTGGTTTTGGCCAGAGATACCACTTGGAGTTTAGTACAGTGGTTTCATCTGACCATAAAACCTTTTGCCACATGGCATTGGAGTCTTCCAAGTGGCCCATTTTCAGGAAAGGCTTCTTTCTTGTTAACCTGCCATAAAGGCCAGCTTGCCTGTGTAGTTTGTGAGATTGTTGTCATGGTGTACAGAATGACCAGTCCCATCCTTACAGACTTGTTAGTTCTTCACTGGCCTCTTGGTACCTTCCTTGATCAGTACCTCTTGGCTCGGTCATCTGGTTTGGAAGGACTACTTGATCTTGGTATGGTTTTGGTGGTGCCATACACATTCCACTTCTCGATAATGCTCTGAGCAGTACTCACAGGGATAGTTAAAGCCACTGAAATCTTCTTGTATCCTTCTGCTAACCTGGGTATTTCCACAGCTTTATCACAGAGCCCTTTTGAAAGCACCGATTCATCCATGGTGAATTTTTGTGTTACCATGCGCTGCTAGTAGTGGAATCCTCAAGGAGCAGCTGGTTTTATTCTGAAGTAATTAAAACCACTACAGCTGATGTCAGGTGTGGGCCCATTAGCCTGGTGTGTGATCTGGAACGAAACTGGTTGAACCTGAGCAAGTTTATAATGGTTACTCTAAAGGGCTGATGACTTATTCAAAGAAGTTATCTTATTAATTAATTTATATCTTATGATACATTTTGAATTTCATTTTATTACATTTTACAGTGTTATTTTCATTGTGATTATGAGTGTCATATGTGTAAAAACAGTGCGCAATAGTTAGAGATAGCTAATTTACATTTTCATGGTATAGTGACAAAACAAGGATTTTAATAGACTTCAATTTAAGAAAAAATACTGTGGGGATGGAGATAGGGGTGGGACAAATAATATAATCGATAGAGGTAGTGGTGATGCAGCCAGGGTAAGCTATGAGTTCTCCCCTCCCAAAGACAGACACAATGCCCAAACACCCGATTCACTGTTGTAGATTCGGCATCCCCCGGTTGCATGCTTCCTCTCCTTATCCCCAGAGGGCATGCTTCTAGATTGACTCTCACACCAGCTCCAAAGTGTGCTCTCTAGGCAAATGCGGAGGGTGGCCCAATGGCACAAATGAGCATGGAAGTTTCGGTAGTCATTGTTGGAGGAGGAAGAAAACACCCTCCGCATCACCCAACGTCAACCTGCTGAATCCTCGTGTGGTGCAGTTATTACTTCCCACATTGAACCAACATGAACAGAAGATAACACAGCCTTACAAACACTGGATATGACTAACACCGCACGCCTCTTACAGTACCATGTCCTTATTTATATTGGTACACCTACCTGGCCATATTAACCTACACATTCAAATACACACAAACATATAGAAATAATGAAGGCTAGCTAAAAGGGCAAGCACACAGAACCGACTCCTTTCCTGGCATGCCAGACAAAAAGGTAATTTGTCAAATCTGTCAGGAAATGATTGCAGTGGTTAAATAATACTTCAAAATGCACTACAAAACAAAGACTTTGTTGTTGTTTTTTTAAATACCCAGGGAGAGAAAAACATATGTGAACAATTGAAAAACACATGAACAATTGGAAAACACACTAGCAGGCAGCAAAAACCTTTCTAAAGAAAACATAAAGAAAATATAGTGGCTGTCAGAGCTAGTTATTGAGTATCGCAGCTTCTAGCAGCAGCAGGTAAGCTCTTCTCTGAAAATGAGTATATTCATCTGTGTGTACAAGAAAAAGAGTAAGCAAACAAAGAAATACAAAATACAAAGAAATACAATTCTAGTACTTGTGCAAAAGTCTTAGGCCACCATTACATTTGTTGTTTTACCAATTGTTACGTGCCGCGGCCGAAGCAGGATTTTGCCTCCGTGGGCGAGCAAGAACTACATCGCCCACAATCCTGCTCTCAGGCAAGATGACCGCGTGTGGAACTCATGTGAGCTGATTATGAACGCTACTTAATCGGGACGCGTTCACCACTCGTTGTGGGAGCATTACATACCTACATGCATGGCATCGTGCGTCCATGCGTTCATGTGTTCGTGGCGGCTTCGCGCTCACCCCGCGTTTTGCCCGATGGAGTACCTGTCGTTGCCATTCACCCGTGGGACAGTGTTTGCCTCAGCTTCTCTTGGCTCAGGACTCTGGCGTTTTGTTATTTTGCTATGCTATTGCTCCTAGCCCATGCGCTTGCATTCTAGTTCATGTTGTTATACCAAGCCTAGCCAAGTTCATGCTTTGTATCCTAGTTCTGATTGTTATGCCAAGCCTAGCCTAGTTCATGCTTTGTATCCTAGTTAGTGTGGTTGCCTATATAGGCAACCACACTATTGTTATCCGAAAGTCTTATTTTTCTTCTTATTATTAGTGTGGTTGCCTATATAGGCAACCACACTATTGTTATCCGAAAGTCTTATTTTTCTTCCTTCTTCTTCTTCTTCTTCTTATTATTATTATTATTCCACGTTTTTGTCCGGATTTCAACTGCCGCAGCTTTCGAGATATCGACCCTGTTCCAGCGGCATTGCGTTCGGTCTGGTCGGGAATGGTGTGCTTGTATAGGGCCCCCCGGTCGGACTTTGGGGGGCCCCGCAAAGTCCGAATTTTCCCATAGGAAATGAATGGGCCAAAAGTTAACGAATCATAACTCAGTCAGTTTTCGACCTACGGCTACAAAATTCGGCAAGCTTGGTCCCGGGTGCAATCTGAGGTGATATGTGATGCCCATTGGGCCCCTATGGACCCCGGGTGGGCACTGGGGCCCCTGGGTGGTCCAATGACTGCAACTCAGACAGTTGTGTCGACCTACAGCCAACTAAATGTTGGCAGCTTTGAACCCGGGTTGCAATCTGAGGACATGTGAATGCTCAATTGGCCCCTATGGACCCCGGGTGGGCACTGGGGCCCCTGGGTGGGCCAATACTGAACTCAGTCGTTTTTCGACCTACGGCCACGAAATTCGGCAAGCTGGTCCCGGTTGCAATCCTGAGGTGATATGTGATGGATGTGATGCCCATGGTGTCATTGCGAGTGGCACCACACGCCGCATTTTCTTCTGGAAATGCACCTCTCTAGTTATTATTATTATTCATCCACGTGGTTTTGTCCTGGATTCAACTGCCGCGATCTTTTCGAGATCCGACCCCTTTCCATCGGCCATTGCGTTGGTGTGGTCGGGAAGGTGTGCTTGTATAGGGGCTAAACTAACCGGTCGTACCTTTGCGGGGCCCCGCAGGGCCCCGCAAATTCCGAATTTTCCTTCCTCCCCCTAATGAAAATGAAAATGGGACAAAAGTTAACAAATCAATAACCAGTCAATTTTTGACCTTTTGGCCACGAAATTTTGGGCAAGCTTGGTCCCGGGTTGCAATCTGAATGATATGTGATGCCCATTGGCCCCTTGACCCCCAGGTGGGCCCCTGTGGGACCCTGGGTGGGCCATGACTGTAACTCATCAGTTTTTTGACGCCTACGGCCACGAAATTCTGCAAGCTCGGTCCCGGGTGCAATCTGAGGGTATATTTGATATGATGCCCATATGGCCCTATGGACCCCCGGTGGGCCCTGTGGAACCCCTGTGGCCCCTTTTGGGACCCTGGGTGGGCCATGACTGTAACTCAGTCAGTTTTCCGATTCGCCTAAATAAGCCGGCCCACGAAATTCGGCAAGCTTGGTCCCGGTGGCAATCTTAGGTGATATGTATGCCCATTGGGCCCCTCTGGACCCCGGGTGGGCACTGGGGCCCCTGGGTGGGCCAATGACTGTACTATCAGTCAGTTTTCGACCTACAGCCACGAATTCGGCAAGCTTGGTCCCGGGTGCATCTGAGTGATATGGTATGCCAATGTGGCCCATGAGGACACCGGGTGGGCACTTGGGGCCCCTGGGTGGGCCAATGACTGTAACTCAGTCAGTTTTCGACCTACGGCCACGAAATTCGGCAAGCTTGGTCCCGGATGCAATCTGAGGTGACCTGCGATGCCCATGGGGCCCCTGTAGACCTCGGGTGGGCACTGGGGCCCCTGGGTGGGCCAATGACTAACTCAGTCAGTTTTCCACCTACAGCCACGAAATTCGTCAAGCTAGGTTCCGGGTGCAATCCGAGGTGATACGCGATGCCCATGGGGCCCTTATGGACCACAAGTGGGCACTGGGGCCCTTGGGTGGGCCAATGACTGTAACTCAGTCAGTTTCTGACCTACGGCTACGAAATTCGGCAAGCTTGGTCGCGGGTGCAATCTGAGGTGATATGCGATGCACATGGGTCCCTTATGGACCCTGGGTGGGCAATGGGGCCCTTGGGTGGGCCAATGACTGTAACTCAGTCAGTTTTTGACCTACGGCCACGAAATTTGGAAAGCTTGGTCCCGGGTGCAATCTGAGGTGATATATGCCCATGGGGCCCCTATCAACCCCGGGTGGGCACGGCGGCCCCCGGATGGGCCAATGACTGTAACTCTGACAGTTTTCGATCTACGGCCACGAAATTCGGCAGGCTTAGTCCCGGGTGCAATCTGAGGTGATATGTGATGCCCATGGGGCCATTGCAGAGTGGCAACCACACTCGCATTTTCTTCAGGAAATGCACCTCTCTGTTTCTGATTGTTTACACCAAGCCTATCTAGTTCATGCTTTGGTATCCTAGTTTCGATTGTTTGCCCAAGCCTAGCCAAGTTCATGCTTAATTAAATCCCTAGTTCAGGTTGTTATGCCAACTACCTAATTTCATGGCTTTGTATCCGAGTTCAGGTTGTTGCCAAGCCTAGCCTAGTTCATGCGTGTGTAGCCTATTCAGGTTGTTATCCAAGCCTAGCCTAGTTTTCATGCTTTGTTCTAGTTCTGTTTGTTATGCCAAGCCTAGCATAGTTCATACTTTGTATCCTAGTTCTTGTTGTTATGCCAACCTATCCTATTTCATGCCCTTTGTATCCTAGTTTTCAGGTGTTATGCCAGGCCTATCCAGTTCTGCTTTGTATCCTAGTTCCTGTTATTATCCCAAGCCTAGCCCTTCATGCTTTGTAGCCTAGCTCTTGGTTGTTATGCCAGCCTGCCTATTCATGCTTTGTATCCTAGCTTCTTGTTTGTTAGCCAAGCCTTACCCTAGTTTCATGGTCTTTGTATCCATCCTAGTTTCAGTTTTGTTATGGCCAATCCTAGCCTAGTCATGCTTTGTATCCCTAGTTCTTGTTGTTTATGGCCAAGCCAAGCCTAGTTCATCGTCTTTTTATCCCTAGTTGATGGTTATGCCAAGCCTAGCCAGTTTCATGGCTTTGTATCCTGGTTCAGGTTGTTATGCCAAGCCTAGCCTAGTTCATGCTTTGTATCCTAGTTCAGGTTGTTATGCCAAGCCTAGCCTAGTTCATGCCTTGTATTCTAGTTCATGTTATTATACCAAGCCTAGCCAACTTCATGCTTTGTATTCTAGTTCATGTTGATATATCTAGCCTAGTTCATGCCTTGTATTCTAGTTCATGTTATTATACCAAGCTTAGCCTAGTTCATGTTTTGGATCCTTGTTCACGTTGTTTTACCTAGCCTAGCCCATGCTCTTGCGTTCTAGTTAATGTTGTTATACCAAGCCTAACCTAGTTCATGCTTTGTATTCTTGTTCATGTTGTGGTACCCTAGCTTAGCCCAAGCCCGGCACTTCCAAGTTTGTGACAGTTCGTCTGTCTCAGCCTAGCCCTGGCTGATTTTTGTTAGCTGTCTTTCCCTTGGTTTTCCTTGTTTATGTTGCTATTCCTGATTTTGTGCCTGGGACCCCTTTTGATTAAATAAATCATCTACCTTGTGAACTGGGACCTGCTTTCGCCTGCTCATGCCTCGCCGCCCCCATGACAGAAATGGTATAATGACCATACATAGCATAACAATTGTCAACAATTGGACCCAAAAATTGCAAACTTGGATTTGTCTTTCTGTAATCCTCATTTCCACTGATCTTCATTCCAATATTTGCAAGCTTTAGCATTTCTTAGCCTTGTTAGCTTGTTTAAAACATGTAAAGGGTTTCGTTTGAACTGAGATGCCTGACAAGACATTTTGTGAGAGTTGTGGTTAGGGTTAGGTTTTTCAGTGTTCATTTACCTTTATTAATGATCCTCCATTTGAAAACTAAGTACTTTCAGATACAATTTTCATATGATGGAAAGAGAGAAGTATCATTGGTTGTAATGGCAGTGATTCATAACAACATAAAAATTGCTGCTGTGACCAACATTGTCAGGTATTAGGCCCACTTAACTATAGTGGTGCTTGAAAGTTTGTGAACCCTTTAGAATTTTCTATATTTCTGCATAAATATGATCTTGTCACGAGTACCCCCCCAGACTTCCACATGTCATGCCCCTCCTCCCTGCTAGGGAGCAGTTTGGACCACGTCGTTTGTCCGCGCCGGACAGCGGAGCACTGGAAGAAGAAGCTAGGGTCCTTGGACTAAGTGGACACAGCTGGTTTAGACTGTATTTAAGCAGGGCCCTAGCTCTTGGATTCCCGGCACGGGGATTTGTTTTGGTCAAGGACCTGTGAACTGTTGCGGCATTTGGCAGTTATTTACTGCTTCCGTGACACATGTTTGCTTGTGCTATTTCACAGAGGACATGTATTTGTCGGGCAGTAAGCCCACTTATATTTTTGTCTCGCGGTAGCCCGCTTATGCTTATTGCCTTGCGGAAGCCTGTGTGTGTTTATTGTCTTTTGCTAGCCCGCTTATGTTTGTTGCTTTGCGGTATCCTTTGTTTAATTTCTGTTTGCTCCATGGCTCCTTTGTGTAAATAAAATAATGGTTATTTATGTTGAGCCTGCGCATGTCTCCGTTCCACCTGTTAGGCCCCATCGTGACAGATCTAAAACAGCATCAGATTTTCACACAAGTCCTAAAAGTAGATAAAGAGAACCCAGTTAAACAAATGAGACAAAAATATTATACTTGGTCATTTATTTAGTGAGGCAAATGATCCAATATTACGTATTAATGAGTGGCAAAAGTATTTGAACTTCTAGGATTAGCAGTTAATATAAAGGTAAATTAGAGTCAGGTGTGAGTGGGCACCCTTTTTTATTTAAAGAACAGGGATATATCAAAGTATGCTCTTTACAACACACGTTTGTAGAAGTGTATCATGGCACGAACAAAGGAGATTTCTGAGGACCTCAGAAAAAGAGCTGTTGATGCTCATCAGGCTGGAAAAGGTTACAAAACCATCTCTAAAGAGTTTGGACTCCACCAATGGACAGCCAGACAGATTGTGTACAAATGGAGGAAATTCAAGACCATTGTTACCCTCCCCAGGAGTGGTCAACCAACAAAGATCACTCCAAGAGCAAGGCATGTAATAGTTGGCGAGATCACAAAGGACCCCAGCGTAACTTCTAAGCAACTGAAGGCCTCTCGCTCATTGGCTAATGTTAATGTTGATGAGGCCACCATCAGAAGAACACTGAACAACAATAGTGTGCATGGCAGGGTTGCAAGGAGAAAGCCACTGATCTCCAAAAAGAACATTGCTGTTCATCTGCAGTTTGCTAAAGATCACGTGGAAAAGTCAGAAGGCTATTGGAAGAATGTTTTGTGGACGGATGAGACCAAAATAGAACTTTTTGGTTTAAAAGAAAAGCGTTATGTTTGGAGAAAGGAAAACACTGCATTCCAGCATAAGAACCTTATCCCATCTGTGAAACATGGTGGTGGTGGTATCATGGCTTGGGCCTGTTTTGCTGCATCTGGGCAGGACGGCTTGCCATCATTGATGGAACAATGAAATCTGAATTATATCAGAAAATTCTAAAGGAAAATGTCAGGACATCTGTCCATGAACTGAATCTCAAGAGAAGGTGGATCATGCAGCAAGACAACGACCCTAAGCACACAAGCCGTTCTACCAAAGAATGGTTAAAGAAGAATAAAGTCCATGCTTTGGAATGGCCAAGTCAAAGTCCGACTTAATCCCAATGGAAATGTTGTGGAAGGACCTGAAGTGAGCAGCTAATGTGAGGAAAACCCCCAACATCCCAGAGCTGAAGCTGTTCTGTATGGAGAAAAATGGGCAATAAAATTTCCTCCAAGCCGATGGTGCCAGTGACTGATCAACAGTTACAGGAACGTTTAGCTGCAGTTATTGCTGCACCGGGGGTGGGGGGGGTTGGAATTTGAATTTGAATTTGTTCATCTGTACATAGATTTTGTTGGAGAAACGTTTCGTCACTCATCTAAGTGACTTCTTCAGTCTCAGCAGTTGGAAAACTTCCCCAGTCTTATATATACAGCACCTTTGCATAATGACTGGTACCAGCACCATTGCATAACAATGGGACCGGTGATCGGTTTTAATATGCAGATTGACATAGCCTTAACGACAATGGCCATCGTGTGCCATTCACACAGGATTTGGGGAAGGACTGCGATGGCTCCGTTGTAAGATGGTGAGAGGTGGTTGTATCTAATCTGAGGCCCCCCTCCTCGATTCAGGGCATGGACGTTCCCTTTTTAACAAAAATGGCTTCTTTTACTCCGCGTTCAAACCATCGTTCCTCCCTATCAAGGATCTGCACGTCTTCATCCTTGAAAGAGTGCCACTGGCCTGTAGGTGGGTGTAAACCACAGAGTCCTGACCTGATGAGGTAGCTCTTCTATGTTGTGTGCCATCCGTTTCGCCGGTGGCTGCTGTTTGGGTTCCCCGATGTACAATTCCTGGCAATCCTCCCGGCATTTTAACAGCGTACACTACATTACTCTGTCCTGTGCTGTGGGGACCCGATCCTTGGGGTGGACCTGTTTTCTGGCGTAGCGTGTTTTGGGGTTTTGAAAGCCACTGAGACGCGGTGTTGGCAAAGATGCGTCTCAATTGTTCAGATGTTCCTGGCACATATGGAATCAACACTGGTTTATGCTTAGACTGCGGTTGTTGTTTTTGTCTTCTCTCGTGGATCTGCTGGAGCACTGTTTGGGCATCTTACCGGCTTTGACAAAGGCCCAGTTCGGATAACCACATTTGCCCAGGCCTGCCTTAATGTGAGATTTCTCTCCATCCTTGGCCACTGTGTCAGTGGGGATGCTGTCTGTCGGTTGATGGTACAGTGTCCTGATGACTCCTAGTTTGTGCTCCAGTGGATGATGAGAGTCAAACCTTAAGTACTGATCCGTATGTGTTGGCTTACAATAAACATCGACTTTCAATCGTCCCCCATCTGCAATCACAACCTCACAATCCAAGAAGGCTAACCTGCCGTTCTTCACATCCTCCCTGGTGAACTTAATGTGTTTGTCCACTGAGGTTGATGTGGTCGGTGAAATGTGGCACTTCCTGAGATTTAATTTTAACCCAGGTGTCATCCACATATCTGAACCAATGGCTGGGTGGTGTTCCTGAATAGGATCTTAGTGCCTTCTTTTCGACTTCTTCCATATACAGATTGGCCACGATAGGTGAAACTGGGGAGTCCATGGCGCACCCATGTTTCTGCTTATAGTACTGCTCTCTGTATGTGAAATAGGTGGATTGAAGAGACAGCTCCAGAAGCAGACACACCTGATCCAAGTTAAGGGGTGGTCCTATTGCTGAGAGTAGGGTCATCCTGTAGTTTTTTCACTCAGACTACCTCTACTGGCCTCAGCAAATGGAACACACGTGTAGAGAGATGTGACATCAAATGAGAGACCATTGTTTCATCCGTCTCCATACTGACGTCCCTCACCTTATCCACGAAATCCATGGTGTTCTGGATGTGATGATCTGTGCTGCCTACCAACGGGTTGAGGATCGATGCCAGAAACTTCCCGATGTTGTAGGTCACTGAGTTGATCATAACCACAATGGGCCGCAATGGCACATCCTGTTTATGTATCTTAGGTAAACCATACAGACTAGGTGTAGCCTCCCCTGGGTATAATCTGTGGAGAAGTCACTTAGATGAGTGACGAAACGTGTCTCCAACAAAATCTATGTCCAGATGAACAGATTCAACTTCTGGGATTTTCTTACCTGGATCATTGAGCATGCATCAAAAAGGTTCACATACTTTTACCACTCACTAATATGTAATATTGGATCATTTTCCACAAGAAATAAATGACCAAGTATAATATTTTTGTCTCATTTGTTTAACTGGTTCTCTTTATCTACTTTTGGACTTGTGTGAATCTCTGATGATGTTTTAGATCATATTTATACAGAAATATAGAAAATTCTAAAGGGTTCACAAACTTTCAAGCACCACTGTAAGTGGATCAAGAAAATGTATGACTCATAACCTCTGGCTAAACTGTCAATATGCAGCCCCGCAATTTGCATCGAAAAGACTTTCAGTAACCTCTGAAAAAATGTGACACAGCCATCCACACTGATGTCCTTACATTACTATGTATAAAATCAGCTATATGCAAGAAAGGTTTACAGTTAAGTATCAAAATTTTAAAGACACATTTCTTACACCTTTTTTTTCATTTTAGGAAGAATAAAATACTTTTGATTGATCATGGTACCCTTACTGCAAAGTCTGCAAACAGTTTGTGTTTAAGGGTACATTTATACATGTAGTTCAGTTAACAAATCAGAAAATGATAAGTTGTTGCATTTTAGTCATGGCTTAGCATTCACACAGTGATTGGACAGTTTTTGTGATGCTTTGAAATCGATTATACTGAACTTCTAAAACCATTGCAACAATGCTGTGTGCTGGGCTAAATATGCTTGTGGGATTTCTTAATATGTGCTGATATTCAACAGATAACATACAAAGAGCTACTACAATTTATAAATGACTCAAAACAGCACCAGGATCTCCTTCATTTTGAATGCCTGTCAATCAAACTTTGTTAGAACCTCTTTATTCAGAGGACCTCAGTATATTTGTCTGAGTTAGTTTCAAATGAACAGCACTAACAGCAGTTTGTTTTAATTGAAGCAAACCTTCCAAGTGTAAACACACCCTAAATAACACCCTAAGGTTCTGATGTCTCAAATGTTTACATTTACACAACAAATATTGTGTTGAGATCCACAGAATGACACTAGCCATTTCATGCATCTTGACTACCAGGATTGTATCCGGATACAGCTAAGCCACATGAATGTTTGTGCAAATGCACCCCAAGATGCATTTATAGCCTATTTGAATCTGATTGGTCAAACCGCTTTAAAATAACCCAATAAATCAATATTTTATGAGTAATTTGGACTAATACCACTGTCCAAACTAAACGGTAATACGATCGTTTTCCACCAGTTTGTTCTCTTGTGATCAAATTGTCCATAGTGGTAATTGTTATGATGTCACAATCGTATAATTATGTTTAATAATAATGTTTCTGTTTCTACACAGTAACTCCCATTGGAAGTTGGTGACTTCCTCCTACTTTAAAAGGAATTTAAAGAGATTATGTCAAATCTCTTTCTTTGATGTCACAACCATCTTTTGCAAATAAAAACTGTAAACAACACAGGACATGATTTATATTTGCTATTACACAGGATTCAGCAATCACATTTCAATCAGGCTGACTGAGGATGTATTGACTAGTAAATGTAAATGAGGGTGAAATTCATGTGGTTAAAATCTTATCAGTTGAAGACTGAGCACCTCAACTCTCTTCACCAAAAGCCTGTTTCCATATTATGTCTACTGTGTTACGTTTATCTGCAACTCCAAATCAGAAAATGCTGCGACAGTATGAAAAATGCACATAAAAATTGTCGCAGCGTTTCTTACATTCCTGCATTTCAGACCTGCAACACATTCCAAAAAAAGTTGGGATTGTAAAGCATTTATCATTTTGTAATGTTTGTAAAAATGCTACACATACTCTATTGGGGACAGGTCATGACTGCAGGCAGGCTGGTCCAGTACCCATACCCTCTTCTTCCACAACAATGCCTTTGTAATGTGTGCAGCATGTGGTTTTGTATTGTCTTGTTGATAAATGCAGGGATGTCCCTGGGAAAGATGTCATCTTGAAGGCAGAATAGGTTGATTTAAAAGTGTAAATGACTTTTGACAAAGAACAGACTGAGTGATTCCATAATCTCATAAATGATCTGGAAAATAACATGACATTAATTGAAATCACTGAATTACTTTCACACGTTCACAAAGCCAGAATATTCAGCGATTAAACAAAAATTGGTTATTTATCTTGTTTATTTGTGTGTGGTGATTCCATAATAATTGTCAGGGGTTGTATTATTAATCCTGGTGTAACTGATTATGTTCATACAGTGGGGCAAAAAAGTATTTAGTCAGTCACTGATTGTGCAAGTTCTCTGACTTAGAAAGATGAGAGAGGTTTGTAATTTTCATCATAGGTACACTTCAACTATGGGAGACAAAATGAGGGGAAAAAAAATCAGGAAATCACATTGTAGGATTTTTAAATAATTTAATTCAAAAATTTTAATTATGGTGGAAAATAAGTATTTGGTCAATAAATTTGGTTCAGCTAAATACGTTGTAACATAACCTTTGTTGGCAATGACAGAGATAAAACGTTTCCTGTAAGTCTTCACCAGGTTGGCACACACTGTAGCTGGTATTTTGGCCCATTCCTCCATGCAAATCTCCTCTAGAGCAGTGATGTTTTGGGGCAACACGGACTTTCAACTCCCTCCACAAATTTTCTATGGGGTTGAGGACTGGAGACTGGCTAGGCCACTCCAGGACCTTGAAATGCTTTTTACGGAGCCACTCCTTCGTTGCCCGAGTGGTGTGTTTGGGATCATTGTCATGCTGGAAGCAATGCTCTCACTGATGGAAGGAGGTATTGGCTTAAAATTTCACGATATATGGCCTGTTCCCTCTGCAGAAAAACAGCCCCAAAGCATGATGTTTCCACCCCCATGCTTCACAGTAGGTATGGTGCTCTTGGGATGCAACTCAGCATTATTCTTTTCTCCAGTTGAGTTTTTACCAAAAAGTTCTATTTTGGTTTCATCTGACCACATGATATTCTCCAATCCCTCTTTACTGGATCATCCATATCTCCTCTGGCAAAAACTCAGACGAGCCTGAACATGTACTTGTACTTAAGCAGGGGGCATGCCTGGCACGCTGCAGGATCTGAGTCCCTCTCGGTGTAGTGTGAGTACTGATGGTAGCCTTTGTTACTTTGGTCCCCAGCTCTCTGCAGGTAATTCATCAGGTCCCTCCGTGTAGTTTTCTGGGATTTTTGCTCACCATTCTCATGATCATTTTGACCCCACAGGATGAGATCTGCGTGGAGCCCCAGATCGAGGGAGATTAGCAATGGTCTTGTATGTCTTCCATTTTCTTACAATTTACAATTGCTCCCACAGTTGATTTATTCACACTAACCTGCTTGCCTATTGTAGATTCACTCTTCCCAGCCTGCTGCAGGTCTACAATTTTCTTCCTGGTGTCCTTCGACAGCTCTTTGGTCTTGTCCATGGTTGAGTTTGGAGTTGGACTGTTTGAAGCTGTGGACAGGTGTCTTTTATACAGATAATGAGGTCAAACAGGTGCCATTAATGCAGGTAATGAGTGGAGGACAGAAGAGCTTCTTAAAGAAGAAGTTACAGGTCTGTGAGAGCCAGAAATCTTGCTTGTTTGTGGGTGACCAAATACTTATTTTCCACCATGATTTGCAATTAAATTCTTTAAAAATCCTACAATGTGATTTCCTGAATTTTTTTTTCTCATTTTGGCTCTCATAGTTCACCTATGATGAAAATTACAGACCTCTCTCATCTTTCTAAGTAAGAGAACTTGCAGAATCAGCGTCTGACTAAATACTTTTTTTCCCCACTATAAATAATAAAATGGTTTTGTCTTGTCTGAAAAGTGAATCTTCTGGAGTACAGTATAGCAATATTATTATTGTGAATATACCTCTGAATTTATGCTGAATCAAACTGACCATGTAGTTTATATGTATGTTCACATAAAGGTCTTCATAAGTTTGTTGAAAAAATGATTTTTAGGGGCTGGGAAAAGCTTTTCTTTGTTGTGAAAAAAAAATGCATTTAAATTCCCTTGAATAAATTTTGACCTGAAAATTGGACAGACCCACTTTGGAGAATGTGTATAATTTGAATTACCACTTCTGAAGTATCACTGGAAAAGTTTTAAAGATATTCTGTATGTCATTTTCAGCAACTCTGGAAAAAAGATTCCAGTTTGATTATGCTGTCACTTAACTCGACACAAGAGGAAATGTTTTACATTTTACCTCAAATTCCTACATTATCCACATACATAATCCTTCATTTACTACATCAAACAAACCATTTAATCCTCCGGAACATATATGTAAATTTCACTGTCCTACATTAATTTCACTGTCCTACATTATTTTTTATTATTTCATCTTTACTCTGATGTTGAAATTGAACCCATTGCCAAATGTGCCAATCTTCCTGTTAAATATAATTTTCACTATTGGACTTAAAATGTGTCCAATACCATAAAATTACCAAAGCATTTTCCATTACCAAAGCATTTTCCATTTTAAGATATGCATTGAAGTGTGCTTATTCTAAGCAGCGCTGGTGGACAAATTTACTGTGAGGTTGTTTTTCTTTTGGGAAGTTTTCTATACTCATTGAACTGACAGTTATATGACAGTTATATATCAAATTTGGGTATCATGGGTCATATTTCCATTGTAACATTAGAAAAATATGGATGAATAAACCTGGAACACAATACTGCAAATTTCTGGTGAGCTGACACTGCTGTTATCTGCTGTTGGGAAATCTCATCCTGACCCAGTAAATATAATAGTGATGGTTTTATCCAGATGAACCTCTCAAAGGAACTACATGCAGCAGTTTAAGTATTCCAGGGGAGAGCATAACATTCTCATTCAATCTGTTTTTTGAGCTTTTCAGAGAGCTCGGCTTGGACGATCTAATCTCACAATACTTCTCTTTCTTCCAACATGCCAACAGAAGCTAAAACTATTAAGATAAATCCAGTTTAAACTTGTTGAACAGAAACTACAGACACTGTAAAAAGATGATTTCATTGCACATTTTGGCATCATTTATAAATCAACTGCAATACATTGTATATATACACAGACATGGTGAAATCATGTATCCGTTTTTCAATGATGTGTAGAACAATGGTAAAAGTTTGAAAATACATAGCAAGTACATATACAAAATAAAGGGAACACTCAAACAACACATTCTAGATCTGAATGAATGAAATATTCTCACTGAATACTTTGTTCTGTACAAAGTTGAATGTGCTGACAACAGATTCACACAAAAATCATCAATGGAAATCAAATGTATTAACCAATGGAGGCCTGGATTTGGAGTCACACACAAAATTAAAGTGGAAAACCACACTACAGACTGATCAAACTTTGATGTAATGTCCTTAAAACAAGTCAAAATGAGGCTCAGTATTGTGTGTGTGGCCTCAACGTGCCTGTATGACCTCCCTACAACGCCTGGGCATGCTCCTGATGAGGTGGCGGATGGTCTCCTGAGGGATCTCCTCCCAAACCTGGACTAAAGCATCCGCCAACTCCTGTCACATCCTGACAGTCTGTGATGCAACGTGACGTTGGTGGATGGAGCGAGACATGATGTCCCAGATGTGCTCAATCGGATTCATTTCTGGGGAACGAGCGGGCCAGTCCATAGCTTCAATGCCTCCATCTTGCAGGAACTGCTGACACACTCCAGCCACATGAGGTCTAGCATTGTCCTGCATTAGGAGGAACCCAGGGCCAACTGCACTAGCATATGGTCTCACAAGGGGTCTGAGGATCTCATGTCGGTACCTAATGGCAGTTGGTCTACCTCTGGTGAGCACATGGAGGGCTGTGCGGCCTTCCAAAGAAATGCCACCCCACACCATTACTGACCCACTGCCAAACCAGTCATGCTGAAGGATGTTGCAGGCAGCAGATCGCTCTCCACAGTGTCTCCAGACTCTGTCACATCTGTCATATGTGCTCAGTGTGATCCTGCTTTCCTGAAGAGCACAGGGCTCCAGTGGCGAATTTGCCAATCCTGGTGTTCTCTGGCAAATTCCAAGCATCCTGCATTGTGTTGGGCTGTGAACACAACCCCCATCTGTGGACGTCGGGCCCTCATACCATATTCATGGAGTCGGTTTCTAACTGTTTGTGCAGACACATGCACCTTTGTGGCCTGCTGGAGGTCATTTTGCAGGGCTCCTCATGTTCCTCCTTGCACAAAGGCGGAGGTAGCGGTCCTGCTGCTGGGTTGTTGCACTCCTACAGCCTCCTGCTCCATGTCTCCTGGTGTACTGGCCTGTCTCCTGGCAGCGCCTCCAGCCTCTGGACACTACGCTGACAGACACAGCAAACCTTCTTGCCACAGCTCGCATTGATGTGCCATCGTGGATGAGCTGCACTACCTGAGCAGTTCTAGAGTCCGTCTCATGCTACCACGAGTGTGAAAGCACCACCAACATTCAAAAGTGACCAAAACATCAGCCAGAAAGCATAGGTACTGAGAAGTGGTCTGTGGTCCCCACCTGCAGAACCACTCCTTTATTGAGTGACAATTGTCTCAAAGCAACTTTACAAGTTTAGATTATCTCCTAATAACTATGTCCAATCCCAAATTGAGCAAGCCTAGGGCGACAGTGGCAAGGAAAAACTCCCCGAGTGTTATAGGAAGAAACCTTGGGAGGACCAAGACTCAAAAGGGACCCAACCTCCTTGGGCGGTGTAGATGATAAATCTAAGAGCAAAACTAAAGTCATGGAGTCAAAGTTCAATTAAAATGTGAAGTATGCACATTGGCATTAAGTGGCCTGGGTATGATGGGGCTGGAGCTAATGACGGAAGCAGCTTGAGTGGAGCTGCAGCGGATGAACATCATGTGTGGGGTTGGAACTGGCACCGGAACACAGCTCTGAGAGAAAACAGAAAATGTAATTAGTTATTACATTTTACATATAGTTATTAAAAAAGCACAGTGTCTATTAACAATCACTGATGCCATGTCAATCACTGATGCCATGTGTAGCATGAGACCCTGGCAGCATTAGCTATAGCAGCATAGCTAGAAAGAGGAGAACTGGTAGGAAACACAGCAAAGAGGGATCACATGAGACATTGGCAACCCCACGGGAGGCAGAAGACAGCAACCCAACGTCTCTGATCACCATAAGACTCTTTGACTATGAACCCCCAGCTCTGCCCTTATTCTAAGGCAAGGATGCACGAGTCAAGATCACGAATACCGAAGCCCAGTTCAGCCAGACCGCCCACTTGACACTCCCAGCTAGCGAACAAGGCAGGCAGGCAAGACATGACTCCAGACTCCGGCCCCAGTGACCCAAGCCATGCATCCTGGTCTAAATCTAGTCAAAAGTCTGCGCAAATAGGTATGTCTTTAGCCTAGACTTAAAACTTTGGAAAGTGTCTGAGTCTCGAATGAAAGTGGGAAGTTTATTCCATAGTTGGGGGGCCATGTATGAGAAAGCCTTTCCCCCTGCTGTGACTTTTTTAATTCTAGGAACTAAAAAAAGTCCTGCACCCTGCGAACGAAGTAGACGAGTTGGATTGTAAAACTCTAAGAGTTCACTCAAATAATGTGGGGCCAGGCCATGTAGAGCTTTATAAGTTATAAGAAGTATTTTGTAATCAAGGCGAATTTGACTGGTAACAAGTGTAGTGATGAAGAACAGGAGTATATGATACATTTTCTCGTTCGAGTTAGCACTCGGCAGCTTCATTCTGAACTAACTGAGTTTATGTATAGATTTCTATGAGCATCCGTAAGTAAGGCATTACGTAATCCAACCTTGAGGTTATAAACCATGAACAAGTTTCTCTGCATCATTAAAAGAGAGATATTTCTAAGTTTAGTGATTTACATAATTGGAAATAAAGCAATCGAGTGAATGCTGCTAATGTGTGCATCAAGGAGAGATCTGAATCAATGTGACCTAATTTTTTTTTTAACAGACAGACTGGGGCAATACTGGAACAGCCCATCTAAATTAGGATAGATGTAGCCAACCTGTCTCTCACAGCTTTGGGTCCCCAATTAGAACCTCATTTTATATCAGAGTTAAGTAAGAGAAATAAATAACTCCAATTTTTATTTTCCTTTACCAGTCCTCAAATTTGGTTGATTGTAAGCTTTCATTAGGTTTGGCTGATATGTACACTTGTGGTATCATCTGCATAGCAGTGGAAACTATGCCATTGTTTACTAATAACGAGCCTATGCGCATGTACGAGAGATAAAAGCGACCAAGCACTGACCCCCCTGAGCGCACCATACTTCACTTTTGAGGCTAGACCTTAGATTATTTATGTCAACAAACTGGTTACCGGTCGGTTAAGTAGGATTTAAACCAAGAATGTCCTATCCCTTATACCTACAGTATTTTCTAGTCTGGTTTAGTAAAACATCATGATATATAGGTCAAATGCTGCACTTTTACTCTAACAGAACAATAAAAGAAACACATTCCTTTATCTGGAGGACATTTAACAAGTCTAAGTACCCTAAGTAAAATGCTGTTTCAGTAACTATGATGGGGCCTGAAGCCAGACTGAAATGTTTCATAAATGTCATTCCTTTGGGAGGTGACTACCGAGCTGCTGATAGACATCTTTTTTCTAAGATTTTGGACAGAACGGTATGATTTGAAATTGTTCTATAATTAGATATCACACAGGGTCAAGATTGGCTTTTTTAATCAGTGGTTGATAAGGCGACGTAAAGGATTGGGCACATAACCAAAGTTAGGGATTGAATTTAAAATAACTAACACGGCTCTTAATACTAGTATCACTTGTTTGAAGTAACATTAGGAATTGGATCTAATAAACATGTTGATGCCTTTGGACTAGCTGATCATGCGGAATAGTTCAGTAATTAGTAATGGGGGGTAAAAAAAAATTTTCTAATCTGGATTACAGCTCCTTAAACAGATGTCTTCCTAGTGCTGCAAATCTGGAAGTGCTGAATTAGTTTGGGTGATGTGATGAGCTTGAGTTTTATGCCTAATGTTGTTCTATCTTATCATTAAAGAAAGTCAATGAAATCATTACTGTTAAAATTACACAGAATGGAAGACTCACTTTTGTGGGTTTTTGTTAATTTTGGAGAACTGTATTAAGAGAAATCTTGGGGCTTGATTCGTTATTTCTTCTCTATGATTGAAGAGAATTATGCATTTACGCTTTAGTGAGGGCATGCTTATACTCGGCCCTGCTGTCCCTCCAAGCAATCTTAAACCCCTCCAATTTACTATGTCCTCCACTTGCGCTCCTAATGCCGTTTTCTTTGCTTTAAGGTATGGGTATGTTCCAGTATACCAACCATGGTGCTAGCCGTTTTCCCTAATGCGTTTGACCTTCAGGCACAGTCTGTGTTAGGGTGAGCGAAGCACACATCTAATTGGTCATTTACACACTCAAGATGATTGATCTCCCTTAGGTGTATTAAATTTCAAGTCTGGTAGGTTTTTAAATAAACGAAGCTGGAGTAGCAGATGTGATAGTGCGCTTGGTGTTGCATAACGGCAAAGGATTTTATTTATTAGAGAAAGCTCAAATACTAAGATAGTGAAGCTGAATCAATCACTTTGGCGGGAAAACATCAATGTTGTCTATATTGAATACCTAATGTAATATTATCTAAAGTCAAAAAATGATTACAGTGATGGGTTTGGTCCCTCACATTCTGAGTGATTACCCATGGATTCTAAGATGGACTCGAAAGCAATTTTAATTGATTCCTGCTCATTGTGAAAGTGATATTGTATCACCTACTAACCTTATTCTGTTGACAGTAGTAGCAGAAAAGAAAGTTTTAGCAATTCCTGAAGAAATTCTGAATAGGGCCCAGGTGGACGGTAAATATGATAAGCTGAAAAGAGTGTGGTTTAGACTTCCATAACGGCTATCAGTTCAGTCCATTAAGAATCATATTTCAAAGAATTAGCCTTGTAATGGTGGATTTAGTTTAACACTTAGCTCTTTGTCAAAAATTGGTGGCTATGCCTCCCCCCCGCCCATTAGTACGAGGGCGATTAGCATGACTGTATCCATGAGGTGAAGGCTTTTTCATTTAAGGCTTAATCTTCATCATGTTTCTAATCCAAGTCCCTCAGTGAGACAGAGAGCGTGTATCATTTATCAGTGTTTATTTAATTTACATCACTGCTTTTGTTTGTAAGTGATCTATGTTCAGCATCCTAGCTTTTCTAAGGTTTGTTTATTTCTGTTGGTACTTATCTGTTGTTTTTGCTAATGAGATTATTAGACTTTTTGAGAGCGTTTAACGTAGGACAATGCGGTAACGACACAGTTTCAATAATGTGGGAGTTCTGGGTGGCGGTGCATGGCTAACCAGCAGACAGTTGGTTAAGCGGTCGGGTCCTATGCCTGACCCCCTGCCTGGATAGTCCAGCCCCTGCCCCATCGGGCCTAGACTATGGGCAATGTTGCAGGAGATGAGAGCAGCACCCTCCCGAAGGGGGATGACACGTCCCCTCCTAAAGGCCAGGCTTACCCTCAAAGGCTGTCCAGTTGCTATAAAGCCCCACGTTTGTTTTTCAGAGCACCATTGGACAGCAGCAGTTTTCAGCGACCCATAACCTGCTGTAGGCTTGTCACCACCCCTCGCCGCATTGGATGGGGCAGAGCACACTAACAAGCATCGACATCGCCTTCGCCACGCTAACCACCTCTACAAATTAGCCTTAGTAAACCTCTGACTGACGAGGCGTATATCATTCGCCCCTACATGAACAACTATCCTATAGTAATCTGCGGCTCTCGAGTTTCACTAAGACTCGTTACAATGTCCGGCACTCTGGCTCCGGGGATACAGATAACTTTAGCTGCTGTTGTCCCTAAAGAGGTAGCTGGATTCACGTGTCGTAAAATAGTCACCTATGACCAGAGCTCTTTCAACAGCCTGCTCAGTGGGTGCATCACTGAGGAGGGCAAACCTGTTGGACACGTGAACAGGTAAAGAGTGGTGCTCTTGTGGACTAGCCTTACGACTATGTCGCCGAACCTTGTCCAAGAAATAGTAAATAAAGAATAAAAGATAGCAGTTATATACAAAGTAGTAGTTATATACAAAGTAGCAAAATACAATAATGAGTATGAATAGCATTATGGCAGTGTGTTTAAAGTCCATATCAACATTTAATTAATTGCATTAACATGGCTTGTGCTGCGCATGTTCCCTGTGCCAAGTGTGGCATGTTCACCTATTCTTCTTCTGTCATTAGTTTAAATTTCATTTGCAATAGATGTAGGCTTGTAGCTAGTCTGAGGGAGAAGATTGTAGTTTTAGAAGGGCGCATCCAGACATTAGAGAAGGCTAGCTTCGCCTAGGAAGCTTAGCAGATCTGGATGCCACAGGTGTAGTTAGTGGCCCCGCTACGGCAGCGCCCTGGCAGCAGGGCAAGTGGGTTATGGTTTGGTTATGGTTCCATAAGCCTAGCCCACCAGAGCACCACTCTTTACCTGTTCACATGTCCAACAGGTTTACTCTCAGTGATACACCCACTGAGCAGCCTGTTGAAAGAGCTCTGGTCATAGTTGATTCTATTTACGATATGTGAAACTACCTACCCCTTTAGGGACACCAGCAGTTAGAGTTACATGTATCTCGGGAGCCAGAGTGCCGGACATTGTAACAAGCCTTATTGAGCTCGAGAGCTGTAGATTCTCTAGGATAGTCGTTCATGTCTCATTCTCTGTCTCGTTCCACATTTGCTTCGTTATTGTCTGTCCGTTTCCTGGTTTGCCTTTGCTCTCTCTGTCTTCATTTCTAAACCTGTCTTTCGCTTTTCTTGTCTCGTTTTCTAACCTGTCTTTGTCAGTCCAGTCAAGTCAGATTATTTAATATAGCGCTTTTACAATGGAGATTTCTCAAAGAAAAACTTTACAAGTTTAGATTATCTCCTATAACTACGTCCATCCCAAATTGAGCACCTAGGGCGACAGTGGCAGGAAAAACTCCCTAGTTCTAGGAAGAAACCTTGGGAGGACAAGACGCAAAAGTGACCCAACCTCCTTGGGCTGGGTAGATGATAATCTAAGAGCGAACTAAAGTCAGGGAGTCAAAGTTCGAATAGAATGTAATTATCACATCGACATCTAATGTCCGGGGTATGATGATAATCTAAGAGCGAACTAAAGTCATGTAGTCAAAGTTCGAATAGAATGTGAATTATGCACATCGACATTAAGTGGCCCGGGTATGATGGGGCTGGAGCTGATGACGGAAGCAGCTTGAGTGGAACTCCAGCAGATGAACATCATGTGTGAGGCCGGAACTGCCAGAACACAGCTCGGAGAGAAAACAGAAAATGTAATTAGTTATTGATTAAGAGCACAGTGTCTATTAACAATCACAGATGCCATGTCAATCACTGATACCAAGTGTAGCATGAGACCCCGGCAGCATTAGCTATGGCAGCATAGCTAGAAAGCTAGAAAGAGGAGAACTGGTAGGAAACACAGCCAAGAGGGATCACATGAGACATTGGCAACCCCACGAGAGGCAGAAGACAGCAACCCAACGTCTCTGATCACCATAACACTCTTTGACTATGAACCCCCAGCTCTGCCCTTATTCTAAGGCAAGGATGCATGAGTCAAGATCACGAGGACCGAAGCCCAGTTCAGCCAGACCGCCCACTCGACACTCCGGGTTAATGGACAAGGCAGGCAGGCCAGACATGACTCCAGACTCAGTGACCAAAGCCCTGCATCCTGGTCTAAATCTAGTCAAAAGCCTGTGTAAATAGGTATGTCTTTAGCCTAGACTTAAAACTTTGGAGGGTGTCTGAATCTCGAACGAAAGTGGGAAGTTTATTCCATAGTTGGGGGGCCATGTATGAGAAAGCCTTTCCCCCTGCTGTGACTTTTTAATTCTAGGAACTAAAAGAAGTCCTGTATCCTGCGAACGAAGTAGACGATTTGGATTGTAAAACTCTAAGAGGTCACTCAGATAATGTGGGGCCAGACCATGTAGAGCTTTATAAGTTATAAGAAGTATTTTGTAATCAATGCGGAATTTGACTGGTAACCAGTGCAGTGATGATAGAACAGGAGTGATATGATCAAATTTTCTAGTTCGAGTTCGCACTCGGGGTGCTGCATTCTGAACTAACTGAAGCTTATTCATAGATTTACTAGAGCATCCAGTAAGTAAGGCTTTACAATAATCCAACCTTGAGGTTATAAACGCATGAAAAAGTTTTTCATTAAAAGAGAGGATATTTCTAAGTTTAGCGATATTACGTAATTAAAAGAAAGCAATTCGAGTGATGCTGCTAATGTGTGCATCAAAGGTGAGATCTGAATCAAATGTGACTCCTAAGTTTTTTACAGACGGACTGGGCAATAGTGGACAGCCATCTAGATTTAGGATAGATGTAACCAACCTGTCTCTCACAGCCTTGGGTCCCACTAATAGAACCTCAGAGTTTCCTTTACACAGTCCTCAATTTTGTTGATTGTAATGCTATCATTAGGTTTGGCTGATATGTACAGTTGTGTATCATCTGCATAGCAGTGGAAACTAATGCCATGTTTACGAATAACTGAGCCTAGTGGCACATGTACAGAGAGAATAAAAGCCAAGCACTGACCCCTGAGGCACGCCATACTTCACTTTTGAGAGCTTACACCTTAGATTATTTATATGAACAAACTGGTCCCGGTCGTTTAAGTAGGATTTAAACCAAGAAAGTGCTGATCCCTTAATACCTACAGCATTTTCTAGTCTGTTTAGTAAAACATCTATAGTGTCAAATGCTGCACTTAAATCTAACAGAACAAGAAAAGAAACACATCCCTTATCTGAAGACATTAGCAAGTCATTTAGTACCCTAATTAATTCTGTTTCAGTACTATGATGGGGCCTGAAGCCAGACTGAAATGTTTCATAAATACCATTCCTTTGGAGGTAACTACAGAGCTGCTGATAGACGGCTTTTTCTAAGATTTTGGACAGAAACAGTAGATTTTAAATTGGGTCTATATTATATATCACACATGGGTCAAGATTGGCTTTCTTAATGAGTGGTTTGATAACGGCAGACTTAAAGGATTTGGGCACATAACCTAAGGTAAGGGATGAATTTAAAATAACTAACAGTGGCTCTATAATACTAGGTATTACTTCTTTGAGTAAACGTGTAGGAATTGGATCTAATAAACATGTTGATGACTTAGACGAGTTGATCAGTGCGGATAGTTCAGTATTAGTAATTGGGGTAAAAGACTCTAATTTTGATCTACAGCTAATTAAACAGATGTCTTCACTAGTGCTGCATCTAGAAGGTTGCTGAATAATTTGGTGATGTGATGAGCAATGAGTTTGATGCCTAATGTTTTCTATCTTATCATTAAAGAAAGTCATGAAATCATTACTGTTAAAATTACACAGAACGGGATAATCACTTTCTGTGTTTTTTTTTGTTAATTTGGAGACTGTATTAAATAGAAATCTTGGATTATTCTTATTTTTCCTCTATGATTGAGGAGAAGTATGCAGTTGTAGCTTTAGTAAGGGCATGCTTATGCTCTGCCATGCTGTCCCTCCAAGCAAGCTTAAACACCTCCAATTTACTATGTCTCCACTTGTGCTCTAAATGCCATGTTCTTTGCTTTAAGGTAGGGGTGTGGTCATTATACCATGGTGCTAGCCTTTTTTCCCTAATACGTTTGACCCTAGCAGGGGCAGTCATGTCCAGGGTTGAGCGAAGCACACATTCTAATTGCTCATTTACACAAGATGATTTATCTCCATAGGTGTATTAAATTTTAAGTCTGGTAGGTTTTTAATAAACGCAGCTGGAGTAGCAGATGTGATAGTGTGCTTAGTGTGATAACGAGGCAGAAGGATTTTATTTATTAGAGATAGCTCAAATACTAAAAGATAGTGATCTGAAATCGAATCACTTTGGGGGAAAACATCAAGGTTATCTATTTTGATATCAAATGTTAATATTAGATCTAAAGTATGATTACAGCGGTGGGTTGGTCCCATCACATTCTGAGTGATACCCATGGATTCTAAAATGGACTCGAAAGCAATTTTAAGTGGATCCTGCTCATTGTCAAAGTGAATATTGAAATCACCTACAATTAAAGCCTTATCTGTTGACAGTAGTAAGCAAGAAAGAAAGTTAGCAAATTCCTGAAGAAATTCTGAATAGGGGCCAGGAGGACGGTAAATAGTGATAAGCTGAAAAGAGTGTGGTATTGACTTCCATAACGATGGATCAGTCACATTAAGAATCAGTATTTCAAAAGAATTAGCCTTGTAATGGGATTTAGTTGTAACACTTAGCTCTTTGTCAAAAATTGTGGCTATGCCTCCCCCCCGACCATTATGACGAGGGTGATTAGCATGACTGTATCCAGGAGGTGAGGCTTCATTTAAGACAGAGAGCGTGTACAGAGAGCGTGTAAGCGTTTATCAGTAATTATTTCATTTACAATTACTGCTTTGTTTGTAAGTGATCTAATGTTAAATAATCCTAGCTTTAGTCTAAGGTTGTTATTTCTTTTGGAGCTATCTGTGTTTATACTAATGAGGTTATTAAAACAGACTTTTTGAGAGCGTTTACGTTTAGGACAGATGCGGGTAACAGCCACAGTTTCAATAATGTGGGTTCTGGGTGACGGTGCATGGCTACCAGCAGACAGTTGGTTAAGCCGGTCTGTCTGCCGCCTGACCCCTGCTCTGGATAGCCAGCCCCTAATCGGGCCATAAGACTATGGGCAATGTTGCAGGAGATGAGAGCAGGACCCGCCCGAGTGGGATGGACACCGTCCCATCCTAAAAGGCCAGGCTTACCCTCAAAGGCTGTCCAGTTGTCTATATAGCCCATGTTGTTTTCAGAGCACCACTTGGACAGCCAGCAGTTCAGCGACCATAACCTGCTGTAGGCTTGGTCACCTCACCGCATTGGGATGGGACCAGAGCACACTACAGCATCGGACATCGCTTTCGCCACGCTAACCACCTCTACAAAATTAGCCTTAGTAACCTCTGACTGACGAAGGCGTATATCATTAGCCCCTACATGAATAACTATCCTAGAGAATCTGCGGCTCTCGAGTTCACTAAGACTCGTTACAACGTCAGGCACTCTGGCTCCGGGGATACAGAGAACTCTAGCTGCTGGTGTCCCTAAAGGGGTAGCAAGTTTCACGTGTCGTAAAATAGTCACCTATGACCAGAGCTCTTTCAACAGGCTGCTCAGTGGGTGTTTCACTGAGGAGGGCAAACCTGTTGGACACGTGAACAGGTAAAGAGTGGTGCTCTCGTGGACTAGCCTTACGACTACGTCGCCGAACCGTCATCCACTTGCCCTGCTGCGAGGACTCCACCAGGGCTCTAACTTCACCTGTGGCATCCAGATCTGCTAAGCTAGGAGCTGAGCTAGCTTCTCTAATGTCTGGATGCGCGCCTCTAAAACTACAATCTTCTCCGTCAGACTGGCTACAAGCCTACACCTATCACAAGTAAAATTTACACTACTGACGAAGGAAGAATAGCTAAACATGCCACACTCGGCACAGGGAACAAGCACAGCAGAAGCCATGTTAGTACAATTAATGAATTAAAGGTACTTAGCTTCGGGTGGTGTTGTGGGGTGCCCAGTGAAGATCTGGTTTAGCTGCAGCCGATGGTATAATGCAATGCTCGATTAAAGCGTTAGTACAAGTTAAGTCAACACAAAACGTCACAAAAAACTAAGTCTCAGAAAGAAAGTGGGAAAAGACTGTAAAAAGTTATAAAAACACACACTACTGCAAAAAAAGACGCAACTCTGGTTATTAGCTAATGGCTAACTACTGCGAACACAAGCGTGTAAAGTTACTAAATAACGATTAGCGCCAAAAAAATATAATTCGTCGGTACGAGAATAAAATGATTAAGATGTTGTAAAAACCTACTATATATACGATTATATATGATACAGATGCGGGAATTAAACATATCAAAGGTAAATATCTCCTAGCAGCTACGGACACCTCCCGCGTCCTCTGTCAACCGCGGATCAGTCTGGGTTGGCCAGAATCCTCGCAAATCCTCGCGTCATTTCTCTCATCAAGCGTTCTCTCAGCCGTTCTCTCAGCGTTCTCGTCATCGTTCCCTCTCAGCGTTCTCCTCTCAGCGTTCTCTCACGCTCTCCGCGTTCTCCTCAGCAACATCTAACATCTTTGCTCTTACTTCTGTCTCTTCCTGTTTGCCTTCACCTCTCTGGTCTCATTCCCTGGTTTGCCTGCACTCTTCTCTGTCCTCATTCCTGGGTTTGCCTCCTCTTCTCTGTACCTCTTCCAGTGTTTTGCTTTCACTCTCTTCTGTTTCGTTCGGGTTTTGTGCCTTTACTCTTCTTTTTCTCATTCCTGGTTTCCTTCACTCTTCTCTGTCCGCGTTCCAGGTTGCCTTTGCTCTTCTTGTCCTCGTTCCTGTTTTCCTTTGCTCTTTCTCGTCTCGTTCCTGGTTTGCCTTTTGCTTCTTCTCTGTCTCGTTCCTGGTTTGCCTTTGCTCTCTCGTCCTCGTTCCTTGTTTGTGCCTTTGCTCTTCTTCTGTCTCGTTCCTGGTTTGCCTTTGCTCTTCTCTGTCTCGTCCTGGTTTGCCTTTACTCTTCTCTGTCTCGTTCCTGGTTTGCCTTTGCTCTTCTCTGTCTCGTTTCTGGTTTGCCTTTGCTCTTATCTGTCTCATTCCCGGTTTGCCTTTGCTCTTATCTGTCTCGTTCCTGGTTTGCCTTTGCTCTTCTCTGTCTCGTTCCTGGTTTGCCTTTGCTCTTCTCTGTCTCGTTCCTGGTTTGCCTTCGCTCTTCTCTGTCTCATTCCTGGTTTGCCTTCACTCTTCTCTGTCTCTTTCCTGGTTTGCCTTTGCTCTTCTCTGTCTCGTTCCTGGTTTGCCTTTGCTCTTCTCTGTTTCTTTCCTGGTTTGCCTTCGCTCTTCTCTGTCTCTGTCCTGGTTTGCCTTCACTCTCCTTTGTCTCGTTGTAGGTTTGTTTTAGTATTTCTATCTATCCCGTGTTTCTCTGTTTTGGTTTGCATAGTTTTTTCCTATGCTTGTTCTTACCATTTCTGTATATGTTCCATTTTGTTAAATAAAGCCGCTTTTTTTTTTTCGGGCTATCTGCAGCCGTCTTCAATTTACTGCCAAGCATTACAGAGCACTAATATCAAACTGTGATCTACCATCAGAGAAGCCAAATTTAATCACACTGTACCAATCTAAGGACAATTTACCAGTAATGCAAGTAACACAAGCTCATTATGAATAGGAAAAGTAAATAAATGATAAATAAATAAGATAATGCCATCCCCACTAAATGACAATGAGCCTGATCTGCCAGGCAACCTTAATCAAATTTTTAAAGTTTAAAAATTAATATGGCACTTCACTGCTCGCCTCCTGCTCTACTTGCAAATCTGCCATTCATCATTTCAGAGAAACAGGTAAGAACTGCTTTTAAGAGGCTGAAAAATAGGAATGCAACTGGGCCTCATCAGCTCTCTCCTCAAATCGTTTTTCACTGCTGATGAGCTGATGAGATGCTCTCTGAGACAGTACTCAGTCCCACAGTGTTTTAAGGCCTGTTATTGTACCTCTTCCAAGATCACTGGGATATCATGCCTTAAAGACTACAACTTTAATGGCCTTACAAATTTGAAAACATTTGAACATTTGATGCCGTGTCCATACCCACGTTTATCTATGTACAGCAACATGTATGCATCAATTGCAATTTGACATTAAATTATATTTAACATATAGGCCTGTATAGTAAAGTCCATTATTTTTTGACTTTTGAAATTTCTAGCTCTCACGCCTTCTTTCACAAGATTTCATTGTGAAAAAAGAACATTGTGTGCAAAAAAATCAGGTCATTTGGACATTATTTAGTAGATTCTCAATGGCAAAGATGTTTTTGCCATTACTGCTGAATGTATATGACCATATTAGCATTGCTACAATATATGTTTTGTTTTAAAAATCTGAATATCAGTCTTTATTTCTGGAGGTATAGGTGCATTACATCACCTAGAAGGTCATTTGGCTCCTGTCAGATTCTCCAGAACTGATTCCAATAGATATACACTCATGGATCAAAATAAAGCACCAAGAAGTAGTTTTTGGGATCGATTGAAACTTTATATGTGCGAATATAATTATGGTATATGTAAGTGATTACGATATTAGTCAGAAAGGACAGGTTTATTGGGGAAAACTGTATAACTGAAAGGATTTCAGTTTAAATGCTTTTATGGAAATGAGCAAAATACACTCTTGACTGGCAGTAAGTGGATGTTGTCAGATTACTGCTGCTAGACAAAACACTACTAGCTAGAGACAGCGCAAAATAGCAAACAATTTCAAGTGTCTTTCCAAAAAAAATCTCTTCCTGTCTCTCTCTCTCAAGCTTTTACATAAATCCACTCATAGGAAACCATTTTTAAAGTGCTAAGTACATTTTGCCTACAAGTCTATCAAGCATGGACATTCGTCCCATGTCACAAATGCACCCTGACATAATACCCTTGTCCAGACCTCTCCTGAGTGAAGCACAGGCCTGGCTGAGATGTCAATTACCCATTAATTACATCACACCTACACACTACCCATTTAACAGAGCGGAATTAGAAGCAATGGGGGATGTTGATGTAATTTCATCTGGGGCCTACTGCTGCGGAGCTGCATTCCCTCCTTAATGGGGGTGTTTGCCTTGTATGGGCCGTGGAGTCATCTTTGTCAGTCAGGGCTAATAATGAACAAAGGTTTCATCATGCTCAATTCATACATTTTGGAAAAACACAAGTGTAGTCATTGGAATATAATTGGAAAGCAAAGCTGAACTATTATGGTGTATTGAATGAACTTTTGTGACATTATAATTTGTAGTAATATTTTTTATTTCATTGTATTAATGAATATTATAAAAAATACACTTACACTATAATAGCACTCTTTAGTCCATCTGTTTATCTATATACTTTGTCAGTCCAGCAGTGCTGCTGGAGTTGTAAACACTGTGTTAACACTGTGTTCACTCACTGTGCACTCTATTAGACACATCCATCCCTTGGCATCACCTTGTAGATGTAAAGCCTGAGACAGCAGCTCATTCTGTTGCTGCATCAGTGCTCATAGGATGCTGCCTACAGGATTCTAGTGGCTGGACATTTTTGGAAGGTGTACTGTTTTCATTTTCAGCCCATCAGTGACACTGAGGTAATACAGCCTATAGCTAATGCTGCCGGGGTCTCATGCTACACATGGCATCAGTGGTTGTTAATAGACACTGTGCTCTTAATCAATAACTAATTACGTTTACTGTTTTCTCTCTGAGCTGTGTTCCGGTGCCAGTTCCAGCCCCACATGATGTTCATCCGCTGCAGCTTCACTCAAGCTGTTTCGTCAGCTCCAGTCCCACCATACCCAGGCCACACCGGAGGGCAGTAACCCTCACCCTCCTCCGACTATCTGGGGACAAAGTGCCGCCAACGACTTTCCTGCTTAGACTCAAGATCCTAAAGTGACTCTGTGTATCGGACTACTTAATGCCGATGTGCATATTTTACATTTTATTTGAATTATCTCTCCTTGACCTAAGTTTCATTCTTAGATTTATCATCTATGCCGCCCAAAGAGGTTGGGTCCCTTTTTGAGTCTTGGTCCTCCCAAGGTTTCTTCCTCAACACCTATTTGACTTGACTTGACTTTAAAAACTCCAGCAGCACTGCTGTGTCTGATCCAGTTATACCAACACAACATACACTAACACACCACCACCACATCGGTATCCCTGCAGTGCTGAGAATGATCCACCACCCATATGCAGTGCTGTGAAAAAGTGTTTGCTCCTTTCCTGATTTCCTATTTTTTCCTATTTCTAGCATTTTGTGCTTTAACCTCAGCTTACAGCCTCAGCTTCCATTTTATCTGTTCCACTTACCATATAGAAGCACTTTGTAGTCCTCACAGGGCCACCACAGATCAGGTACTACAGTGGTGTGAAAAAGTGTTTGCCCCCTTCCTGATTTCCTATTTTTTTGCATGTTTGTCACATTTAAGTGTTTCGGAACATCAAACCAATTTAAATATTATTCAAAGACAACACAAGTAAAAACAAAATGCAGTTTTTAAATGAAGGTAGTTATTATTAAAAAGAAAAAAAATTCCAAACCTACATGGCCTTGTGTCAAAATCAAGTCAAAGTCAAGTCAGATTTATATATAGCGCTTTTTACAATGAAGCATTGTCTCAAAGCAACTTTACAATTTTAGATTATAATCTAAGAATGAAAGTAATTTAATTCATCTAAACTAAAAATGGAGTCATAGTTCAAATAAAATGCAAAATACGCACATTGGCATTAAGTAGTCCGATACACAGTGTCACTCTAGGATCCTGAGTCTAAACAGGAAAGCACTGTGACCCCAGTCAACCAGAGGAGAGAGAGAGTTACTGCCCTCATGTGTGGCCTGGGTATGGTGGGGCTGGAGCTGATGACTGAAGCTGCATGACTGAAGATGATGCGGATGAACATCATATGTGGGGCAGGAACTGGTACCGGAACACAGCTCGGAAAGAAAACAGAAAATGTAATTAGTTATTGATTAAGAGCATAGTGTCTATTAGTCTATTAACAATCACTGATGCCACGTGTAGCATGAGACCCGGGCAGCATTAGCTATAGCAGCATAGCTAGAAAGAGGAGAACCGGAAGGTAACGCAGTGGAGAGGTCACATGAGAAAAAGTGTGAAAAAGTGACCCCCCCCCCCCCTTGTTAAAACATAACTTAGCTATGGTTTATCACACCTGAGTTCACTGTCTGTAGCCACACTCAGGCCTAATTATTGCTACACCCGTTCTCAATCAGGACATCACTTAAATAGGACCTGCCTGACAAAGTGAAGTACAGCAAAAAATCCTTAAAAGATACACATCATGCAGAGATTCAAGGAAATTCAGGAACAATTGAGACATAAAGTAATTGAGATCCATCCGTCTGGAAAGGGTTATAAAGCCATTTCTAAAGCTTTGGGACTCCAGCGAACCACAGTGAGAGCCATTATCCACAAATGCCGAAGACATGGAACAGTGGTGAAACCTTCCCAGGAGTGGACGGCTGACCAAAAATTACCCCAAGAGCGCAGTGACGACTCATCCAAGAGGTCACAAAAGACCCCACAACAACATCCAAAGAACTGCAAGCCTCACTTGCCTTAGTTAAGGTCAGTGTTCATGCTTCCACCATAAGAAAGAGACTGGGCAAATATGGCCTACATGGCAGAGTTCCAAGACAAAAACCATTGCTGCGAAAGGTGTGTGTCCCATTTCATCTGGTGTAAAAGTAACACAGCATCTCAGAAAAAGAACATTATACCAGCAGTAAAACATGGTGGTGGTATTGTGATGGTCTGGGGCTGTTTTGCTGCTTCAGGACCTGGAAGACTTGCTGTGATAAATGGAACTATGAATTCTGCGGTCTACCAAAAAATCCTGAAGGAGAATGACCTCAAGCTGAAACGAACTTGGTTTCTGCAGTAGGACAATGATCCAAAACACATCAGCAAGTCCACCTCTGAATGGCTGAAGAAAAACAAATTGAAGACTTTGGAGTGGCCTAGTCAAAGTCCTGACCTGAATCTTATTGAGGCATGACCTTAAAAAGGCCGTTCATGCTCGAAAACCCTCCAAAGTGGCTGAATTACAACAATTCTGCAAAGATGAGTGGCCAAAATTCCTCCACGATGCTGTTATCACAAATGCTTGGTTGCAGTTGTTGCTGCTAAGGGTGGCCCAACCAGTTATTAGCTTTAGGGGGCAATCACTTTTTCACACAGGGCCATGTAGGTTTGAGGATAAACACAACTTAAGAACTGACTGAGCTACACATACAGTTTGTGCATGCATAGTATAGCCTAAAGTTCATCATGCTTAGCAAGTGCTGGATACTGATGTAACTTCCTCCTACTAAAACCTGGCAAAACAGAATTGATTCTAATTTGGCTCCTAATTACTAGAAGTAAGTTTAATGATAATGGTGACATTTTATCGGTTCTCACTTTTTCTGTGTAGCAGTGAAAGGTTTGATTATTGACCACGGTCTCTCTTTGAAGCTCATATAGATAACATCACTAATGTAAGAAATATGCTGTCATTAGCTGATGCAGAAAAAATTGATTTACGTTTTCATTAGCTTTAGGTTGACTCCTTCATGCAGCTTACTTCGATTCAAAGTGGCAGGGAGCAGCGCAAGGTAGGAACCAACCCTAGACAGGGCATCAATCCATCAAGGACACATATCCACACATCTCTCACTCATGCTTGATCAATTTTGAGTGACCTGTTGGCATAATGCATATCTTTGGAATGTGGGCGGAAACCTGGGGAAAACCACCATGGACACAGGGAGAACATGCAAATTGTCACGACGGGCGGCGGATGGGAAGCAGGAGACAAACGCAAGCAACTGGCGAGTAAGGTGGTTTTATTAACAACAAACGATACTGACGGACAGGTGAGGCAGGGTAGGGACATCGTGAATCCACGCCGAGTGTGAACTGAATGGGGGTTAAATAGTGAGGGAAACGACGTGGAAAATGAGGAACAGGTGCGCGTCATCAGCAGGTACGGCCGGCGGGCGTGACACAAACCACACACACGTTGAGTCTGACTGGGGATTGTACCAGGGATCTCTGGAGTTGTGAGGCAACAGCACTAACTACTTGCACCACTGTGCTGTGCATCCTAATAGGACATTTATTCAAATTCTTACAAAGTACATATTCTGTCTTCTCCATAATTACAGCTTCTAATGAATTTGTTTATGCTTACTTCTCTTTATTAATGAATCTTGTTGTCTGGTCTCACTCAGAGGAGGATGTGGTCCCCATTTAAAGCTGCGTTGAGACAATATGCATTGTGAAAAAGTGCTGATGTGGGCCTATTATTGTCATGGGTAATTTCTGTATTATTGAAAACTAAACAAAAGAACCACACAATGTGTGTCCTCACACATCCACACCTGACGCCATGGACTTCATTTTCCCTCATCCTTTACACACACACACACACACACACACACACACACACACACACACACACACAAAAACACAGAAAAGTCTCCTTGCTTCCACACTCTGATTTGCTCGCCATTTAAATCCCCTGAACCTGCTCCTCATTATGGGTTCATTTTTGTGTCTTATTTAAGCCCTCAGTTTGCACCTTTATGCTATCCATTCACTGGAAGACTTTTAAAAGACTAAAGTCTGACACCCTCTCATGTCTTAAGACATGTCACAGAGCTTTTAGTCACAGACTAGTCACAGAAATTGATTTTGCAAAGACTACATTGCATGGACATTTGTAAGACTGCAACTAGATTCCTTTTGATCAATTTCTGTCCACCTTTTTTCCTTTTCCACTCTATCATGGTATAATTGGGAACACAAGTCAAAAGAGACACTCTTACTCACTCCACATCTAAACCAGTTTCTTCCTGTTTTATAAAGTCCAACAGACTACGGCTTCTGAGGCCTCCCCAGAGTCTCCTCCATGTCTTATTTCTCTACCAACCAGAGACGTTCCTGCACTCACTTTGCTGCATCCTGGTTGGTGCTGGAGAGATCTCACCTATTAGTTGTTGACAATGTTCATGTCACTATTTATTACATTAAACACAGTTGATTTTATCGGAACTTCAAGACAAGAAAAAGACTGACTTATGACAGCCGTCTTTGCCACCTTACACCAAATCATCAAGAAGATGTGCAACACAACTCTAGAAAGACATGACTTTATTCTGACATTGGAAATTTGTTTGCGACAGTGAAATTGCTTGAAAAGTCATTTGGTGTAAGGCTGTTATACACTGAATGTCATTTTTGTGCTATTATTCAGATGACACTAAATGAATTTGAGCTTGTGGATAATGACACTGTCTTCCACACCAAAAAAATATGAGTTTGTTTCATTCACCCTCTGTTTGATTTGAGTCGCTGGCGACTCACTGACTCACTGACCAATCTATTAAAAGTACCGAATACTTCTATGACTATTTCTTTTATCACCACATCAGCATAGACTACACTGAATTACAAAGATATTGTTCTGATAGTTGCTGTTGTCTTTATTGTGTTTATACAATATGTGTAATTGAATGTGTATAAACACATACTATTAAAGTGTATACTGTCCATTCCCATGGCTGTGTAGTGCCTTTTAAAGAAATGTCATATATGAGCAAGCAAAAATTTGATTCATGTAATGAAATATGTGAACCATTTGACAGCACTGATATTTAACAGTGTGACCATATCACTTGTCTGTTCACTTGGGAAGGGTCATTTACACTTCTGTGATGGCAACATTAATGCAGACAAGTACACTGAGGTCTTAGAGCAACAAAAGCTGCTTTCAAGATGACAGCTTTTTTAGGGACATCCATTCACTTTTCAACAAACTATTGCAAAACCACATGCTGCAAAGGCATTGCTGTAGAAAAAGACAGTGCAGGTACTGATTGGCCTGTCTGCCATCATGACTTGTTCCCAATAGAGAATGTGTGGAGAATTTTGAAACAAAAAATGCGACAATGACAACATATTACTACATATTACATATAAATAATCCATGCTCTAAGCTCTTAAAAGTGAAGTATGGCATGTCTCAGGGGTCAGTGTTTGGCCCGGTTTTATTAAACATGGCATTAGTTTCCACTGCTATGCAGATGATACACAGCTGTACATATCAGCCAAACCTAATGACAGCCTTACAATCAACAAAATTGAGGACTGTGTAAAGGAAATAAAAGATTGGATGTTATTTAATTTTCTCTTACTTAACTCAGACAAAACTGAGGTTCTATTAGTGGGACCCAAGGCTGTGAGAGACAGGTTGGCTACATCTATCCTAAATCTAGATGGCTGTCCAGTATTACCCAGTCCGTCTGTAAAAAACTTAGGTGTAATATTTGACTCAGATCTCTCCTTGGATTAGCAGCATCACTCTAATTGCTTTCTTTCAATTACATAATATCACTAAACTTAGAAATATCCTCTCTTTTAATGATGCGGCGAAACTGGTTCATGCGTTTATAACCTCAAGGTTGGATTACTGTAACGCCTTACTTACTGGATGCTCTAGTAAATCTATCAATAAACTTCAGTTAGTTCAGAATGCAGCTGCCCGAGTGCTAACTCGAACTAGAAAATTTGATCATATCACTCCTGTTCGATCATCACTGCACTGGTTACCGGTCATATTCCGCATTGATTACAAAATACTTCTTATAACTTATAAAGCTCTACATGGCCTGGCCCCACATTATCTGAGTGAACTCTTAGAATTTTACAATCCAACTCGTCTACTTCATTTGCAGGGTGCAGGACTTTTTTTAGCTCCTAGAATTAAAAAAATTCACAGCAGGGGGAAAGGCTTTCTCATACAAGGCCCCCCAACTATGGAATCACAACTTCCCACTTTAGTTCGAGACTCAGACACTCTCCAAATGTTTAAGTCTAGGCTAAAGACATACCTATTTACACAGGCTTTTGACTAGATTTAGACCAGGATGCATGGCTTGGGTCACTGGGGCCGGAGTCTGGAGTCATGTCTGGCCTGCCTGCCTTGTCGCGCTAGCCGGGAGTGTCGTGATCTTGACTCGTGGCATCCTTGCCTTAGAATAAGGGCAGAGCTGGGGGTTCATAGTCAAAGAGTCTTATGGTGATCAGAGACATTGGGTTGCTGTCTTCTGCCTCCCGTGGGGTTGCCAATGTCTCATGTGATCCCTCTTGGCTGTGTTTCCTACCAGTTCTCCTCTTTCTAGCTATGCTGCTATAGCTAATGCTGCCAGGGTCTCATGCTACACTTGGCATCAGTGATTGACATGGCATCAGTGATTGTTAATAGACACTGTGCTCTTAATCAATAACTAATTACATTTTCTGTTTTCTCTCCGAGCTGTGTTCCGGCAGTTCCAGCCCCACACATGATGTTCATTGCTGGAGCTCCACTCAAGCTGCTTCCGTCATCAGCTCCAGCCCCATCATACCCGGGCCACTTAATGTCAATGTGCATACTTCACATTTTATTCGAATTTTGACTCCATGACTTTAGTTTCACTCTTAGATTTATCATCTACGCCGCCCAAGGAGGTTGGGTCCCTTTTTGAGTCTTGGTCCTCTCAAGGTTTCTTCCTAGAACTAGGGAGTTTTTCCTTGCCACTGTCGCCCTAGGCTTGCTCAATTTGGGATTGGACGTAGTTATTAGGAGATAATCTAAACTTGTAAAGTTGCTTTGAGACAATGCTCCATTGTAAAAAGCGCTATATAAATAAATCTGACTTGACTTGACTTGACTTATTTACACTAGCTTTTGACTAGATTTAGATCGGAAAGCATGGCTTGGGTCACTGGGGCCGGAGTCTGGAGTCATGTCTGGCCTGCCTGCCTTGTCCTTTAGCCGGGAGTGTCGGGTGGGCGGTCTGGCTGAACTGGGCTTCAGCCCTTTTGATCTTGACTTGTGCATCCTTGCCGTAGACTAAGGGCAGAGCTGGGGGTTCATAGTCAAAGAGTCTTATGGTAATTAAAGACGTGGAAAAATAATTAATCACATTTTCTGTTTTCTCTCCGAGCTGTGTTCCTGCCCCACGTTTGATGTTCATCCGCTTCAGCTTCACTCAAGTTGCTTCTGTCATCAGCTCCAGCCCCACCATACCCAGGCCATACCAGAGGGCAGTAACTCTCTCTCTCCTCATGTTGGCTGGGGACAAAGTGCCGCCAACGACTTTCCTACTTAGACTCAGGATCCTGGAGTGACTCTGTGTATCGGACTACATAATGCAGATGTGCCTATTTTACATTTTATTTGAAAAATGACTCCATGACTTATTAGTTTACATACAGTGAGGCAAAAAGTATTTAGTCAGCCACGGATTGTTCAAGTTCTCCTACTTAGAAAGATAAGAGAGATCTGTAATTTTCATCATAGGTACACTTCAACTATGAGACAAAATGAGAAAAAAAAAACAGGAAATCACATTGAGGGTTTTTAAAGAATGTAATTGTAATCATGGTATTAATGGCACCTGTTTGACCTCGTTATCTGTATAAAAGACACCTGTCCACAGCCTCAAACAGTCAGACTCCAAACTCAAACATGATGAAGACCAAAGAGGTATCGAAGGACACCAGAAAAGAAATTGTAGACCTGCACCAGGCTGGGAAGAGTGAATCTACAATAGGCAAGCAGGTTGGTGGTGTGAATAAATCAACTGTGGGAGCAATTGTAAGAAAATGGAAAGACTTAGAAGGCCATTGATCTCCCTCGATCTGGGGCCCCCACGCAAGATCTCATCCCATGGGGTCAAAATGATCATGAGAACGATGATCAAAAAGCCCAGAACTACACAGAGGGGAGCTGATGAATGACCTGCAGAGAGCTGGGACCAAAGCAACAAAGGCTACCATCAGTAAACACACTACACCAAGAGGGACTCAGATCCTGCAGTGCCAGGCGTGCCCCCTCAATCCCATAGAAAATTTGTGGAGGGAGTTGAAAAGTCCGTGTTTCCCAGCGACAGCTCCAAAACATCACTGCTCTAGAGGAGATCTGCATGGAGCAATGGGCCAAAATACCAGCTACAGTGTGTGCCAACCTGGTGAAGACTAACAGGAAACATTGAAACTTTGTCCTTGCCAATGGTTAGGAAAGATTATGTTATGTACGGTTCGCCATCTTAAAACGATGTCGAACCGTATTAAGCAAAAATATAAACAGGTTGGGACCCAAATGCAGTTAGCTCCAGTTGGTAATTATAACTGAAATGATATGAATAAATAAAAGCAAATGAAATCAAAGATATAAATAACTAAAGGAACTAAATAAAAGATACGATTAATAAATAAACTAAATAAACTAAACTGCATGCCGTAAGCGAGACGTACTTTAATTCAAAGCACGTTTATGACGTGCCTCCGTTGCGCAATATATGCGCCGGGTCTGCGCATGCGCAGCGTGCAGAACCCGATCGCAGCTCCCACAAGCACGTGCAGCTCCACCGCGGTTTAAACACGGTCGCGGGGGGCGGTGTGGCACGGTCGCAGGGAAGTGAAGAGGACGCCAAGGACCTCAGAGACGTGGTCAACAACGGCGACCATGGCGACGCAGGAATCGGTCTTGATGACCGTGACGCGGGGATCGGGACTAACAACTGGTGCGCAAACCGCCCAGGCGTGGAGCCTGCTGGCTCAGATGCGGGGCTAGGAGGCGCAAAGAGCTCCTGTACGGGGCCAGACTGCCCCGGTGCGGGGCTTGAAAGCGCGGCGAGCCCAGGTTCACCACTGGGGGGCGCTGTGCGCTCACTCTTCCAGCTAGAGCGTTCAGTGCGCATGTGAACGGGGCTGGGCGGCGCTGTAAGCCTCTCCGTGGAGCTGATGAGCTCAAACACGGGGCTTAAAGGTGCATAGGGCTCCTGTGCGTGGCCGGGCGGTGCGAACTGCCTCACTGTGGAGTCTTTGTGCTCGAACATGGGGCTTGCGTGCGCAGCGGGCCCGGGTACAGGGCCAGGGGGCGTCACATACGCTCAGGCACGGGGCCTGACTGCCCAGGTGCAGAGCTTGAAAGCGTAGCGAGCCCTGGAACGGAGCGTAATATCTCTGGTTCAAGACTTGGCGGCGCTAAGTGCCAACGGGCCAACGGAGCCAACGGGCGTGGCGAGTTCTGGAACGGAGCTGGGTTGCTCAGGTTCGAGACTTGGCAGCGTTATGTGGCCAAGTACGGGGTCAACGGATGCGGCAAGCTCTAGAACGGAGCTTGGCTGCTCAGGTTCGAGACTTGGCAGCGTTATGTGCCCAAGTACGGGGTCAACGGGCGCGGCGAGCTCTAGAACGGAGCTTGGCTGCTCAGGTTCAAGACTTGGCGCCGCTATGTGCCCAAGTATGGGGTCAACGGGCGCGGCGAGCTCTAGAACGGAGCTTGGCTGCTCAGGTTCGAGACTTGGCGGTGCTATGTGCCCAAGTACGGGGTCAACGGACGCGGCGAGCTCTAGAACGGAGCTTGGCTGCTCAGGTTCGAGACTTGGCAGCATTACGTGCCCGAGTACGGGGTCAACAGGCGCGGCGAGCTCTAGAACAAAGCTTGGCTGCTCAGGTTCGAGACTTGGTTGGCCCTCGGTGACCCTGATAGACCCACCATGGGACTTACGGAGGCGAAACTCGGCATCAATGGCCAGGTCATACAGCTCCATAATAGAGGAGGGTGGCTCGAGCTGATCCAGCTCGCTCAACACCTCCTCATTAAGCGCCTGTAAAAAAAAAGAGCTATAGGGACCTGGTCATTGAAGACGGAATTAACAGCCAGGGTGTTAAAATCTCCCACCAACTCCAGGACTGACCTGGTCCCCTGTTTGAGGTCCAGGGGCCCGGGGGTCCTAGGAGAGTTAACCCGTGGCCAAGGGGCTTTCCGAGAGGGAGCGCTGCGCTCCTGTAATGGGTCACAGAGTGCAGGAATCAGCCTCTGCGACCGAGACACAGGGGTCGGCGGCAACAACCGGTGTGTTAACTGCCTGGGCGTGGAGCTTTCTTGCTCAGACACGAGGGCCAAATGCGCAAACGGCTCCTGTACACGGCCAGGCGGCGCTACATGTCTCACCGTGGAGTCCTTCAGCTCAGACACGGGACCAAAGTGGGCAGCGGGCCCAGGTACAGGGCCAGGGGGCGCCATACGCTCAGGCACGGGGTCTGACTGCCCTGGTGCGGACCGTGAACACGCGACAAGCCCAGGTTCATAGCTGGGGGGTGCTGTGCGCTCACTCTGCCAGCTCGAGCGTTCGATGCGCTCGTGAACGGGGCTAGGTGGCGCTATATGCCTCTCCGTGGAGCCAGCGGGCTCAAACACGGGGCTTAAAGACACAGTATGCTCCTGTACAGGGCCAGGTGGCGCTGTATATCTCTCCGTGGAGACTGACTGCTCTAACACGGGGTTTCCATGCGCGGCAGGTCTCAGTACAGGGCTGGGGGGTGCCAAACGCTCAGGCACAGGGTCTGACTGCCCAGGTGCAGAGCATGGGTGCGCGACAAGCCCAGGTTCAAAGCTGGGGGGCACTGTGCGCTCTCTCTGCCAGCTCGAGCGTTCAATGCGCTCGTGGACGGGGCTAGGTGGCGCCATGAGCCCTGGCAAGGGACCGGGTGGATTGGACCAGACAGGGAGAAGACCTCTCCTCATCTTCTCACGTTGCTCAAGGCAGGCCTCCGCCACAATGGCAAGCTCGAGCAGGTGATCAAAGGAAGAGGCCTGGGGGAGGAAGCACAGCTCCATATCCACATCATCAACCAGCCCATTCCTGAAGGGGGTGATCAGGGCCGGTCCCTGTAAGCCACTCTGTGCGGCTAGGGCTATAAATGCGGCCGCATATTCCTGCACACCCACAGAACCCTGATCGATGTTAAAAATGGTCATCGGTTTGGGGGCAGGAATAAGTGGCTGGGGGTCCGGATGGATGACGCCGCTAAACAATTCCTTCCGAGCCCCATTAGAACGCCGACGGTGACGGCGGCGAGGGCTGGGCAATTTGGGAGGGGCAGATGGAGAAAAGTCCTTCCCGTGAGGACAGGAGAAATCCTCAGTCTGAGGATTAAAAGAATCTTCCTCGAGAGGATAAGAAAAATCCTCATAGAGAGGAGACAAAAAATCCTTGTCGTGAGGATAAGAAAGATCCTCATCGAGCTGAGAACAAAAATCCTCGTCGTGAGGAAAGAAAAAATCCTCATAGCTGAGAACCCAAAATCCTCCATAGTGAGGAAACAAAAAATCCTCATAGCAAGGGTAAGAGCCGCGACCCGGGTAGCAAAAACCTGCCATCTACGGCGTCTGGGGACCTCCAAATTGGAGGTCCGGGAGCTAACGCTGGGTCCCTTGGCTGGGCCACTGCCTTCTGTTACGGTTCGCCATCTTAAAACGATGTCGAACCGTATTAAGCAAAAATATAAACAGGTTGGGACCCAAATGCAGTTAGCTCCAGTTGGTAATTATAACTGAAATGATATGAATAAATAAAAGCAAATGAAATCAAAGATATAAATAACTTAAAGGAACTAAATAAAAGATACGATTAATAAATAAACTAAATAAACTAAACTGCACGCCGTAAGCGTGACGTACTTTAATTCAAAGCACGCTTACGACGTGCCTCCGTTGCGCAATATATGCGCCGGGTCTGCGCATGCGCAGCGTGCAGAACCCGATCGGAGCTCCCACAAGCACGTGCAGCTCCACCGCGGTTTAAACACGGTCGCAGGGAAGTGAAGAGGACGTGGTTAGTAAACACTGCATCCTCTTCAAACACAATTGGGGAATAAATATTCCCGATCGCGGTGAGGGGGTGTGGCGGCGTGAGAATAACGGCTGGGACAAATGGAGGAAGCTGCCGGGGCAGCTCAATAAAAGCAAAAAATAATAAACAAAGGAAACGCTGGCCCTACTCTGACTAAGACCCTAACGTTACCGGGCGCCTCCTAGCGGCCTCACGTCTGAGGGACTTAACTCCCCCAGACTACATCTATCCCTAGCAAAAGAAATAATAAATAAAGGAAATAAAACAAGCGGTCAGAAACCGGTAATGCAGGCAGCAGCGAATGCGCCAGAACGTTCAAAAAGCCGGGTGCATCAAGAGCCACGTGAGCACCAGTCACGTGACCGCGGGCGTAGGCAGTGGCAACCACAGAGTTTATAAGGTGTGTTTATATAGGCAGGACTCCAGGTGGCGCCACTTACCCGTGAATGGCCCGGGAAAGCTGACGCACGCGCAATCGCGCTGCTGCAGGCTCACGTCGTCAAACTGAGACCACTCCTGGCCGAACGCGGCCAGGGAGTGGTTCTTAACAGTTACGTACTGAGTTGAACTTTTGTTATTGACCAAATACTTATTTTCCACCATAATTTACAATTAAATTCTTTAAAAATCCTTTATAAAATTGTGATTTCCTGGATTGTTTTTCTCATTTTGTCTCTCATAGTTGGTGTACCTATCATGAAAATTACAGACCTCCCTCATCCTTCTAAGTAGGAGAACTTGCAGAATCAGCAGCTGACTAAATACTTTTTTGCCCCATTGTAAATTAGTTTCGTTCTTACATTTATCATCTACGCCGCCCAAGGAGGTTGGGTCCCTTTTTGAGTCTTGGTCCTCCCAAGGTTTCTTCCTCATAACACTTAGGGAGTTTTACCTTGCCACTGTCGCCCTAGGCTTGCTCAATTTGGGATTGGATGTAGATATTAGGAGATAACTTAAAATTGTAAAGTTGCTTCGAGACAATTCTCCATCGTAAAAATCACTATATAATTGACTCTGACTTGACCTGACTTGACTGTTGTGCAACTAACGACGTGTTTTCAGGAAGAATAGGACGAAATAACACCTGAAACATCTGCTGCCAAAATGTCTTTTAAGTGTTTTGAGAAGGAATGACAACATTACAAGTGGTAAGTGGTAAATGCTTTGCAGTCACAACTGTTTTTGGAATGTGTTGCAGCAATGCATGAATGGATGTTTTATATCAAATGCAGTTTACCAGACAAACCATTAAACATCTCAGATTCATACTGTCTGCAATGAAATAAAGTCAAAGTAAATGTAAGAAACACTGTCTTTATTTTTCATTTGCATTTTCCATGCTGTCCTCAGTTGTATTTTCACTTGTCACGGCTTGCTGGAAAGTGCAGAGTGAAACTTTTCTGTCTCACGGCTCTCATGCTTACAGAGTTAGGGGCACCACTAACTGTGACCATGACAAATTTATGGCAGTGTGTGTGATTAGTGCTGTGAAGGGGCCTACTGTTATCTAGGGTCCTCTTATTACAGAGCTGGGCCTACAGCCTAATTAATGTGTTCAATCCAAGCAGCGTTAATTGAGGGTCTTCAAAGTCTGGGGAGAGGATTACATTTGGCAGGCGCAGTCTGGTCTTAACCAGTTGAGAAAGATGGCAAAAGTTAAGAGAGCAGCTTAACATGCTGTCACTTTGGAGACATACTCAAAGACACACACAAAGATACTCGGGGAAGCAGGGAGGGCACTCGGCTGGAGGAAGAGGTAGCTTTGAAATATATGTATTGAAATCAGCAGGAGGGGATATGGCGAAACGCGCAGAAAGCCTTTTTTGTCCTTTTGTAATTTGTGTGCACGGGGTCTATGTTAGTCATTGAAAAAAGATCGTGAAGTGCAAAAGAGTAATTGGTAAGATGGTGGGAAAACAGAACGGCAGGGGGTAAACATCTCTGCTTTATTCTTCCATCTCTGCCTCTTGAACTTGTGACACACACAGTCCTTCTCCTCCCCTAGTTCAATACACACAGCTGCAGTTCTCAGGATAATTGGTGAGCTGAGGAGCAAACTGTGCTTTGTACATTGTTTCAAGAAGGTCACAATGCCATTTAATTATTCAGAATTGTTTGTGTAGTGGCAGTGTGCATAAGTATTGAGATATTTAGAGATATGACATTATTTACAGTGGGGCAAAAAAGTATTTAGTCAGCCACTGATTGTGCAAGTTCTCCTACTTAGAAAGATGTGAGAGGTCTGAAATTTTCATCATAGCTACACTTCAGCTGTGAGAGACAAAATGAGAGAAAAAAATCCAGGAAATCACATTGCAGGATTTTTAAAGAATTTAATTATAAATTATGGTGGAAAATAAGTATTTCAACTCAATACTATGGAACATAACCTTGACAGAGGTCAAACAGCACTGGTATTGACAGAGGTCAAACATTTCATGTAAATCTTCACCAGGTTTGCACACACTGGAGCTGGTATTTTGGCCCATTCCTCCATGCAGGTCTCCTCTAGAGCAGTGATGTTTTGGGGCTGTCACTGGGCAACATGGACTTTCAACTCATTGTCATGCTGGAAGACCAAGCCACGTTCCATCTTCAATGCTCTCACTGATGGAAGGAGGTTTTAGCTTAAAATCTCAGGATTAAGGTCAGGACTTTGACTTGACCATTCCAAAACATGAACTTTATTCTTCTGTAACCATTCTTTGGTAGAACGACTTGTGTGCTTAGGGTCATTGTCTTGCTGCATGACCCACCTTCTCTTAAGATTCAGTTCATGGACAGATGTCCTGGCATTTTACTTTAGAATTCTCTGATATAATTCAAAATTTATTGTTCCATAATGATGGCAAGAAATCCTGGCCCACATGCAGCAAAACAGCCCCAAACCATGATACTACCACCACCATGATTCACAGATGGAATAAGGTTCTTATGCTGGAATGCAGTGTTTTCCTTTCCCCGAAGGTAACGCTTTTCTTTTAAACCAAATAGTTCCATTTTGATCTCATCCAACCATAAAACATTCTTCCAATAGCCTTCTGGCTCATCCACGTGATCTTTAGCAAACTGCAGACGAGTAGCAATGTTCTTTTTGGAGAGCAGTGGCTTTCTCTTTGCAACCCTGCCATGCACTCCATTGTTGTTCAGTGTTCTTCTGATGGTGGACTTATGAACATTAGCATTAGCCAATGTGAGAGGCCTTCAGTTGTTTAGAAGTTACCCTGGGGTCCTTTGTGACCTCACCAACTATTACACGCTTTGCTCTTGGAGTGATCTTTGTTGGTCGTCCACTCCTGGGGAGGGTAACAATGGTCTTGAATTTCCTCCATTTGTACACAATCTGTCTGACTGTGGATTGGTGGACTCCAAACTCCTTAGAGATGGTTTTGTAACTTTTTTCAGCCTGATGAGCATCAACAACTCTTTTTCTGAGCTCCTCCTCCTTTGTTCGTGCCATGATACACTTCCACAAACATGTGTTGTGAAGAGCAGACTTTGACAGATCCCTGTTCTTTAAATAAAACAGGGTGCCCACTCACACCTGATTGTCATCCCATTGATTGAAACCACCTGATTCTATTTTCACCTTCAAATGAACTGATAATCCTAGAGGCAGACATACTTTTGCCACTCACTAATATGTAATATTGGATTTTTATCCTCAATAAGTAAATGACCAAGTATAATATTTTGTCTCATTTGTTTAACTGGGTTCCCTTTTTAGGACGTTTAGGACTTGTGTGAAAATCTGATGATGTTTTAGGTCACATTTATGCACAAATATAGAAAATTCTAAAGGGTTCACAACTTTCAAGCACCTCTGTATAGCGTATAGTTGAACGTTTTTATTGTATGTAAAAGTTACTTAACTGTATTCAGTTCATGTCCTGTTTCTTGTTTGAGTTTATTAAATGTTAGTGGTCAGAGACTGAAACCTCAATGCTTTGCTTTGTTTTTTCTCACTCACTCTCTCTCGCTGCCAGCCAGCTAATATTTCAATCAGTCTTGCTGTGTAGTCCTGCTTGGAATGTTTATGATCAGTAAACATTAGGACGGCTTCAACATTTAACCTTCCCTCAGGTTTGCATGGATCCTTGTATCTTTTCATGTAATCCAAACATCACACTGAAGAGGTTTCATGCCGAAGACATGGTTGTGTTCAAAATGGTTCACTGTCCACTTATTAGTGGGGTGCTAATCAGTAATGTGGTATTTAGGGACCCTACTTAGCTAGACTAAGAAGCACTCAAACACAACCGAAACCTGTATCGTTTCCTTCTCATCAGCAAACAAACCCTTAAACATGTCTCTTAAACTAACTCTGGAGTGGTCAAAATTACACACTCTTTAACTGAATTAGTTAGTAAAAGCACTGTGCGGTTCATGTGTGGTTGATCGGCACAGAATCAGTTATATGAGACTGAACGCCGATCACGCTAAAAGACGGCTTTAATTACTAAAAGATTTACTTCGCTCCACAAAATTACACAAATCAGAATGCATGTAACAGTTGCCGAATGTAAACAATTTTTATTGTGCAATCTGACAGAGAGAGACGCCCTTTTTTGGTTGAAATATTTTCACTCCGGTAAGACATACCCCGAATTCAGTGGGTTAATAATTGCTCTGAATCAGTCTCCAGTGTTGCTGCGTTCATAATATGGTTCTTCTTTTGCATCACAGATCATGCTTTATAATCCATTTATCTGTTTTGTTCTTTAATCTGACGGAGCCTTTCCCAGGCTACTCAGCAGCACTTGTAGTGGCAAAAAATATTATATAACTTGCTGCCTATTTGTTGGAGCGGTGTTTCTGCTATACACCGGTATGGAGGTACAGTGGGGCAAAAAAAGTACTTAGTCAGTCACTGATTGTGAAAGTTCTCCTACTTAGAAAGATCTGTAATCTAAATTTTAAAATAATTTTTAAATCTAGATTTTAATTAAAATCTGTAAGAGAGGTCTGTAATTTTTCATCATCTGTACACTTCAACTATAAGAGACAAAATGAGAAAAAAAATCCAGGAAATCACATTATAGCAATTTTAAATAATTTAATTGTAAATTATTGTGGAATATAAGGTAAGAGTTCAACTAAATACTGTGTAGCATAACCTTTGTTGGCAATGACTGAGGTCAAACGTTTCCTGTAAGTCTTCACCAGGTTGGCACACACTGTAGTTGGTATTTTGGCCCATTCCTCCATGCAGATCTCCTCTAGAGCAGTGATGTTTTGGGGCAACACGGTCTTTCAACTCCCTCCACAAATTTTCTATGGGGTTGAGGTCTGGAGACTGGCTAGGCCACTCCAGGACCTTGAAATGCTTTTTACGGAGCCACTCCTTCGTTACCTGAGTAGTTTGTTTGGGATCATCGTCATGCTGGAAGACCCAGCCACGTTCCATCTTCAGTGCTCTCACTGATGGAAGGAGGTTGATCATTTTGACCCCACGGGATGGGATCTTGCGTGGGGCCCCAGATCGAGGGAGATTATCAATGGTCTTGTATGTCTTACAATTGCCTATTGTCTTCCCAGCCTGGTGCAGGTATACAATTTTCTTCCTGGTGTCCTTCAACAGCTCTTTGGTCTTGGCCATGGTTGAGGTTGGAGTCTGACTGTTTGAGGCTGTGGACAGGTGTCTTTTATACAGATAACAAGGTCAAACAGGTGCCATTAATACAGGTAACGAGTGGAGGACAGAAGAGCTTCTTAATGAAGAAGTTACAGGTCTGTGAGAGTCAGAAATCTTGCTTGTTTGTGGGTCACCAAATTCTTATTTTCCACAATGATTTACAATTAAATTCTTTAAAAATTTCTCATTTAGTCTCTAATAGTTGAAGTGTACCTATGATGAAAATTACAGACCTCTCTCATCTTTCTGAATAGTAGAATGTGCACTTTTTGTCAGATATTTGACCAATCTGATTGCAGGAATTAATCATCTAAATATATCCAATGCACCATACTGTTGCTGTTCAGTAACTGCAATGCAATAATTAGCCTGAAATCCCAGCTATGCAGAGATCTTGTTAATTTTAGAACAGCATGTAGTGTTCACTGAAGTCCTAAAGTGCAGTGCAAATTAACCAAAAAACAAAACAAAAACAATAGCAAATATGAATAAACATCAGAAATTCAAAAACACAACAGCAAATTTAGAAACACGAGCAAATTTGGAAACACAACCACGAATTTGAAAGCTCAGCAGTCCAACAGCCCAAATTCAGATACACAACAGCAAATATTATGACAACTGCAGTCAAACTCAACAGTCAGATTTTGTGCTTTCTACAATGGATCATTGTCTCAAAGCAGCTTTACAATTTTCGGGGGTAGGGTGACAGTGTCAAGAAAAAACTCCCTAAACACTATAAGGAACAAATCTTTGGATTACCAAGACTCAATAAGATGATGACATATGCAATAATTAAACTAAGTTATCTAATTAATAAGATTTTGGTAATAGTTTAAATAAACAGAAGTTAAATAAATATTAACAGAGAAAATGTATTTAAAAAGTTGTGTTTTTTTATTGTGTTTCAAATTTACTGTTGCATTTCTGATTTGCTTAATGTCTTTTGTACTTCAGGGCTTCCGTAGTTCACGATGCATTACCATATTAAACTAAAGCAAATATAAAGAAATGTTTCTAACTGGTTTGTCTGCCTCAGTCTTTATTTACTTTATTAGTATGTGGATTTTGTTGGATGCTTATACAGGCCTGCAATACATTTATTGAGGCACAGCTAGTTAATTCTACTAACACTCCATACAATGTGAAGTGAAGAGACTAAAGCTCCCAATACTACTAACTGCATCAGAGAACAAACCAACCCGAAACTGCTGGATCAGTCTTCTGCAGGCTCCCTTTTGTGATTGCTTGCAACTGTGTGCTTGATTAATGCATTCAATTATACGTTTGGGAGGTATTAAAAGGTTGTTTGCTTCTTCCCTGAGAAGATGGAAAGGCTTTAATAGCTGTTGCCTGCACATTTGGCAGCAATGCCTTATTGTCCATGTGAGCACCAAGGGTGGTGTTATATTATTACCAAGGTACCGCACTAAATATTATCCTTATGGAGAACAGTTGAAATAAGAAATGAGCTCTGAAGTTGAACACCAGGCCACCAATCTTTATCAAATGAACATTCCACAGTGGCGAGGTGGAACTGAACATAAATCTGATAAAACTGGCGGATGCTGGTAATATATGATTGTTGGCTTAGTCTTTGGATTCTGCAGAGACTCCCTCAGTTGTGTTTCATTCTTCTGCATTATGCTGCGTACATGACATGCTGAGAGTCAGGATGAAAACTGCCTTTGTCAACTCAGTAGCTTTCATTTACTAACAATGTTATGATCTAAATGTTATAAAAGCATTTATAAAATGGTCATACCTTGGGACATAATAATTATTAGTCATTTGGCTTCAGCTTGGATATACAAGTTCTGTGAAACATAATGTAATAGGCATGAAATAGATGTTGACCAGACATTACCCTAGTCACATTGTCTTTTTATGCTACTGTAATGTAAATATAAAAAGTATTTTCACAAAAAAAACTGCATTCAAACGATGAAAACAGGAGCAGAAAGCTACCATTTACACAGAACCCGTAATACCACCATGTCTGAAGTCTAAACCGTTATTCACACATTAAGCCATTTTAATTCATGGAAATTCACAGAAATGACAAAAAATACAGTAATATATTGTTAAGACCCTGTGTAGGTTACAGCTGTAACGGAAGATGGTAGGTTTGACAGAAGCCAAAATGCATTGATAGGCAGTAGTACAAACAACATGGAAGATGAACCAGATACAACAGAGACTCAATGAGTGAATATGAACCAGTTTATATAGTTATAGGTTAGAGAGAATATACAGGTAGTGGGGAGATGAACAAAGGAGTACTACTTACAGCTTGTTATAAATAAAGTCATCCACACAAACACTAGTAACTTACCTCTAGTCCGAACGAGAGCTGAAGCTCTAACAAGCAAATGGTAGTTAGCTTTCGAGTGAATGGCAGACTTCTGCTCTTAAACTTTAACCCTCACCTCTGCTGATGGATCCACAACATTGACTGGCTGTTGAGGTGACCAGCTGTTTACAGCTGCAACATCTGGAGTTAAAAGACAGATTTTTATTTCCTATTTAAGCAATAGCTCACAAGAGGGAGTGTTTTATCATGAATAACATCACGGCTGTGATTTGATCGCAGTGGTAAATCCAGCCATGATGTTATTCACGATAACACACAACCTCATGTTCTATTGCTTTTATACATCAGTTTACAACTAAGTAAAGAAACAAAACAAATCAAGCCTTGCATTGAATACTTAATATGCGTTCATGCTGACAAATGCCTTTTCCAAACAGTAGGTCCACAACAAATTTGTTGCTGCTATGCAATGGTAACAATTCCCTACCGTGCATTAGCACTAGAAGAACCAAATGAGTTGAACCTGAAAATACTGTACCTAGAAATGTTGAGTGTTGTTCATTTGAACGTTGTGACTTCCTAGTAGTAGTGCTGGATTTACCTGTGCTACTTAAAATGTCGATAAACACAGCTGAGTCTTCAGACAAGAAACTGCTGTTATTGACACTCGTGTTTTTGCGTTATATGTATATGATATATGTGTGGATAAAGACTGTTGTTACTTGGCAGCGCGTCAGCAGAGAAATACCGTTTTTGTGTGAAAAGTTTGGAACTAACTGTTATATATTATAATTAATTATAATTTTTAAATACCTTGCTGGTTAAAGCAAACAGATGTTGATCAGATGGATGTTAAACAAGGAAACTCAAAACAAGGCAAATCAGAAAAAGTTAGGACAGAAATATGTAAATTCCTTTCAATCTTTCTTTGAGAAACATTGTTTTAAAGTATTTCAATAAATTTCTCACGCATCTATTAACAATCTGGAGATCCTCTGGCCATCTTTGCTCATCAAAGTCTCAGCCTTTCCTGGATGCTGCCATTGTACCAAATCACCTGTTTGAAATCACATCATTATTTATTTTTTTAATTCATTACTACTATAAAATGCCCCTGTCCCAACTTGTTTTGGAATGCGTTGCATGCCTGAAATGTGGGAATGGATGTTTATTAACAAATTAAATGAAAAGTTGAGCAGACAAAACATGAAATATTTTAGGTTCATACTGTTTGCAATTAAATAAAAGTCAAGGTGAATGTTGCCGTAGATCCAGCAGATATGCAATTAGTTGAATCAAAAATCAGTCCGAAAATTCAAATGAAGAAATGAACAGCTTTATTGCAAGCAATAAAGGACATCCTCACACCACAGCAGCGGTGCGGAGAAGCCGAAGAGCCACAAATCTCTGGCCCTTATATACAACTCAGTCAAGGTCAAACATTATGTCATCATTTTGCCAACTTTTAGAACACCTGCTTCCCAAGCGCCCCACCCTTATTCCACCCTTCTCTCCCTCCTCTCAGTCATCATAACCTTTAGCCCAGATTTTTCGACCTTTAGCCCAGATTTTAGTTTCAGCATCAAATTTCTAATTTCTACATATAAATTGTATTCAATTCTTGCATAATTATATTAAATCCAGATTGATGATGATTCATGATGATGATTGATGATGATTCATCTCTGTGACCATGTAAAAGCTTTAAACTAACACTTTGACGTCACAAATATAGTTATTCATCATATGCACTTGCAGAAAAAAAGGATCACTTGGAATAAATTAGCTTATTAATCAAATTAAAAATGATTGAGTACCAGATACTAATTATACACATGAACATGTGAAATAACCCAAGTTACTGGAGTTTACAGCAAGTCTCTGTATAAAAAATCTTCCGCACACATGTACCTACACTTCGCAAAACTGGTGAACACTTTCAAGGCCAAAGAACGTTTTGTACTTTCTCAGTTAGGCTGAGATGCACCTGCAAAATCATGTCTTAAAGAGACTTAGTCTGAACGAGTGACATCACCACAATTAGAAATGCAAATATATAAGATGTAAATAATTATATGGGTACAAAAATGTGTGGGCCCCACAGCCACAAAGGCACATGTGTTCAACAAATCCTCAACAATGTAAGGAACACTGAATTTTTTAAATTTGCATTTCCCATATCGTCCCAGCTTTTTCCCAGAGTTGTACAACACAATAAAACCATCTGTATAATCAAACAATACAAAAAATATGAACAATAGATTAAACAATATCTATATACACCCACCGATCACTTTATTATGTACAGCTCATTGTTTATACTTTCATTGTTCATTTGATCAGTTACACTTACTATATTAGATAAAGCAGTGCTGCTGGAGTTTTTAAACACCTCAGTGTCACTGCTGGACTGAAAATCAGCCACCAGCATCCAGTATTTCTGCATGTATCTTCTGTTGTGAAGATCAGACTTTGATAGATTGTTGTTCATGATTAGACTAAATATATTTAGTTAACAAAATCAGAAACTATTAACCCTATTGGAATCACTTGTAACAGTGGGTAAAAAATAGGCACCTGAAAACTGTAGTTAAATTGGACACATGGTTAAGAAACGGTCTTTACCCGACAGTATAGTCATTAAGATGAGAGGAAGCAGAACCAAGAATTACAAAAGAAATGACATTATCCAACTACTTTTTTATGCTGGGGAGCAGGTAGGGCAGCTTGCATAGCTAATATAGTTTGTATTGTTAGGAAAATGTTCCTAAAATGTTGTTGTATGTTGTGAGCCCATGCGGTTGCTTTGACTTTTGTCATCGTGGCCATGCCGGCTGTTTCTCAAACACCCTAGCTCTCTGGGTTTGATCTCTTGAGCCTGAGCTTGAAGTGTGAAATCACACAAAGAGGAAAGCCAGAGGTGAAAAATCCCTGGCTATCACCTTTCTATGTCACCTGTACAATACGTAACTTCACACCAGATACTCTTGAAAGTGTATTTATCTCTGTGGAATGGCATGGAGCCATCCTGCAAGATAATGCTTGCTTAGCTCGGTTTGCCACTGTCCTTGTACTTTTAAATATTCTATAGCATAATTGGAACTAAAAGCATTTAATGTGTCAGCACTTATCTAGAAGATCATCATATTGAACCTCTTGGTTGGATTTCTAAATTTGATTTGAGACACAGATTAGTTTTGTCATGTCTCAGAGCTAGAATGCCCTCATATTTTATGTTGATAATGCTCAATGCAGTCTTATTTTTATGTTAATGTACAATAAGATATTCTCTTTTTGTCTATTCTGGGCTAAATACGTGTAGGTTGTGTTATTATGCATGATGGATGGCAGCACATTATTAAAAATACTTTTTGTAATTAGTTAAAATTGATTGAAACATTGGTGGCTTTCCTTTTTCTCAGGTGAAGGAAGCTTATGCAGAGACTAAGTCATTACGGCTAAGTCATTAGCAAAGCTAAGCCTCACAGTGTTGGTGTAGCAAATCTGGGATGGCTGCACATCTTTTATTTATGTCCCATTCAGCCTGGCACTGCAGAACTGTGTTTATCACTTGTACAGAAGACATCAATGAAACTTGTCATTGTTATATATTTTATAGGGTCGGAGGTCAGCAAAAGTGGAATCTGCTAGCGGTAGCCATAAGCTCATAACAATGAAGGAGTTAATCAGTGTCTATTTATTCACTAGTTATTTACTCTTGCTGCTGAAGCATAAATACATTTACTTGAAACAGACCATTAAAGTTTGAGGACTGTATTTGACCCTAAGAGTGACCAGAAGCATAAACGTAGGTTTGTTACTAATGCTAAACGAATTGAAATCCCCAGACACTGAGGGTGCACATGCCTGCGGCAAGAAGAACACCCGGCATAAAATCTGCAAAATCCAGTAAACCCTAAGGGGAGCAGCTGAATTAAGAAGGAAAAAAAAAGAACAAGAACAAGTAATGCTAACTTAATAATTAGGCATGAGAAGCCAGAGAGCATTCCAGAACCTGGTGGGACCAAGTGACCCTCAAGAAATGACTGACAGTTTGATTTCGATTGCAATGACCCAACACCTTACTTATCCCTCAGAAGGACATGCTGTATGATGAAGTCAGAAATTGGCTGGCGTGTTATAGCAATATGATTCATTTGCTTGCTTACTAACTGAGAGGTATAAGGAAAATAAATTCAGTCACCTGGTTTTCTGTGTTATTAGATGTGTTCGTAACAGGGAAAAGGACTCTAGCAGCAACACTGTATGTTAATGACAAAGAAACAATTTGCTTTAGCCGTGGATTATAACCAAATGCTAAAGACATTATGTCAGATGTTTTTTGGTGCCCTGACTTCTCCCCATGTTGAGTTGGGAAAAAGAAAATCTGTTTCTTTTTCTCTCTCTTTCTCTCTCTCGTCCCTTTCTCTTTCTACCTTTCATTCTTTCTTTCTTTCTATCACACTTTCACCCTTTTTTCTTCCCTTTCTTTCTTTCGGTCTTCCTTTTTCTGTCTGTATGTCTGTCTTTCTTTTGCCCTTACTTTCTTTTTCAGTTTTTCTTTCTTTCTTTTTCACCCTTTCTTCTGCCCTTTAATTATTTTGTCCTTTCTTTCTCTCTTTTTCTTTTGTCCTTTCTTTTTTTTGTTTTTTTCCTTTTTCCTTTCTTTCTTTCTTTCTTTCTTTCTTTCTTTTTTCTTTCTTTCCTTCTTGTCTTGTCTCCTTTTGTCTTTTTATCTGTTATTGGTTTTGTTCTTTTGTCTTTTCATCCTTTCTTTCTTTTGCCCTTTCTTTGCCCATTTCCTTTAGCCATTTCTTTTTTTCCTCTGTCCTTTCTTTCTTTCCATTCTTCCTTTCTTTCTTTCTTTCTTTCTTTCTTTTGTGTGTCCTGAAAGCCATCTTTAAAGCTAAAAAACTGCATTAGAGCAGAGATCTCTGAACTGTTGCAAACAGTTGATACAAATACTGTGTGTATTTCATTAGCCCTACAAAAGTGCAGTTGTGAGTTAAGGGCCTTGTTGAAGGACCCAGTAATCACAGCTTGGTTGAAGTGGGATTTGAACCCTGGAACCTCTAGTCTACAGTTCTGTTCTTTAACAGCTGTGCCACCACAGACCTGTGTTTAATAGACGCTGTGAATCTATAAGTGGCCATTAATATTACAAGTTCATCAACAAGCTGTTGGGATTTTTTTTGGACGATCAGAAGATTTTATAGTAAAACTTTTATGCACCCTAGGAGGAGGAGGAGGAGAATGTCTTGTCTGATGAGGCTATGCTGATCTGAATCATCCAACTGTGGATTCTGTCTGGCGCATTAATATAAACTGGTTTTAATTATTGATTATGGCACTTAGTTTGCCCTTCATCATGTCACATGTTAACAGTACTGACCTTGTGCATTTTTGTGTAGAGAAAAAACTTGGTTTGCATAATTATGCAGAAATTAAATACTGCACAGTCTGTATTTTATATTGTTGCCACCTTTACATTTCAATGATGTAACTTGATAAAACATTTTATTACGGAAAATTGTTTGGATAGTGACTATGGAGTAAGTAGTGGGAGCCAATTTCCATTTCTTCTTAAGAACAAATCCCTACCTCACACTGGCATCTTCCAAACTAACCTACTTTTAATGATGCCAGCTTAATTTAGTGGTGTAGTGGACTTACTGATTGGCTATCTACCATGTGCCTCTAAATGCTACAATATAAAAAACAATTACCTTATAATGTACCATTGCATAAAATGAAAATTGAGACTACTCAAAGATAAGAGGGAAGTGAAGGGTATCGGTAGTAGTAAAAATCTTGTTTCGAGTTCATTATTCATGACAGCGAGTTAATGCTTTGGAGGGGGGTTGGTTAGGGGATTAAAGTACCCCTAATGTCATAGCCAGGAAAAAAATCATGACTTTCATATAAAGTCATATTAAGAACACTGACCTCCAGTAAATCTTTAATTAAGATTTCTATTCATAATAATGAGTCAGCCATGCTGCATTTTTGTGCTTTGAAGTAGGAGGGTTTGAACAGACTCAAACTATCATTTAAATGGCGTTCAACAAGCAGGAAAAGAGTTGTCTCAGTGGGTGCTTTTAAGCTTCCTAATTTAAAGTGTCCTTCAACAATACTGTCATCTTTTTTTTTACCCAGGAGAACCAGGCTTTGTATTAAGGCTTTTAGATTAAAAGGCTTGTTTCTCAGACCAAACTGTTGAAAGAGGATTTTGAGAAGTGAGTTGAGTGAATTATCCTCCAAATGTAAATTTGTGGTTTTTGTTGTACACCACCTGCATAGAAAGTACCTTGAGGAAAGTTGGGAGCAAACAGTTTAAGGTATAATTGGTTTCTTGAAGTGATTTAGAGTATCTTAACTCCTAGAGGGGAGAGGTAAAGATACTAAATCAAAGGGTGTGTAGAACATTAAGCTCTCTGTGTCTGAGGAGCTACTTAAAATTGACACTTTGCGCTGGCCTGTGAATCCTCTTAAATGAAATCCATATAACCTAAAACAATGTCCAAACTAAAACTAATTTTCCCTTAATTCCTCAGTCTTTTTTGTTGACTGCAGTACATTAACCCAACAATCCCAGACAGCACCACAGCTTGGAGGAATTTTAGCCCATTCTTCCGTACATGTCCTGATATTTTCCTTCAGGATTCTCTAATATAATTCAGAATTCATTTTTCTATCAATGATGGCAAGCCACACTGGGCCAGATGCAGCAAAACAGGCCCATGATACTACCACCATCATGTTTCAGAGAAGGGATAAGGTTCTTATGCTGGAATGCAGTGTCTTCCTTTCTCCAAACATAACGCTTTTCTTTTAAACCAAACAGTTCTATTTTGGTCTCATCCGTCCACAAAACATTGTCTGTCAGGATGATGTGTGCTGGTGAACCACATGTCAACTCAAGTCTGATTTATGTAGCGCTTTTTACAATGGAGCATTGTCTCAAAGCAACTTTACAATTTAAGATTATATTCTAATATCTCCCCCCTTTATTTTTCACTTTTATTATACTAATTTGAGCCTCTTGGTCCAACGACCTTGAAACAGTCGTGGGTTGCTTGAGTTCCATAGAGTTTCATTGCCAATCCCAAATTGAGCAAGTCTAGCGTGACAGTGGCAAGGAAAAACTCCCTAAGTGTTATGAGGAAGAAACCTTGGGAGGACCAAGACTCAAAAAAGGACCCAACCTCCTTTGGTGGCATAAATAATAAATGTAAGAATGAAAATAGTTTAGTCCTACAGTGTTAGTTAAATAAAATAATGTAAAATATGCATATCGGCAATATGTAGTCCAATACACAGAGTCACTCTAGGATCTTGAGTCTAAGCAGGAAAGTCATTGGCAGCACTTCATCCCCAGCCAACTGGAGGAAGGAGAGAGCTACTGCCCTCTGGTGTGGCCCAGGTACGGGAGGCAGAAGACAGCAACCCAATGTCCCAGATCACCACAAAACTCTTTGACTATGAACCCCCAGCTCTGCCCTTAGCCTAAGGAAAGGATGCGCAAGTCAAGATCAAGAGGTCCAAAGCCCAGCCCAGCCAGACTCTTCCAGCTAAAGGACAAGGCATGACAAGGCAGGCAGACCCAACATGACTACAGACTGTGTAGTGATGATAGAACAGGGCTGATATGATCAAATTTTCTAGTTCGAGTTAGCACTCGGACGGCTGCATTCTAAAACTAATTGAAATTTACTTATAGATTTACTAGAGCATCCAGTAAGTAAGGCGTTACAGTAATCCAACCTTGAGCTCATAAACGCATGAACAAGCTTCTCTGCATCATTAATAGAGAGGATATTTCTAAATTTAGCGATATTACATAATTGAAAGAAAGCAATTCGAGTGATGCTGCTAATGTGCGCATCAAAGGAGAGATCTGAATCAAATATTACACCTAAGTTTTTACAGACGGACTGGGCAATACTGGACAGCCATCTAGATTTAGGATAGATGTAGCTAACCTGTCTCTCACAGCCTTGGGTCCCACTAATAAAACCTCAGTTTTGTCTGAGTTAAGTAAGAGAAAATTAAATGACATCCAGTCTTTTATTTCCTTTACACAGTCCTCGATTTTTCTGAAAGTAAGGCTGTCATTAGGTTTGGCCGATATGTACAGCTGTGTATCATCTGCATAGCAGTGGAAATTAATGCCATGTTTATGAATGACTGAGGCTAGCGGCAGCATGTACAAAGAGAGAATAATAATGGGCCAAGCACTGACCCCTGAGGCATGCCATACTTCACTTTTGAGAGCTCAGAACATAAAATATTTACAGAAAAAAATTGATACCAGTCAGTAAAGTAGGATTTAAATCAAGAAAGTGATAATCCCTTAACACCTTGGACAGTTGATCCCAAGTACCTGAACTCCTGGACCTTTGTGACCACTGATCCCTGTAGCCTGACTGTTCCACCTGCCTCCCTTTCATTTACACACAGGTATTCTGTCTTACTACAGTTGACTTTCATTCCTCTCCTTTCCAGATTATACCTCCACCTCTCCAAGTTCTCTTCTACCTTTTCCCTGTTCTCACTACACATCACAATGTCGTCTGCAAACATCATCAAAGTCAAGGGTTGCAGGAATCGGTCTAAGTGACCGTGGCGCGGGGATCGGGGCCAACGATCGCGGCGCAGGAATCGGTCTACGTGACCGTAGCACAGGGGTCGGCGGCAACGACCGGTGTGCAAAACACCCAGGCGTGGAGCTTTTCTGCTCAGACGCGGGGGTAGGTGGCGCAGTGGGCTCCGTACGGGGCCAGGCGGCGTGAAACTGCCTCCACGTTGGAGGTCTTTGTGCTCAAAAAACGGGGAGGGCGCGTGAGAGGAGGGAAAAGGGAAAGGAAAGGGGGGCAGAAAGAAGAGAGGGAAAGGGCGGGGGGAGGAGGGGTAAGGGGAGAGATTCGTGAAAGGGGTGCGGAGCAATTGATGTGCGCGACGATGCCCAGGTTCAAAACTTGGGGGGCGGCGCTGTGCGCTCGCTCTGCCAGTTCGAGCATTATTCTGTTGCTCGGTGAAAGGGTGAGAGGGGGAGCTATAGGCGCGGGCACGGGGGGCTGACTGCCAGGTGCGGTGCGTGAGTGCGCGACGAGCCAGGTTCAAAACTGGGGGGGCGCTGTGCGCTCGCTCTGCCAGTTCGAGCATTCCGGGTGATAGGGTGAAAGGGGAGACCGGTGGACCGCTATAGGCTCTGCAACGGGTTTCTGACTCGGCCCCCAGGTGCGGTGAAGCGTGAGTGCGCGACGGGGGGCCCAGGTTCAACAACGGGGGGCGACTGTGGCTCGCCGCCAGTTCGAGCATTTCTGTCGTGCTCGGGAAGAGGATAGGTGGGCGAGGAGGGATCTGAATGGGAGGGTAGGAGCGCAAAGGTGCGGAGCGTGAAGTGCGCGCGGCCCGGTTCAAAACTGGGGGGACGAGGTACCCGCGGACGGCAGTCCCGTAGGGCAGAGAAATAGAGAGGCAAGGGAAGAAGAAAGGAGGGGGGAGACGGGAAAGGGGAGAGGTTGCGCTATTGTAAGCCCTGGCAGGCGGACGGAGGGATGGGAGCTGATAGGGAGGAGGCCTCGCCTCTTCCTCTACGCTGCTCGAGGCGGGCCTCGCCAAAACGGCCAGCTAGCGCAGGTGACGAAGGAAGGAAAGAGGACTGAGGGAGGAAGCCACAGCTCCATATCCACCATCAACCAGCCCATTTCCTAAAGGGGGGTGATCAGGGCGGTCCCTGCAACCACTCTGTGTGGCTGGCTAGGAGCTTATTATATAAATTCAAGCCACATACTCCTGACACAGTCGCGGAACCTTGATAAATATTTAAAATTTTAAAAATGGTCATTGGTTCGGGGGCAGGAGTAGGTGCTGGGGGTCCGGAATGGAATGATGCGCTGAACAAATCCATCCGGGATCACGGGGAGGAGGCGAACGCGGCAGAGGGAATTGGGCAATCTTGGGACGGGCAGGCTGCGAAAAAATTCCTCGGCATGAGGAGAAAAAATCCTCAGCAAGATAAGAAAAATCGTGCCTGTGAGGATACGATAACTCCTCAACCCGAGGATAGGGGAAAATCCTCCTCAGAAGGAATGGAACGAAAGAGTGGGTCTGACCATCGGGGGGGACTAAGAGAATTCCTCATCGAGGTCATAACAAAAAATCCTCGTAGTGAGGATACAAGAAATCCTCAGCGTCCGGGTCACGACACGCTGAGGGGCACCCACCAAATGCCAACCGCGACCAAGGTAGGGGCGAAACCCGCCGTCTGCGGCATCTGGGGACCTCATTAGTGGAGGTTCCAGGAGCTAACGCTGGTCCCTTGGATGTTAGGATCATTTGTTACGGTTCGCCATAATAAACGATGGGCGAACCGTCAAAATTAAATGAAAAGGAGAAGTGGGAACCCAAAAAGCAGTTAGCTCCAGCTGGTTTTTATGAAATAAATGGAAACAAAAAAATAAAACAAATGAATAAGGAAATAGGAACAAAAAAGAAACACAAATAATGAACAAGGGGACTAATACCGGAGAATGACCTCAGTGGCTGGGGAGCAAACCCAGTCGCCTGCGTCAGGTGAACAATGGTGAAAACCGACGCCACCACACCATGACCAGGAGGGAAAAAAAAACCAAAGGGGTTTACCAGTGTTGGAGAAGGCCGATCTCCTGTGTGTGAGGGAAAGCCCTCCAATGCCTGCCGAGAGAGAGAACCGGAGAGGAAAAAGGAGCGGAGCGAAGGTCCAGAGATTATAAAAGAAATGAAGGGAGATGAAACAGATTTACAAAAAACAGTATATTAAACCAAAACAAGAAAATAAAAAGCTAACTAAAGAACCCGATTTGAGAAATACTGCGTGCGTGTGAAAGGCAGCGGACTTGCACGAGCTACACAAACCACACACAGAGACGTCACGCGCGCTTCAGCAAGCACAGAGGAAAGGAGGGGGTAAAAATCCCCCGCTGAAGTCAGTGAGCAGCGCTCCAGCTGAACGTAACTCTGCCGAGCGAGAGGAACAGAGAGGGAGAGGGAAATTCCTACGGGCGGCGTCAGAGCTTGCAGGCACACACACAACACACACACACAGGAAGTGGCGTGGGGTGGCCGGGCGCTCTGCAAGCTCTGAACGGCTTGAGATGCCAGAGAGAAACGCGAGGGAGCGGGGAAGGGAGGAGCGATGGGAAAAAGGCAACGGGCAAAGTAACGAATAAACGGAAATAGACGATATAACGTTCGATCAGCTCTATACCCACTAGCTATTTTCCCTACATTACCTAACGGTATCCTGCCTACGGAGGCCTTCCGCCCCTAACGGACGGAGTCTGTCTCTTAAAACCCCTACCAAAGAAAAAAAAGAAACGGAAACACAAACAAAAGGCGGAAGCGCGGAAAGCCAAAAACAAAGCGGGAGTGGCGGAGAGACTGTAAGGTTCCTCACTCAGCAAGCACGTTCAGCCAAACGAGTCCTTATACAAGCAGACGACGGCAGTGAGAGACACAGTACGCGAGAATCGAGTCCGGCGCTAATCGAGCGTTAGACGTAGGGAAATCGCGAGTACCCGTGGAACGAGGTCTGGCAAACACGCACCGAAAACAAGTGGCGTATAAGGCACGATGATCCGACAGCTTACTGTACCCGTGACGAGGTCTTAAAGACCCACAGGGCAGCAGCTGAGGATCCTTTGCTCTGGATTGGCGCTGTCAAAGTCTATGACAGCGCAATGGGAGAGCGGCTGTCAGGAGTTATGCCAGGAATGGTGGAGCATTGCTGACACCTATGGCATTTTCCTGGCTGGCATCATAACACCATGGTGCTTTCCTTGGCATGATGAAACCATATGTGTTCCACACTGTCATTCTGTCCACCTCCTGGTCTGAGCCTAGCTTCAACAACTCTCTCTCAAATCCTTCATTGTGTGGCCTCATCACTTTATGCCATTGTAAGCGTACAACTCTGTAACACCCTTTCTGCTTAAAAATCGGCTACAAAGTAAATTTTCCTCCATTCCAATTCTCATTCACAGAATTCCATTTGAATCTAGTCAAAAACACCACACCCAGCTCTCCTAGACTTTCCATACCTCAACCGGTATTTCATCAGGTCCCACTGCCTTTCCGTTCTTCATCCTTTTCAAAGCTTTCCTCACTTTGTCCTTGCTAATCTTTGCTACATCCTGTTCCACAATTTCTACGCCATCCAACCTTCTTTCCTTTTCATTTTCTACATTCATCAACTCCTCAAAATACTCCTTCCATCTTTCCCTCAACCTTTCCTCACCTGACAGTACATTTCTATTTCTATCCTTGATCACCCTGACATGCTGCACATCCTTTCCAGCTCTATCTCTCTATCTCTCTGTCTCTCTGTATCTCTCAGCAGATACAACTCCTTCTCTCCTTTCCTACTGTCTTTCATATAACTCATCGTAGGCCTTCTGCTTGGCCTTTGCTACCTCCCTCTTTGCCACATCTCCTTGTACTCCTGCCTATTCTCTTTAGTCCTGTACCTGTCCCATTTCTTCCTGGCTGACCTCTTTCTCTGAATTACCTCCTGCACTTCCTCGTTCCACCACCAGGTTTCCTTTTCATCCTTTGCCAGTCCAGAAGACACATCCAGTACCTTTCTACCTGTCTGTCTAATTACTGTTGCTGCTACTACCCAGTCATTTGCATTTACATTTACATTTACATTTGCAGCATTTAGCAGACACCCTTATCCAGAGCGACTTACAATTGGGTGGGATTTGAACCCTGGACTTTCTGGTCCATTGTCAACTACCTTAACCGCTAGGCTACCACAGTCCCATAGCTCTTTCTTATCACCTAAAGCCTCTCTGAACTCCTTACAACATTCTTCCTTTCTCAACTTCCACCATTTGGTCCTCTGCTCTGCCTTTGTCCTCTTCCTCTTCCTAACCACCAGAGCCATCCTGCACACCACCGTCCGATGCTGTCTAGTTACACTCTCCCCTGCCACTACCTTACAATCACCAAGTCTTTTAAGCAACCTCTTCTACATAGGATGTAGTCTACCTGTGTGCTCCTCCCTCCACTCTTATAAGTCACCCTATGCTCCTCCTTCTTTTGGAAATATGTGTTAACCACAGCCATTTCCATCCTCTTTGCAAAATCCACCACCATCTGTCCTTCTAGGTTCCTATTCTTAACACCAAACCTGCCCATCACTTCCTCATCTCCTTTATTAACTTCACCAACATGACCATTGAAATCTGCACCAATCACCAGTCTCTCCTCCCTGGGAATGCTCTCAACCACTTCATCTAACTCACCCAGAATCTCTCTTTCTAACCTCTAATTCACGGCCAACTTGTGGTGCATAGCCATAACAATATTCAAAATTACACCATCAACTTCAGACATATTATCCTATCTGACACCCTTTTCACCTCAACGACATTCTTTACATAGTCCTCCTTCAGGACCACACCAACTCCATTTCTCTTCCTATCCACACCATGGTAGAACAGTTTAAACCCTGCACCAACGCATCGAGCCTTGCTACCCTTCCACTTTGTCTCCTGCACACACAAAACATCGACCTTTCTCCTCTGCATCATATCAGCCAGCTCTCTACCTTTCCCTGTCATCGTCCCTACATTTAGGGTTGCTACCCTCAGTGCTATATTCTGGCCTCTCCTGATGTCTCTCTGTCTCCTCACACGCCTCCCTCCTCTTCGTCTTTGGCAAATTAAATTTACATTTTTTTTTATTTTAAGTCAAGTCAAGTCAGATCTATTTATATAGCTCTTTTTACAATGGAGCACTGTCTCAAAGCAACTTTACAAGTTTAGATTATCTCACTGCTATGAATGTTATGTGACAGAGAGATTTGTTGTGACATTCGAGTGACTAATTTCTAAAAGTTGGAGTTCCAACAAAAAAGAACCGGTTTTGCCTGCTTTGTTAGGATATTCCCTGCTAACTTTGCAGAACATTTTGGGTACAGAGGATCAGAATTGACTCGCTTTGCCTTGTACTCCCACTTCGCTGACATTTTTGTGCGCACCTTGCTATGATGTTGTTTGTCAACAGATAATATCATTGGTCTGTTTCGACTGGATACGCGACTGGATAAGACTATTTTTTGTTTGAGAAGGAGTTAAATATTCAAGTGAATTGTCTTTGGCCTCATTTACACTGTTTGGTTAACACATTGTGCACCCCCCACATGAACTTGCCCTGCTGCTCAACTTCTTTTCATGCTTTTGTGCGGGCATTCTGGCAATCGCTATTGTTAAACCCTGACAATATATGGTGACAAATCACCTTTACAGTAGAATTATTACAAGTGACATACACTATGTATCTTAAAGGTTTAACAGCATTCAGTGTTTTCAACATATTTTCTCAAAATGCCTTGCTGCGCCCCCCTGCAGTAGCTCATCGCTCCAATGTTTGAGAACCTATAATTTAGGGTTTTATATCCGTTTTATTTTTGGTGAACTACGCTGAGACAATGACAGATTTCTTCTTGTACAATCAGCAGAAGGAGAACATGACAAGTTGAATCTGTGCGCAAGATGATGTGAGAACAAAGGCTTCATTATGGTGTTTACTCTTTGCCTGCTGTATGCCTGTTTTCACTGCAGAAGACCAAGACTGTAATATTATTAACTGTATATGTACTCAAAAATTTTTTCTCACAGACTTGGTTTTTTTACACTTCAATATGTTTTCCTCAAACTTTTTTTACATTTAATTTATTAGAAGGTTGTGCTTTTTGCTTTTAAGACAAGTAACTGCTAGTTCTTCTGCTATGCATTTAGTCCTTATAACCAGAGGAAATGTAAACTATCCACTATGACCACGAAGTCTTCATCAGATTATAGGGTGGTAATACAAGAACATGGCAAACTTGTGGAATTATAAGTTGACGCCGCATCTTCACAGACAAACTGACAAATGGAGTGGCAATCAATAGTGGCTGTTAAAACTGGTGAACCTTTCATAGATCAAATGGCAAGTCTGGGTGAGAGACACATTAAAAGGCTTTCGTGGTCTGTCAGAAAGGTATAAAATCAATTGGTACTGTCTGTAAGATGATATTTCAGACTAGATTTCCATCCCTAACACTGTTATTGGACTTGTCTCCGAATAGCAGACTCAGGCACCAAATTACCTTTGCCTTCATGGGAGGATGTTATAAAGTGATCATGCAATTACCTTAATGAGTATGGGACACCTGAGCATGAATCAATAGCCCTGCATTAAATTAAGGTTCTCCACTTCGAGCCAAGCTGAGCTAAGTCTCTGTCTGTAAGAACTGGAAATCTGTCAAATGTATATCACTTTTCCTCGTTAATATTTCTTGAAAACTTGTAAGCCTGGTACAACTACTTTCTATAAGTGCATACTTGATCTAAGAAAGGATTTCACCAGTTAAAAATATTCTCTACATGGTTCATTCATAACTGTAATGTGCTCTAATTTTGCAATGGTTAAGCAGAAGGTAGGTGCCACCAAGAAGCTCCTAAAATCTACTCTAGTAAAGGACAGATGGGGGCATCTAAACTGTTCGTTGTTTGTTTTGCATTTGTGACTTTGGAGAAAAGGGGTAATAAGGTAAATGTGGATAAATGTGAGCCAGGCTGGTGGCAAAGACATTTTCTTGTGGACAGAAGGTGGATTTAAAATGAATGACAGTAATCCTGTCATGCAGAAGTGGTTTGGGGGAAAAGCTTAGTCAGCTGCACCCTCTTTTTCCCCTTCAATTTTTCTCCATCTCTCTTTTAAAATGCTTTGTATTCCATTTCTAGCCTCTCTCATTGTCTGCGACTGCTATTGGGAAGCTCGAATGATTTCACACCAAACCCTCCAAACATAGCTATCTGTAGCCTTTTGAGCTGTCCTACTTGGCAAAGTCTTAAAAAGTGCAAGAAAGAGAAAGTCCACAGCTATTGAAAGGACTAAGGCATATACAATTCTACTGTAATGTACAACCCCAAATCAGAAAAAGCTTTCCAAATATTAAAAAACTGCAGTGCTCCTTACAATGACTTTGACTTTGATATCATTGCAGACTGAACCCAAGATATTTAATGGTGTATTATTTCATTTGTTAATAAACATCCATTCCTGCATTTCAGGCCTGAAACATATTCCAAAAAACTTGGGATGGGGCAATTTAGGTCTAGTAATCAGATATAAAAATTAATTTGTGATATGATTTAAAACAGATGATGTCAACAGGTGATTGTAATCGTGATTTGGTGCAAAAGCGATATCCACAAAAGGCTGAGGAGTAAAGATGGACAGAGGATCTCCAGTTTGTCAACACATGTGTAAGAAAATTAATGAAATGTGTAACAACAATGTTCCTCAAAGAAAGACTGGAAGGGATTTGCATATTTCAGTCCCAACTTTTTCTGATTTGACTTGTTTTACATCGTCTTCTTAAAAATGTATGGACATTCCTGAAAAAGATGTCGTCTTGAAGGTTGTTCCTAAAATATGTGCTTTTCTGCATTAATGCTGCATCACAGAACTGAAAATGACCTTTGTCAGGGGCACTGACACAACCTCATACCATGACAGAGCTTGGCTTTCGGACTTGTAGCAGATAACAGTCTGGATGATCCTTTTTGTCTTTGGTCTGGAGCACACAGTGTTCATTTCTTCCATAACAGATCTGGAATAGTGATTTGTCTGACCAACAATACACATTTCTACTGTGTGATGATCCATCCCAGATGCCTTTGAGCCCAGAGAACTCGATGCCACTTCTGGACATTGTTAACATAAGACTTTTTGGACATCCAAAGCCATGGTTAACACAAGTATGGAGCTACTGTTGCTGCTACACTATAATCGACTTTTCTAAGAAGGCTTTCGACTATATTTTAGAATATGCCTGGGAGATCAGGCACTGATTTTGGATGATAGGCCCTTGGCTCTCTTTTGAAATTCCAGTTAATCTGAAAGCTGACTGGTGGAGATAAGTCAGGGCTTTTTGTGCAAGCTAGCCAAGTTCCCCATCAAAGTTGGCAAAGCATTCTTATGGACTTTTTTTAGAGGAACTGACTTGTTGGTGAGGAGAAAACCTGTAAAAGTTACTTTTCACTGACAGAACAATTTGTTCAATAAGATGTTGCACTTTCTTATGAATTACAGTGTTTAAAATAAACTCCAATGTATAGTTTGAACATCGTTTACTAACATTTACAAACTGCTTTGTGCACCTGCAAATAGCAAATGGCTAATAGTGCCAGAAATAGGAGAAAACTCTTATCAGCTACATTTTGCTTTTGTGCTAAAGCTGGACTTGTTTATCAATTCTGTCCACAAGTTATGAGTTTCCCCATTTCTACAGTTTTCATTTGATGGCAGTGAAATCATTGTCAGGTGCAGGGTTAGGGTTAGTTGGTTGTTTGCTATCATACCACATGATTCTGCACCTATTAAATTGGGGTTACTCTCATTAGCATGTGATATCTCATTTTGATAATTTGTTGCATCTGTTCATTCTGAGGTCAACTTGGATGTGTCATCGCTATCCCTTCAGCTTTCATTTCAAAATGTCCTGTAATTGAACGTAATGTGGTCTGGCATAACATAATACGCTGTGTGCAGCCTCGAACCAATTTCCCTTTTCCATTCTCCCAGGCTGAGAACGTGTTCCATACTTTTGGAATAACTTCAGGTGCATCTTCAGTGATGCAAGTGAATGGCTGTTCTGAATTTATGGCTGTGCTGGAATGCTTTAACCGAACGTACACATAGGTTTTCCTATATATAGGCCAGGACACATTCATGATCTGATCATTTCCTTTGGTGCTGATAATATAATGTTGATCAGTCCTGTACATTGACTTGGAATCATTTTAGCCCATTCCTCTGTACAGAACAGCTTCAACTCTTCAAGATGTGGGTAGGTTTCCTTACAGTGGATTAAGGTCAGGATTTTGAGTTGGCCATACCAAAACATTATTTTTCTTTAACCATTCTTAAGTGGAACAACTTGTCTGCTTAGGGTATGACCCACGTTCTTTTGAGATTCAATTCACATATAGATATTCTGACATTTTCCTTTAGAATTTGCTGGTATAATTCATCAGTGATAGAAAGCCATGCTGACCCAGACGCACCAAATCTGGCACAAACCATGACACTACCACCAATATGTTTGACAGATGATAAAAGGTCCTTATGCTCAAATGCCGTGTTTTCTTTTCTCCTCTCATAAAGCTCAATTAAACCAAAAAAAACCATAATGTTATATTTTGGCCGCATCAATCCATAAAACATTTTTTTGATATTTATCAAACTGCAGATTGAGAGCAACATTCTTTTTAGAGCACATGAACATTAACATTAGCAAATGTGAGTCCCATAATGGTTTAAAAGTTGCCATTCCTTCACACTACACTTAAAATATGCTTTGGCACAGAGGATACCAAGCGATTTAGTGTTTCAGGTGTTATTTTGTCCCATTCATCCTGCAAACACATTTGCAACAGTATGGGGTCATGCCTTGTAATGTGTGCAGCATCTAGTTTTGCATTGTCTTGTTGAAAAATTACTTCCATAGAAAAGATTTCATCTTGAAGGCAGCATATGTTGCTCTAAAATCTCAGTGTACTTTTCTGCATTAGTGCTGCATCACAGAAGTGTAAATGACCTTTGTCATGGGCACTGACAATGACAGACTCTGGCTTTTGGACTTCTAGCTGATAATAGTCTTGATGATACTTTTCATCTTTGGTCTGGAGCACACTGCATCCATTTCTTCCAAAAAAAGCTCTGGAATACTGATTAATCTGACCGCAATAAACATTTTTTCTATGTGGTGGTCCATCCTAGATGCCTCTGAGTCCAAAGTCAATGCCGTTTCTGGACATGGTTAACATAAGCCTTCTTTTTTGCATAAGGTTGAAGTTTTAAGGCATTTGTGAATGTAACTCTGTAGTGCTTGACAAAGGTTTAACAAAGTAATCTCTTGTCCATGTGGTTATATCAACTATTCATAAATGATGGGTTCTAAATGCAGTGCTGTCTGAGGGATCAGAGATCACCAGCTTTAAGTTAGATCTGTAGATAGATTTGTTAGTTTATTTGGTTTATGTAACATCACTATCAGCATCAGTGGCCATTTCAGCGACACACACAAGGTTACATCAAACTAGTCATTCATATATATAGACACTCAAGTCAATGCCAGTACCCAGAGTAAAGAGACGCAGACTCCACACAGAAAGGACCCATACCACTCCACCCTGGGATTGAACCCAGAACCTTCTTGCTGTGAGGCAGCGGTGCTACTCATCAAGCCTAAACTCATGTATTGTTTAGGGAATAATGACAAGAAATAAAAGTCTGTGTCAAATGTGAGACAAGACAACCAATGATCAAACAACCAGTGCTACAGTACTTGGGTGCTTCTACTTACCTTTAAGGTTCTTCATAAGCTTGCTTCCAATGCCTGCCCAGATTACTCCAGCACTAAACTCTCGCCCAGCCTCCCAGGTCAGCTGAACTGGCTTTTTACCCTGACATAATTTAGCTACAATGGGTGGCAGGTCCTTCAGTGGCTTTGCAGTCCAGCTGTCAAACTCCCTCAGACATCTCCTCGCTGTAACATGTCCTTTCCGGTAAGTTAGAATTATGTATATAGCTCTCCTTACAATTGGACACTGTCTCAAAGCAGCTTTACAAACATCCAAGAACATAATCCAACTTGAGTGGACATAAAACTAGAGTGTAGCATGGAAAAACTCCCTAAATGTGAAACCTTAGTAGGACCAAGATGCCTTGGGCAACCTAAATATTACATCTTAAAATGAAATTAAATTAACATGAAATAAAATGTGAAATGGACAGAAAATAAATAGAATACAAAAAATGAGAATATAATAACTACTAATGAATAAATTAAAATAAAAAATATAATAAAATTGGGAATATAATGTATTTACATAAAATACATTGATAAATAGAATATGAATCATGCATAAAATGGGCAATATAATAACAAAAGTAGACAATAAGATCAGTATAATAGAATATCTTTTGTCATCTAGCAGGTAACAGGTTTGGTGGTGTGGCATCCTCAGTGAACAGGAGTAAGCGAGGGGTAGTTGGGGTACTTGTGCTAGGCTGGATTGATGCTAGAAGGACAGCTCTGTGTGATGGGTGGTACTGGTGCTGGAAGAACAGCTCAAAGAAAAAACACAATATGTATTTAGGGATGGTCACATCAAGATAAAAACAGAAAACATTCTGTTTCTGACAATAAAAGCATAACTAAAATGGGGAAATCCAGGTATTTTAAATATATCCAGGTATTTTAAATATAAATCCTGGTATATTACCAGGTATATGGTATTTTCTAACACGTTCAGTAAAATGTCATGCTGTATAGTGTCAACTGCTGCACTTGAATCTAATACAGGGCATGTATTGTTCTTTAATTACCCTAATGAATGCTGTTTTAGTAGGCTACTATAAAGGGACTAAATAGTAACTGGAATGTTTCAAAAATACCATTACAGTGGAGGTAACCTTACAACTGATGGTAAACAGCTTTTAGAATTTTTGAGATGAAAGGGAGATATTAAATTGGGCTATCATTAGACAGCTTGTATGTGTCAAGGTCAGGTTTTTTAATCACAGGTTTAATAATTGTGCATTTAAAGGATTTGGGCATATAGCCAATGTTAAGGGGTGAGATGGATCTGTAAGTGCTACAGTGTTTCTATAATTAGGCATTAATTCTGTATGTAAACATGTAGGACTTACATGAGTTGATCATGAAGGACAATTTGGCATTCTAGCCATGATTTACAGCTAATTAAACAGATGTCTATGCTGGTGTTCCATCTAACAGGTTGCTGAGCAACTGGATGTTGTGAGGAGTCTTGAGTTTTATGCTGAAATGTTTTTTATCTTGTCATTCTGTTACGGTTTGCCATAGTAAAAAAAAAAAAACAAAAAACAGGCAAACCGTGAAAACAAAACTAAATGGGGTTTTAGGACTCAACTGCAGTTAGCTTCAGATGGAAATGGTGAACCAAAATATAACTAAATAAGAAGAAACTAAGGTAAACAACGAAAACAATGCTGCACCTGAATCAAGGCTGGTAGCTGGGGATTGAACCCTGATCGCTTATGTCAGGGTCCAGCGCTCTAACGTCTCGCCATAGGCAGGCTGAATAGATGTCAGCTAAAAAAGGAAATATAAGGGGCAAAAACAAAACCACTCCTTTAAATATAAAATGATATGAGGAAAAGCCAGGCCACACGCGTATTTTAAAACGCCATGGAGGGCAAAAGTAAAGAGAACGAATGAAAGAAAACAAAAGCTGAAACCACTCGGTGTAAAGTACTGAGCCTTATATATTCTGCGTACGCACTCAGCGCAGCTCGGCGAGATCCAGAGAGGAGCCGAGCGGGATGTGTCACGTGACTGCTTCGGCAGCGTGGCGTGGAAGGAGAGGCTTTAATTAAGCCCAAATTTGGACGCAACCAGCAAACGGCAAGAGGGAGGCACGAACAGTCGCAAGGAGATGGGGACAACCAGAAACGGGGGATCACTGGGGATTAGTGGCAGAATCTGTCCCTACACTGACATACTATGCTCTGACGTCACCTCTGGCCTCCTAGCCATACCGTGGTTCTTCAAAATTGCAGTCTACCATTATCCGTAAACCAAAAAGAGACAAAGAAGACGGGTGAGGTCTCCAACAATGCGTGTAGGATGCGGCACTTGACTGAGCTCGAGCGTGCTCTTAAATACACAAGCCAGCAGGTGTCGCTGATCGCGCAATCAGCGCTAAATGAGCATGCCCAGGCCGACACGTGAGTCGACGCTGCTCTCTAGCATCACCAGACAGGTCAGCACGACTCATTCATTCAATAAATTCATGAAATCATTACTGGTGCAATCAAACAGAATTTCAGATTCAGTTTCTGTAATGGTTCTAGTTTGTGCAGAGACTAAAAATAAACTGGGTTGTTCTCTATTAAGGAGGGAAATGTTCAGCTTTATCTTTTGTAAGGGAATGATTATTCTCTGCCATGCTATTCCTCCAAGCAATTTTAAATATCTCCAATTTACTAACTTTTTTCATTTATTTGTTTTAGCAAATGTACCACTTTGATTTTCTTTAAAATGTCATGCTCTTCTGTACTGCAGGTGTTTCATACTGTTCTGTGCATGCTCTGTATGTACTTACACTTGTGTCTTTATACTTTCAAACATATTATATGAATCGAGCTCTTTTGAGTACTCATTATATCTTCCTGAAATGACAGGAATCTGGAGTACTCCAGCGTATGCTATATTATTTGTCTGTATTGATCGGTCCTCTGTGTGTTCCCTGGCCTTGTAATAGAGTTCTACCGTCACGTCCCTTGGGTACTTCTGCTCTGGTACCCATCACTTCTCTTGGTGTTCAGAGTCCTAAGTGAGTTGTGCTGTGCCTTCATCTACAGTCCCTTAAGCTCCCTGTCTCACTGTCAACTGCAGATGAGATAGCAAAGTGACACCTCCAGTGACAGCAAACATGTGGAATGAGTCTGTTGTAAAATACAGTCCTGTATCATGATATTTTTTAATTATTAGCAATATATTGTGTTACAGTTTTTAATGTTACCTTTTAAATAATTTGCTACACAAATCATAGGCTGTTGCAGTAATGACGGTAATGTTAAGGACGATAACATATTGTTCAAAAATAGAAGAAGTTTTAAAGTCGGGGTTGTCCAAAGTGTTAAACATTAAAACATTCTCCTAATTGAAGAATCACCCATATATAGGCTGTCAGAATGAGTAGCTGGTTAGAATGAGTAGCTTGTTTTTTTGTGCAAGAGACATTATCTTGAGCATATGCAATCCCTCTAGGAAGGATATAAAAGGGTGAATGATGGGTTGATTAAAGTATTCACTCTACTTCTGATTACTGGAAGTGAAAAGCTGTTTCTTAGTGAGATTCACAGATTTTCCTAAATAAACCCATAATTTATTTATTTATTTACTTTTTGCATTAGACATTGAATTATTTTTTGGGAACAAAAAATCCTGCACTATTTATAATTCTGGTTGGCAAAGCAATGATATGGCATTGACGATTTGAAGCTACTGGGGTAAGGAAAACACCCACACATCTTGATCTGGTGTTGGTTGTGCAAGTATGACCCGATATGAAAAATAGATCAAAGGATGTCTCTGAGAAAGGTGCCCTTCTTTTTCCCGGCCAGTTCTCAGTTGGAATTTAAAATAATAATAATAAAAAGTACAAGAGTTGACATGATGAATCTTTCCATTCAGTGCACTCAAAGATTACTCCTCTCTTCTTTTAACTCCTGATCTTGTTGTTTTCTCAGCTCAGTGAATAACACATGCTGCACGACGGATTAAAACCTCCTCCTTGCACATTAGTACTTGGATTTTGCAAATCTCGCCCTTATTTCTCTCCAGCACTCAGTCCCTGAAGTAAACAAGCCCATGCAAACAGCAGGGGCACAGGAAATGCCTGTGCATGTTTAAGAAGCATCAAATGAGTCCTCCAGCCATATATCCCTGTGGCTTTGGGTTATTAATTACTGATGCCATAACCTCCCACCTGCTCCTTCTGCCCTGCTTTCTCCCCCTTCCTTCCTATGCATTTTGTTAATTAATGACAGCCACTATAGACTTTTGACTTCTTTATTTCCTGAAGCCTTACTCAAAGTCAGCCCTATTGTCTGGGTTATTTATTAAGTCCATACATGTCGCTGACTTTCCCTGTATTTCCAGGTTTGGGAGGTGCTCGTAATGTTTACACTACATCAGAATGGGGGGAGTTGCAATATGGCCTTTTTTCCTGTTAGGTATTCTTGTCACCATAATATTATGACCAGTCAGCATGACATCATGACATCATGAAAGGTACGCTTCTGTTAGGTGAGGAAATATAGCCATGCCATGTAACCTTAACAATAATCTGGATTGTACAAACAACACAGAAGCAGCATCTATTAGAGGCCAGAGCAAGCTTTACCTTCTAAGAAGACTCAGGTCATTTAGTATGTGCAGCGGTATCTCGTATCAGTTGTGTCGTCTCACTGCAAGGGAGGCAAAGCACCTCAATAAACTGGTCAGGAAGACCAGCACCATGACAGGATTAAGCTTAAGCTTACTGGAATCAGTGAGAGACAGGGGGATGGCAGCAGTCTTGGAAAAATTCCTTTGGATCAATTCTGACCATTGTCTCCATTAAATGATAGTCAAAAGTTCTTTAGCCACTAATTTATCCAACCAAGGTGCTCAAAGAAGTGCTGTTGGGGATTTTTACTGCTTACTCCATCAGACTCCACTGTGCTGTGCAAAATTATCCTTTCCTCTGATCATCAGAATGGACAATATGAAAGAATGTGAATGTTCTTCACATCACAAATAACACACATTTTATATGTAATGTCACTTTGTACCTGCAAATATGTGTAATTATGTGTATATATGCTGTGTAAGTTTTTATATACAGTGGGGCAAAAAAGTATTTAGTCAGCCACTGATTGTGCAAGTTCTCCTTCTTAGAAAGATGAGAGAGGTCTGTAATTTTCATCATAGGTACACTTCAACTATGAGAGACAAAATGAGAAAAAAAAATCTAGGAAATCACATTGTAGGATTTTTTTATATTTAATTGTAAATCATGGTGGAAAATTAGTATTTGGTCACCTACAAAGATAAGCAAGCAAGCAAGATTTCTGGCTCTCACAGACCTGTACCTTCTTCTTTAAGAATCTCTTCTGTCCTCCACTGGTTACCTGTATTAATGGCACCTGTTTGACCTCATTATCTGTATAAAAGACACCTGTCCACAGCCTCAAACAGTCAGACTCCAAACTCAGCCATGGCCAAGACCAAAGGGCTGTTGAAGGACACCAGGAAGAAAATTGTAGACCTGCACCAGGCTGGGAAGAGTGAATCTACAATAGGCAAGCAGGTTGGTGTGAATAAATCAACTGTGGGAGCAATTGTAAGAAACATGGAGGAGATCTGCATGGAGGAATGGGCCAAAATACCAGCTACAGTGTGTGCCAACCTGGTGAAGACTTACAGGAAACGTTTGATCTTTCCTGTCATTGTAACATAACCTTTGTTGGCAAAGTATTGAGTTGAACCAAATTTATTGACCAAATACTTATTTTCCACCATAATTTACAATTAAATTCTTTAATAGTTGAAGTCTCTCATCTTTCCAAGCAGGAGAACTTGCACAATCAGTGGCTGGCTAAATAGTGTTTTTTTTGCCCCACTGTGTGTGAGTGTGTGTGAGTGTGTGTGAGTGTGTGTGAGTGTGTGTGTGTGTGTGTGTGTGTGTATATACACACAGAGTATCAGTCAAAAGTTTGGGCACACCTTCCCACACAGTGTTTTTTCTTATTTTGTAATGTTTTGTACATTGTAGATTAATACTGAAAACATCAAAACTATGAGGGAACAAATGAAATCATGTAGTAAACAAAAAAGTGTTAAATAACCGTACCTCTGCACAACAAAGCTGATGGTTGCAAACACAGTAAAACACATTAAGAAGGCATGAAAGTCCTCAAGTTAACTCTTGACAGTGTTAACCTGTTAACTGAAACCCCTTCCAGGTGATTACCTTGTAAAGCTGATTGAGAGAATGCCAAGAGTGTACAAACTGTCATCAAAGCAAAAGGTTACTTTGAAAAATCTGAAGTATAAAACATATTGTAGTTCATTTAAAAAAATTTTTGTTCACATATGTGGACCTTCATAGTTTTGATATCTTCAATATTAATATTCAGTGTAAAACATAATAAAAATAAAGAAAAAACATTGAATGAGTCCAAGGTGTGTCCAAACTTTTGACTGGTACTGTATTTACTTGCTAATTTATGTACCACGTTGGTCAACGTCGCTTGAGCATGCACGTCTAATAATGGGAACTACATTCCCCAGAATGCACTTGTTGCCAGTCAGTGTGAAAGAGCGGCAGATGTCTTTTGTAAAATGCAAATGGTAATGGAGGTTGTTTGTCCTCTATGCATTATTAGGGAAAGCAATCAAATAAACAAAGCGAAGTTTGAAAAAGAAAGCAACAATGAATGGGGAATGAGATCTGAAACATAAATATATTTCAGTTTGGAGTAAAGTGGTAATTTCTTTGAATTCAGGGAATTTTGGAGAAAGTGAGAAGAAAGATATTGAATAATTTATTGTAGATGTACTGTATATTGTAGAGGTAAAGGCAGAGACAGTAGCACATCTGTTTTTGCACAATTTGTGTTATCATCCTCTAATCCTTCAACAGTGCTCACAGGATGCTGCCTACATTGTGCTGGTGGCTGGACATTTTGGCTGGTGAACTATTTTCAGTTCAGTAGTGACACTGTAGTTTTTAAAAACTCCAGCAGCACTGCTGTGTCTACTCATACCAGCATAACACACACTAACACACCACCTCACACCACATCAGTGTCATCAGTACCTGATCTGTGGAAGTCCTGACCATTGGAGAACAGAGCAAAGGGAAATAAAGAGGTATGTAGAGAAACACATGGACTACAGTCTGTAACTGTAGAACTACAAAGTGCTTCTATATGGTAAGTGAAAAAGATAAAATGGACAATTAGTGTAGAAACACTGAGTATACTGGTCCTTCTCAAAAAATTAGCATCTCAGGAAAAGGTTCTCTAAACGAGCTATTAACCTAATCATCTGAATCAACGAATTAACTCTAAACACCTGCAAAAGATTCCTGAGGCTTTTGAAAACTCCCAGCCTGGTTCATTACTCAAAACCGCAATCATGGGTAAGACTGCCGACCTGACTGCTGTCCAGAAGGCCATCATTGACACCCTCAAGCAAGAGGGTAAGACACAGAAAGAAATTTCTGAAGAATAGGCTGTTCCCAGAGTGCTGTATCAAGGCACCTCAGTGGGAAGTCTGTGGGAAGGAAAAAGTGTGGCAGAAAACGCTGCACAACGAGGTGAGGCGACCGGACCCTGAGGAGGATTGTGGAGAAGGGTCGATTCCAGTCCTTGGGGGACCTGCGGAAGCAGTGGACTGAGTCTGCAGTAGAAACATCCAGAGCCACCGTGCACAGGCGTGTGCAGGAAATGGGCTACAGGTGCCGCATTCCCCAGGTCAAGCCACTTTTGAACCAGAAACAGCGGCAGAAGCGCCTGACCTGGGCTACAGAGAAGCAGCACTGGACTGTTGCTCAGTGGTCCAAAGTACTTTTTTCGGATGAAAGCAAATTTTGCATGTCATTCGGAAATCAAGGTGCCAGAGGTCTGGAGGAAGGACTGGGGGAAGGAAAATGCCAAATGTCTGAGTCCAGTGTCAAGTACCACAGTCCGGATGGTCTGGGGGGTGGGGCCATGTCCCAGGCTGCGGTGTTGGTCAACTGTGTTTTATCAGGGCATAACCCCTAAGCAGTTGCCCCACAGGCTGATTGCCACCATGCCCGCCGCATTGAAGCAGTCATTTCTGGCAAAGGATTCCCGACCAAGTATTGGTGCCATCATAAATGAAACATAATAATCTGAAGGTTGACTTTTTTTTTAGTTAAAAACACTTTCTTTTATTGGTCGGATGAAAATATGCTCATTTTCGAGATCATTCAGTATAAAAACAATAAAAGACTTGAAATATTTCAGTTGGTGTGCAATGAATCTAAAATATATGAAAGTTTAATTTTTATCATTACATTATGGAAAAGAATTAACTTTATCACAATATGCTAATTTTTTGAGAAGGACCAGTATATGTCCATGGTACAGTACATTTATACCTATTATATATCAATAATAATGTCTACAATAGTCATAATTAATGCCATAATCTCTATGCCACGCAGTCTTCGTCATATAACATGCCATTTCACAGAATCAAAATCAAACAAAACCAAATTATTTTGTGTCTCCCAATTATTGGACTACAAATAATTGTCTTCCTTTCTGTCATAGTACCCAGCAAACCACAGGATAAAATTTTCTCACTGTGCACTTCAGTTGGCTGGGGACAGTGCTTATTGATGGATCTCTTTGCCCGAGGACTGCAACCAGGATTTGCCCAATTAATCTGTGTGGATACCCAGCAGCGGCAAAGCTTTTACTATGCTCTGTGAGAGAATGCTTCAGTAATGAGTTTGGGTGTTGCATTGCCTTTTGTGCTGAGTTCTTGCCTCCAGTCATAAGACGCTAGATGAACTTGCGATGATCTCTCAGGTGATCTCTATTTCCACAAAGCTATTAACGGGATGTCGAGGACGGAAAAAAAGGATTAAAGGGGCATTGGAGAGGGCAGACATGTGCTTCCCTGAAATATCACATCTAATTCTGCACTCCTAAATCCCATGCTTTTTACATTGTATACATGTTATGCTGTAGAGGGCACTGTGGGTCTGGTGTGTAGGAAGTGGAGAGGGCACTGCATGGATGCCTACGTCCGAGGTCATCGCAAAGGGGTTGGTCTGTTGCTTTGACAGTTACGTGCTAATTGCTCGACCTCATCCGTGCTCCAGCAGTGCCTTGTGCAGCGCAAAAAGTATCTCGCCCTCTACCATTCCACCCCCGTAGTCTGATGGAGAGTGCAGGCAGCAACTAACATAACACTGATGAGAACAGCTAAATTTGCAAATTTAAACATAGGATTTAAACAGTCAATTTAATTTACCATTAGTAGTGTGAGGGGATTTATGCAGATAGTGCTTTGTTAGTGCTTTGTTACATCCCGCTAGCCCCTCTTATTTTGTTTACCACACTCCTGTGAATTGCTTTATTTTGTCCCCTCCTTCTGCTTCTCTAATTAAACTATCAGTCCTATCCGACTGATTACACCACATAAACCACTGAGTTATGTAAAAAAAAAAAAGCGCTGCTGTGACTCAATGCTCGGTCAGAGTATTGGTGCCAGGAGAGATGTGAGGGAACATGCTGGGTTCTCAGTGAATTAGCTGGATGTACCACAATCAAATGTGCCAAGCAGGACATGAGATGGAAAAAATGAGTTCACAAATTGATATGAATGCAGTTTTGTACCATCCTGGTAATTTCATAAGGAACTCAGGGACTTTTCTGAACCACTCACTGACTTCCTTCTCTCTACTGCTGCTATGATATAATAGATTTATTTCTTTGTTTTTTTTTTTGTTTTTTGGCCAAGCCTCCGTACATGCAAATTGCATTAAAAAGTTATACATGTTTGCCATATCCCCCCACGCATTAGAACAGGTTTATGCTAAGGTATGAGGTTATTATGACATAAAATACATAAAATATGCACATTAAGTAGCATCTCAGTGTTGTTTAGAGTTTCATCTTTGGCTACACTGGTCTAATCTAATTGCCATTCTCAATCTGAGTTCTTGTGTACTTGTGAAACGTCATCAGTCCATTAAATGTAACCAAGTACAGTCCAAATGCCTGTGTTCCTGCTCCACCCATGTTATTGAGGATGCATCATGGCTTGTGTGGACTCCAGACAAGGTGCCAACACATCATAGGGCACACACATTAAGGGCAGTTTTGAAACACCAATTAACTTAACATGCATGTCTTTAGAATGAGGGAGGAAACCAGTACCCAGAGTAAACCCCCCCCACACACACATGGGGAGGACATGCAAACTCCACAGAGGTGTAACCAGAAATCTCTGGGCTGTGAGGCAACAGTGCTAACCACTGCACCAATGCCCACACCTCGATGTATAATTTTCAAAGTACTAGTGTTGTTGTGTCATGGAATGAAGTTATAATATCGTTTTAGGCGAGAATGTAGTTGATTAAACTTCAGCTATTTATCAAGAAAACACATATATGAGAACTTTATTTTCCATGTGAGTTGAAAATGTGAAATTTTCCATATTAGTTTAAACAGAATGCTTATTTGCTGACACTGCCGCTGGTTAATATCTCTCCATATATACCCATCAACTAAATTTTTTCCAGTAGGCTAACGTTTAGTGTAATGCTAGTGTTAGTGTCCCATTATGCTATGCTAATGCTGCTAATATATGTGTGTGTGTGTGTGTGTGTGTGTGTGTGAAACTGACTTTGCTTGGTTTGCATGAGATTCTTTGACGGTGGTGTCTCCCATTGGTATCCTTCATTTCTTTAGCCTGAGGCCAAGGATGGGAAAGAGAGTGGAGGTGGAGACCAGGACCATTATGAGTTAATAACCTGAAGAAGCTCTGAGTGTTTTCAGTGTGTGGGAGCTGCCTGTCATTTTGTGTTTTACACAAATATGCAGCTGAGCTTTGTGATGCACACTAAAGCTTTTTTTTATTCCTTCAGTTTGCAGCTGTTCATGTTAATCAACTTCTGTGAGTTTTCTACTTGCACATATCTTATTAATTACTAATCCGTAGTGTTCCATCTCACCAACATGTTTGTCTTCTGTCAGTGGATTGGAGTTCAGGGGATTATGTGATTTGATGATATTCATGTTATTGCGCATTACTAATGACACTGGATGAAGTCAGACTTTGAATCTTAATAATGGATTCAAATGAACACTCATCATGCTAATCCATATAAGTTATCAGAGTCTCACTGCATTTCATGTGCTAATGTAAGTAAGTATGGGCCGTTCAGTTCAACTTTTATTATTCAAGTAGGAAATTCAGTTGGTCTATGGTACAGAAAAGACATACAGTCCCCTCCACAATTAAAAGCAGCCCTTGTAAAGATGAGTATAAAGAGTATTTAGAAATGAATGTTTTGGTGAATTAGCTTAACATCACACTGAAAAATGAGAAAATTCCAACCTTTAAACTAGGTCTGAACCAGCGGTGTTTCTAGACTACTTGTCACCCTGGGGCACACACAGAATTTAGATTACCACAGCTGTACCCCTCTGCTTGCCAGTCAGTCATGCATGCAACAGTATGCATAGCTATTCTTTAAAGATATGCCAGGTATAAACACTAAATAGATGAACTGACTTTCCTTTAAATATTTGCCGATGTCCATTATTACATGAGAAAAAAAACAGAAGAAACTGGCTCACCTCTCAAGCTTTTGTGAAGATGCTTGGGCATTATGGGAAATGTAGTGCTCTTAGGGACGCTGCATGGCGTGTCCTTTAGTTCTGCTCTGTAGTTCTGAAAAAATAGATTTTTTACCGCCATGGTTTCAGTGGGGCACAGCAACATTCTACGTGCTATGGGTATTTAATAACACATTGAAGTTTATTCACAATCAATTTAGTACAGATCTGAGAAAATGGCAACTGCTCAGAACCTATGATATTATCAATTAATCTCTGATTTATGTTTTTTTCCTGACAAATGTTTCTGAACACACAGCATGCCAAAATTGAGAATAATCTATAACACTGGTCTCTAGAAAAGTTGCAGAACAGAACCATCAACCCTAAAGCAGCTCAACGGACAAAAATAAAATCCTTTGTTGATCTCTTTTATCTTTGGCTGCTGCACAATCCGAAAACTTGATCTAATTGTCAGTCACTTTGAGGTATTTATACAGGCATCCAAGACTTCTCTGGGGTCGGAGCCATCTAGGATGGACCAGCATACAGAGGAAACATGTATGGGGTCAGACAATTCAGTATTCCAGATCTTTTTTTTGGAAGAAACACTGTATGCTCCAGAACAAAGATGAAATGGACCATTCAGACTTTTATGAAGTTGCAGAGTCTAAAAGTCTAAAAAGCTAGGGTCTATCATGGTATGGGGTTGTGTCTGTGCCCTTGGCGAAGATCATTTTCATTTCTGTGATGGCAGCATTAATACAGAAAAAAATACACTGAGATTTTAGAGCAACATAAACTGCCTTCAAAAAGACGTATTTTTTCCAAGGATGTCCGTGCATTTTTCAACAAGCGATGCAAAACAAGCCAAATCAGAAAAAGTTAGAACTGAAATATGTAAATCCCTTCCAGTCTTTCTTTGAGGAACATTATTTTAAAATTTTTCAATAATTCACACACATTTGTTAGCAAACTGAAAATCCCCTGCCAATATCTGATCCTCCAAGACGCAACCTTTTGTGGATACAGCTTTTGTACCAAATCATGATTATAATCACCTGTTTGAAATCACATCATTACATAGGTTTTTTTTTTTTACCTCATTACTAGTCCTGACTTTTTTTGGAATGTGTTACAATCTTGAATTGCAGGAATGTTTCTTAACAAAATGAAGCTAACCTGAGAAAACATGAAATATCCTGGGTTCATACTGTCTGGAATGAAATAAAAGTCAAAGTAAATGTGAGAAACACATGTTTTTATTTTATTTTTTTGCATTTTGCCATACCATCTAAGCTTTTTCTGATTTGGCGTTGTAAAATAAAATATGATCCAATCTTTATTTTTAGGCTTGTTGCTAAAGTGTGCAATTTTAAAGTGCAGAGTGAAATCCCACTGAAAGTCCAAGCGCTCTCAGCAGGATCCTGATAATGCTGTCTGGCTATGCTTAATTCATCCATCACTCCACACAGCGAGAATGGTGATAACCGAGTTGTAACCTGCTACATATTGTCTTACTTCCCTGACAATTTGATCATTAAGTCTCTGACCTTGATGTAAAAATGTCCTCTTGTTATCGTCTGATATTCTTGTATGATTTTCACCACCTGCAACCACATATCTGGAGCCATGTGTATCCATATATGACGTACTCTATCTGATGGCATACTAATCATTTTCTAGGTACATTCATCATCTGCAAAAAGGTCAGGTCTGGTGCTTACCATAATGTGAACACTCTCCTGCTCATTGAAATGCAGTGTATGGAAATTATATTTGTTACCATGATCCAAAGTATAGATTGCTTATCTCAGTGGGTTGAATGGATTTAATTTAATTAATGTCGTTTAAGCTCTTTCTGCTTTATCATCCTCACTGCAGTCATTCCAGCAAGTCTAGCTGCTTGCTATCCTTCTGGTTTCTGTAGTGAGGTTCCTGCACTGCAGAAAGATCAGCAGATGGGTAATGAGAGTAAATCTGGGATAAAGCGTGCCCTGCAAAACAGACTAGGTGGAATGGGACATTAAATGCTTGTTCCTCACTACTGATGGGTGTTTTACTAGCAGAACAGTGTGCTGTTTGGTCCATTTGGTCCACATTAAAGGATTGTTTACAGTAGGTTTATGTATGAGATGTTGATACTCAAATGTTTAAAACAGGTCATATTCTCTATTACCTGTCAGTCAAAAGGGAACAAAATGACACTTTACGTAAAGGCCGTGCACTAAGTAAAACACCTTTGGTATGTACCGGACTGCTTCATTTAAGATCTGTATTACATTCTGTGAAAGTGGTCATTGACCAAAATGGACGCTACCCAAACATTACCATAGTCAAATAATCTCTTCATGCTACTATAATGTAAATACAAAAGGTAATTTCACAAGAAAACTGCAATGCAAATGATATGGAAATGCATCAGAGATACATCTGAGAATCTGAGTGGAACGCAACCATCTACACGGCATTTCTAATGCCCCTGCATTCTTTATTTATGAGCATTCATAATACTAACACAAATATGGAAATGTACTGTTACGACCCTGTCTAGAGAAAAGCTGTATAACACTTAAGAGGATGGTATGATGGACCTGATACTTTTGTTTGACAGAAGTCAAAAGAGTTGGCTTCATTTCAACTTTGCCAACTTCATTTCATTTGTTAATAAACGTCTATTCCTGCATTTCAGGCCTGCAACAGTTTCCAAAAAAGTTGAGAAAGGGACAATTTAGGGCTACGAATGAGGTAAAAAAAGAATTTCATTGCACAATTGTCACCAACTTTTGTACATTCACAAATGCCATTTAAAACGTTATTATGTAAAAAAAAGAAGTGGCGTCAACTTGTCTGGGCTCAGAGGTATCTGAGATGGACGATCACACAGTGGAAACGTGTGTTATGGTCATACAAATCAGTATTCCAGATATTTTTGGAAGAAATAAAATATCTGTTAACATATGTTCAAAGTCAGGTTTGGTCATGGTATGGGGTTGTGTCAATGCCTTTGGTAAAAATCATTTACAGTTTTGTGATGGCAACATCAATGCAGACAAGTACATAAGATGATTCAAGGCAACATAATTTCCAGAGATGTCCGTGAATTTTTCAAAAAGCCAATGATAAACACGTCAAATTAGAGAAAGAAAAGACTGAAATATGCAAATCTATTCCGATCATTCCTCGTCCCAACTATTTTTGGAATGTGTTGCAGGCCTGAAATGCAGCAATGGCTGATTATTAATAAAAGAAATCAAGTTGACCACACAAAACATGAAATGTCTTACAATAAACCAAATAAACTATTGGTAAGGGTGAGAAATGTTTTGTTTCAATGGGGGCAGATAAACATCACGATGTTGGCAGATCTCTGGAGTCTTTTGCTCAGGACAATATCATAAGAAATACGAGTTTTGAGTACAAAACTACATTTTTCTTACCATTTGATCTCACTTTTGTCAATGAGAAACTAAAGAGATGTTAAGGAGATCTCCTTTGTCATATGTTTGGAAGTATAACTCTACTGCTACAAACTGATGGAGTAAGTGCACTAGAGCATGCTGCAGTTCTATAGAAAGGAACTATTGTAGCAGAGATATTGCCTCTGCACCTCTGCTAGCTACATGTCCTTTGAGAATCTGGAATATATTTGTTACTGCAGGGAATCATATAGTCCACTGCTGGGGACTCCAGATTGAGTAGATGGCCACTTGCTATTCACTGGAGACTGGTCAAAGACAAAAGCAATCTCCACCTGGAAAGATTGCCTGTGCCTCTCACGGCTAATCTTCATGCTCTCAATTGATTTGGACCACTGCAGGATGCCATATTTATTCTTGATATGACTTATTTGATTACCATTTAAACATATCTGTCCTTTAGATTGTGAAGAGGAAGATGGAATAAAAATGAGGCACGACAGCAGGACCAAATGCTCTGGGTGAGCATGATTCAATAAAGTGACTCAATATTCAAGCGTGGGGGTGATAGTGCGCCGATTGGACAGATGGGCTTAGGCAATCATCTGTATGCCATTTTTTCACGCATCGAATTTGCACATACATTCTGCTGATGGAGGGAGGGTAAGGGGTTATAGATGAAATAAATTACTGGTGATTGATGTTCACTTTCCTCAGTGGCAATATTAAATGGTATTAAAGCTTCACAGATACTGACTTTCCTCCCAATTGACGCAATTACAAGTGCCTTCTGCTGCTTTGCTCAGCTTGCATTCTCCCGTGAAATATGTCAGACACTGTTTGTGGATATCATAAAATCCCTTCAAATATATGGATGTTGAATTTGTGCCAATTATGCAGCAAGCCATAACTGTATGAGAGATATCCATACAGAGTATGTGAAACTGACAGAATGAGGCCTTGCTTTGTTAAAATCTCAAACAAACAGTATTCTAACAGATGGTTTGTAGACAGCACAATGATAGTGCAGATTGTGTTATTATCCATATATGTTCTTCCCCTCTCGCTGCTGCCTGTGTGGAGTTTGGCATGATCTCCCAGTATATGCTTCCACCTCTCAAAAACTGGGACCTGGCTGCCCCTAAGTGGAGGTGTAAGATGAGGTTATTCCCAGATAGAAATGTTGAATTGCTGCTAAATGGTAGAGACAGGGCGTGTTGTAAAGGTATCACCTGTGTCTGGATGGTGAACAACAAGATTGGGAGCTGCTCGTGCTTTTCAGCAGATCAAACGATCCTCTCTACTGGCAGTTTGTTTGGGCCGTCCGGAGCCTGTTCACCCTGTGTACGTGTTCTCACAAAACCACTTCTCCAAACACCTCCTAACAGCTAGGTCAGAACAGTGGACTCTCAACATGAGCCTGAAGGACTTGTTCTAAAACAAATTCCTGGTGGCCATTGCAGTGTGAGCAGAAACTTTGTCTTGTTGAAAAATAAATCTCTATAATATTTTCCTGTACTCCAAAGCATTAATTGCCTTTTGATAGTGAAGCAGCTCACCAGTACCAGCAGCTGAAAAGGCTTGCAACACCATGACACTTCTATCTCAATGCCTTCTTCAAAGTCACATCTCTGAACCATCAACATGTAACTCAAATGGTGATTCATCAGTCCACACCACTCTAGTGAAAAATTCTGATTCAGCCCCCCCCCACACACACACACTCTGCCAAAAACCTGATTCTGTCCTTTCCATTTTTTTCTTTGACAGCAATGGCTGTTAACACATCTTCTGCACACAAAACCTGCATTAGGCAACCTTATGGTTATTGTTCTTCTCGAAATAGTTTTGTTTCTGAGGTTTTGCACTCTGCTGACAGTTTTGAAAGCTTTTTTTAACCTGTCTTTGACAACTGTAAATATCAGCAGGTGGTCATATCTGCTTGAAGATGCTTTGGGCATTTCAAAGACTTTCTTTTTGGCAGCATCACCCATGGCATTGACCTATTCTCTTAATAGCTGACAGTGAAAAAGGCAGTTGCTGTGCCTTTAAGGTATTGTAAATTCCAGAATAGCTGAAGTTGGCCTGACAAAGACCAGATATGTGATTTCTGACAGCAGCCCATGCATGATCTTTTGATTTTTTTGGACCAGACTGTATTACTTGTTTACCTTGGGACTCACAAGACTGCACATTGTAGCCCTCTAAAGCTTGTTTTCAGGCTTGTTCACTGCATCAGATGCGACAGATTACCAACAACTAATGTCTAAAAAAAAAAAAACAAGACTGAAAATATTGTGACATATTTTGAATGGCCAGACATGTATTAGTCTGAATTTTATGTCAAACATTTCAATACAAAAATTTTGTATTTGTGTACAAGAATTCTATATAAATTAATTTCCCTGTTTCCAGCTTTTCCCACAAACTGTTTACTGCAGCAGTGAGCGATGATGAGCAAATGATGACACAGATCTCAGAGCATTTTTCTAGTTCTTGTTCATTTTTATATATATTAAAAAAAAAACACGTAGGCGCTGTTTAACAATCAACGTCCATTTGCTTTATTGGCTGAGGTCTTAAAAATTACATCTACTTAAAGTGTTTAAAAGGTGATACTACATTACCTGTTTTGGAAATTAGTGCTTCTTCAAGTGGATTCATTCCCTCTTGGTTGTGTGCAGCCAGCATTATATATTTACTCATTACTCACTTTGTGATTGTTAATGTTTGCTTGTTCTGTACTTTGTCATGTTTTTGAAGAACCAGTAACTGAAGAACCACGGTGTTGTGTATACCCTGGATGGAGTGATATGTATAACAGTTAAGGCTTTGGATGCTGTGTAGATGATGAGCTCCACTCGGTGCTCCACTCTACTTAAAAATTTACATATATGGGGAAAAGTATCAACAAAAGGTTGGGTCTTTGAGGAATAAAGATGAGCAGAGGATCTCCAGTTTGTCAACAAATGCATGTGAAAATGAAAGAAATGTTTAAAAACAATGTTCCTCAAAGAAAGAATGGAAGGGATTTAGATATTTCTCTCTCTACAATGCATATCATTAAACAATTCAAGGAATCTGGAGGAATTTCACTGCATAAAGGGCAAAGGCACAAGCCTAAACTAAAGAGCCGTGATCTCTGATTCCTCAGACAGTGCTGCACCAAGAACCAACATTCAACAATTCCTCGTAGAACCAAATGGGTAAAGGGTTAGTTTATCAAGCATTACAATACACAGTTACATTCACTTGTACAAAGAACAAGCCTTATGTTAACCATGTCCTGAAATGGAATCAAGTTCTCTGGGCTTGGAGGCATCTAGGATGGGCCATCACACAGTGGAATTGTGGTCAGATGAATCAGTATTCCAGGTCTTTTTTGGAAGAAATGGACATTGTCTGCTCCAGACCAAACACGAGAAGGAACATCCAGACTATTATCAGCAAGTCCAAAATCCAGGCTCTGTCATTGTATGGGGTTGTGTGAGTGTTATTTACACCTCTGTGATAGCAGCACAGTACATTGAGATGTTATAGCAACATATACTGCCTTCAGGATGACCTCTTTCACAGGGACATCCATGCATTTTTCAGTAAATCAGAAAATGTTAGAACTGAAATTTGTAAATCCCTTCCAGTCTTTCTTTGAGGAACATTGTTTTAAAAAATTTCAATAATTTTCTTATGCATTTGTTTATAAGCCGGAGATCCTCTAGTCATCTTTACTCAAAGACCTTTCGTGCAGACTGCTTTTGTACGAAATCATGATTAAAATTGCTTGTTGTTCACATCACCTCTTTGCAAAACACATCATTATTTAGTTTTTATCTTTTTTTACTTCCTTACTAGACATAAATTGTCCCTGTCCCATCTTTTTTTGCAATGTATTGCAGGCCTGAAATGCAGGAATGGATGTTTATTAACAAATGAAATGAAGTTGACCAGACAAAACATGAAATATCTAGGTTCATATTGTCTGCAATGAAATAAAAATAATGTAAGCAACACACTGTATATTTTTTGAATTTGCTTTTTCCATACTTTTTCTGATTTGGGGTTGTAATTAACATTGTAAATGTTAGTCAGTTTTTCTGTATTGTGGGTAATCAGACTAAATACACAGCAAAAGCATAAATAAGATTTTTTATTGTCAGTATACTTGAGTACAACAAAATGTATTGTGACCATCAGTAGCAGCACAGAAGTTTAATGCACATTTGCATATTTAAATATGAGAGCAGAATATAATGAATACGAATGGCATAGAATGACAAAGTGTCTGTGTGCATTATGGCAAACTACTGGGGGATGTTTGATCAGTCTTTTAGACTTTTGGATTGGGAGTGAGTTAATGTAGGTCACATCTTTGGGCAAAAAGAGGTTTGTATGCAGTCAAAGTGCCCTGTACCACTTCCCAGATGGTAGCACGTTGAACGGGGAGTGTCCAGGGTGTGCACTGTCAGCAATGATGCTGGACAACAGCTCGCAAGGGTACATACACTCCCTGGCCACTTTATTAGGTTCACCCGTTCATCGGCTTGTTAGTTGATATCAGTAAACTCGGTGCATTTAGGCATGTAGACTTCGTCAAGATGATCTGCTGAAGTTCAAACTGGCCATCAGAATGGGGAAGAAAAGTGATTTAAGAGACTTTGAACGTGCCATGTTTGTTGGTGCTGGATGGGCAGGTCTGAGTATTTCAGAAACTGCTGATCTACTGAGATTTCCATACAGTCACACAGAAACTGGGGTTTACAGAGAATGGTCTGAAAAAAGATAAAATACCCAGTATGGGCAGTTCTCTGGTTGAAAATGCCAGTTCAGTGGAGAATGGTCAGACTGGTTCAAGCTCATAGAAAGCTCTTTGGGAAAGCATTAAACAGTGGTTAAAATAAATAAATAAAACAGCCTCTAAGTGGTGAAATAATTAGCATGTATCTCTAAGAATTCAAACATACATGAACATAATAACAATATTGTAGATCAGCTCGCTAAAGAAGCTAAAGTAGTGGTCAGATACGGAAACAACATAAAAAGGTTACCCTATCCATTAGAGCAGTGAATTTAATGCCTCTAGACCTGAAACAGCATCAAGAGGAATTATGTGCTTCAGGTGGAGACCTCACCATGGCAGAATGAAGACTCTCTCATCACAATTACAGAGGGATTATTCAAAGTCAAAATCTGAGTCAGATTTATTTCTATAGCACTCATAACAATAGAGCATTGTCTCAAAGCAGCTTTGCAATTTTATTGCCCAAACTGAGCAAGCTTAGGGTGAGAGTGGCAAGGAAAAACTCCCTAAACGTTATAAGGAAGAAACCTTGGAGGATAAAGACTTTGAACGGGACTCAACTTCTTGTGGCAGGCTTAGAGGGTATATGTAAGAATTAAACTAATTAACAAGTTTAAATAGTTTACATTAACAGAAGCTAAATAAATATTAACAGAGAGAACATATTTAAAACATATAATAATTAAAATAAAATATACTAATATTTAGACTAATAAATTACAGATAATGTGATATTATGAAAAGTATAATAAAATGGAGAATATAAAAGTATAACATATACGACAATAGTGGTTTTGTTGGCATGGCACAGTCAGTCAACCGGAGGATGGAGGGAGTTACTGCCCTCTGATGTGGTCTGAGTAATGGTGTTCTCGAGCTGATGACAGAAGAATAGCGTTAGTTTATCCGAAGCAGGGGTACATCTCAGTGTAGCACTGGAACTGAAGAACTTCTCAGTGAGTGGGTAGGAACTGATTAGTAATCCTTTGTAGTACTAGAAGCCCTCCAGGGGCCAATAAGTAAATTCTACCAGGAATATGTGCACGGTTTAGCAGAGAAAACACAAGAGCTCATCCATCAATATTTTTGGTGGCAAGTCATGGCACCATAAATATTCAAAATGGGTGAAAGCCATCTCAACCAAAGACAATACTGCACATACCCAAGCATGAGTATCGGCTAACCACACCGTTCTCCTCTGGGAGACTTCATCTCAGACTGAATCAGGCCACGACAGACACTTTACAAGTCAGGTTTTGAAGGAAGTGTAAAATGCTAATCATTCTTCAAAGGTTATATGTTCCCTATAAAAAAGCTTCATTAAAAAGCACATTGAATGCAGCTTACATTGGACCAACTCTCTGCCCATGGTGCTAACTGTCCTAATAGCCGCTCTTTCAAAACCCACTGGCGTTCCATTTGAGCTTCTTATGGGCAGGGGGATGAAACTCCCTAATGACCTAAATATTGCTGAACCCACTGAAGAGACGTGGGCATTTGGAAGGAGATTTAGTCCAAATGTGGTTTCTTATTAAAGGCAATGCATTTGCACCATGGTGGCATGGTACTTATGAGGACAAAACAGTGTGCAACAGCTGCTTGGTGGTCAAATAAAAACACAAACTGAAATGGTACCACATAACCCAATCTAAACCTTATAAAGAAAATAGCTAAAAAGACAAGTTCTCTGTTTTTCCTGTCTACTTTCTGCTTCCATTTCAAATACTCTTGAGGGTGGCATGGTGGCTCGGTGGGTAGCACCGCCACATCACAGCAAGAAGATCCTGGGTTTAATCCCAGGGTGGAATGGCCTGGGTTCTTTCTGTGTGGAGTCTGCATGTCCTCCCTGTCTCCGCATGGGCTTACTTTGGATAATCCAATTTCCTCCCACAGTCCAAAGACACGTGTGTTAGGTTAACTGATTACTCTAAATTGGCATTGACTTGAGTGTATTGACTTGACTGATGCTGATAGCGACGCTAAATAAACCAAATAAACAAACAAACAACCAAAGACTCTTGATACCAGAAAGTCAAAATCAGATTTATTTCTATAGCGCTTTTTACAATGTAGAATTGTCTCAAAGCAGCTTTACAATTTTCTGTTTTCTGCTATTATCTAAGCCGAAGCCCAAACTGAGCAAGGGCGACAGTGTAAAGGAAAATCTCCCTAAACGTTATAAGGAAGAAACCTTGGGAGTACCAAGACTCAAAAAGGGATCCAAACTCCTAGATGTTATATATTAGAAATAAACTGTTATCTAACTTATAAGATGAGTGATAGTTTAAATAAACGGAAGCTAAATAAATATTAACAAAGAGAACATACTGAAATGTAATAATATAAAGTATAATAACACTTTAGAGTAAATGTAATGTTCTGAAAAGTGTAATAAAACAGAATATAAGACAATAGTGAAACTATGCTTATCGGTACTATTTAGTCTAGAACACAGATTCACTGTAGGATCTTGTGTCCTCAGTGGAAAAGTTTGATGCTCAGTCAATCGGAGGATGGAGGGGGTTATTGCCCTCTGATGTGGCCTTAGTAACGATGGGGTAGAACTGATGATGGAAGAACAGCTTGAGTAGAGCTTGAGCGGAGCCGGGAAGGAAAGAGAATATGTAGTTAGTTATTTTTATTTGAATTGTCCACAAAATGAATAGTAATACAAAACAGCTCCATAGTTGTTTTCTGTCACATATCCTTTTATCTACTCTGAATAAGTTTTCTCAGATTCTACAATCATTCGCTTTCTTAGCAGTGTTGTCAGGGACCAGGGTATCAGATGAGACTGAATGACTGGCTCTAAACCAGTGAGAGATAATGAAATGTTGCTTGTCACAAGTTCACAAACTAGATCAGCATTGTGTGTATATAGGCTAAATGCCACTGGTGTGTGATCAGTGAAATCACTACCTACAGATATGGGGCTCTGCTATGACCAGTATCTCACACTTTCTGCTTTAAGGTGCAAGAAGACGTCATCATGGAAAATCTGACATCTGCATGGTTCAAACCTTCTAATCATTATTACCATCTCAACCTGCAAGTAGAGGTGAATTTGGCCAAGGGAATTTTGACCAGCACCTGCACTGCAACCTGTTCAGCTCCTTCATACAATGCTGCTATTTCCAAAGGCACATCCCTACCCTTCAGTCTTCTTTGTTTGCCACACTATTTTTGGAGAACTAATATCATCTGCTAAGATATCTATGGCCATGGATGGTAATTCAAATTGTTTTGCACAGAACAGTTTTGTTTTGTACATAATTACAGCTTGTAATGACTTGGTTTATATCTACTGCTCTTCTTTAATTAATCTGTTGTCTGATTCCACCCATGGGACTCTAGGTTGCATGTTTGAGCTGGGATACACTCAAGGTTTCTGCCTAATTGGTCTCAGTGAATTTTCCTTCCCACTGTTGCCTGCTCATTTTTCTTCAAGACTATGCTTTTGCATAGCTGCTGTGACACCGTGTTCAGTGTAAAAAAACAAACAAACAAAAAAAAACAAAATATCAATACAGCGATTATATCGTATCGATTTCTTTTGTGATACATTATTGATACACTGACTCCAAATATCGATGGTTTTATTTAAACATGCAGGCACACTAAATGGACTCTGTTAGGCACACTAACGCCACTTGATGGTGCCAATGGTAACGCTAATACATTGTGGTGGATAAAAAGAAGCTTACAGGGGAGAAATGCAATGCTCCTCTCTGCAATTGCTGAATTAATGTTAAATTAATGTTCTTTGTGTATTCATTTATTTTGTTTTTTTCCTTGTAAGCTTAATTTACACAGTTTGAAAAGATTTTAGTCAGGCACAGTTTCTGCTTTTAGACATTTTAACCCCAGATCTGTTCTGCTTTCTGGCTATGTTGTACATTGTTTCACATTGCTTGTCAAATTCTGTGAAACTGACATTAATGGAAATATGATTTACTGCTATTTGCCTGTTTAGGAGTTTTTAATCTTCTGTTACACAAATATTGTGATGTATTGTAGGGGACTGTCTGGCAATATATTGAGTAGACCAGAATCGCAGTATCATGATTTCGTTGTTATGGTGGGTAATGTATCGTCATAACTTTTATGGTAATAGACGGTGTAGTTAATCCTGGATGAGCAAAGTTGATCATCGTGGATGGGCAATTCAAGCGCACCTCGGCAAACTTGCAAAAAGGGAGAAAAGGAGAGCACATCCGGCACAAAAAGAGGAAGTAGAAAGAGTAGAATCGCTCACAAAAAATGAGATAATTAACCTACAGATCAGGATTACCCAGCATATGAATGCTGACGAACCAGCAACCAGCCACACTCCAAGCTGCTTCTTAAATGCGAGTGGCTGATTGCTGTAGATGCTCTGCAGGTGCACTGGTAAAGAGCCGACACGATCGATTGGCATCCGGGAAGAATTCAGGATGCCAGGAGAGGTACCGCTTGATCGCCACACAATGTCGCCAGAGCTGTGAAAGAAAAACTAAAATACAGTGGTGCTATTTGTGAACCCTTTAGAATTGTATACATTTCTACATAAATATGACCTAAAAACATCATCAGATTTTCACACAAGTCCTAAAAGTAGATGAAGAGAACCCAGTTAAACAAATGAGACAAAAATATTATACTTGGTCATTTACTTATTGAGGAAAGTGATCCAGTATTACATATTAGTGAATGGCAAAAGTATGTGAACCTTTGCTTTCAGTATCTGGTGTGACCCCCTGTGCAGCAATAGCTGCCAACTAAACGTTTCCTGTAGCTGTTGATCAGTCCTGCACACCGGCTTGGAGGAATTTTAGCCCATTCCTCTGTACAGAACAGCTTCAGCTCTGGGATGTTGGTGGGTTTCCTCACATTAACTGCTCACTTCAGGTCCTTCCACAACAACATTTTGATTGGATTAAGTTCAGGACTTGGACTTGGCCATTCCAAAACATGAACTTTATTCTTCTTGGAACCATTCTTTGGAGAACAACTTTGTGTGCTTAGGATCGTTGTCTTGCTGCATGACCCACCTTCTCTTGAGATTCAGTTCATGGACAGATGTCCTGACATTTTCCTTTAGAATTCTCTGATGCAATTAAGAATTCATTGTTCCATCAATGATGGCAAGCTGTCCTGCCCAGATGCAGCAAAAACAGCCCCAAACCATGATACTACCACCACCATGTTTCACAGATGGGATAAGGTTCTTATGCTGGAATGCAGTGTTTTCCTTTCTCCAAATATAAAACTTTTCTTTTAAACCAAAAAATTTCTATTTGTTCTCATCCGTCCACAAAACATTCTTCCAATAGCCTTCTGGCTTGTCCACGTGATCTTTAGCAAACTGCAGACGAGCAGCAATGTTCTTTTTGGAGAGCAGTGGCTTTCTCCTTGCAAAACCCTGCCATTGTTGTTCAGTGTTCTTCTGATGGTGGACTCATGAACATTAATATTAGCCAGTCTGAGAGAGGCCTTCAGTTGCTTAGAAGTTTACCTTGGGGTCCTTTGTGACCTCAACAACTATAAAACGCCCTGGAGTGATCTTTGTTGGTCGACCACTCCTGGGGAGGGTAACAATGGTCTTGAATTTCCTCCATTTGTACACAATCTCTCTGACTATGGATTGGTGGAGTCCAAACTCTTTAGAGATGGTTTTGTAACCTCTTCCAGCCTGATGAGCATCAACAACTCTTTTTCTGACATCCTCAGAAATCTCCTTTGTTCGTGCCATGATACACTTCCACAAACATGTGCTGTGAAGAGCAGACTTTGATATATCTCTGTTTCTTTTAATAAAACAGGGAGCCCACTCACACCTGATTGGCATCCCATTGACTGAAAACACCTCACTCTAATTTCACCTTCAAATTAACTGCTAATCCTAAAGGTTCACATACTTTTACCTTTCACTAATGTGTAATATTGGATCATTTTCCTCAATAATTAAATGACCAATTATAATAGTTTTGTCTCATTTGTTTAACTGGTACCCTTTATTTACTTTTAGGACTTGTGTGAAAATCTGATGATTCTTTAGGTCATATTTATGCAGATATATCACAAATTCTAAAGGGTTCACAAGCTTTCAAGCACCACTGTAAAACCATGTCAATTTCTGAAGCCCTGACTTACACTTAGGAATGAATCCAGCAGAGTCTAGGCCTTGACATTCCCACTTAACAAGCACTGTGTCTGCTCTTTTCAGTGCAACGTGTTTAACAGGGAATGTTCAACATCTTACAGCTTAAGGGAGGTATTTTCTGCAGGCGCTGCAGCACAAGAGCACCTCGCTCTACATTTCAGCACCCTTTATTAGCGTTCTCTATTTAGCTGCTGCTTGTAATCTTGTAAGCCTACAATTATCATTTCACTTTCAGAGTGCTGGTTCAAGTATTATTTTTGTACACATGTAATGGGCCACTTCGTATGAAGTTCGGTCTACTGACACTGAGGCACATGGGCTGGCTGTAGGTGGCATTCCTTTGAATAAGATAGAGATTGAGATTTTATATGAATTTAATATTTATTTAAGTTTTGGACACTGTTTATATCCTGCTAGGCTAAGAAGCTTTCTGACTTGCACTCACAGCCAAAACATAACACCTTCCTCCTGCCGGTGCTTCTGCCCCACATCACATACAAATTCTTATTACTGCAGGTACTGGAATGACTAAACAGTTGTCAGTAATTATATCAATTAATTATCTAAGGAACTATTATTATTATTATTATTATTATTATTATTATTATTATTATTATAAATGAATAATTTGTTATATAAAATCCGAAAGAACAATTACCACTTGTTAAGAGCAGCTTTAATTACTTCTTTTTCTTCTTACACTCGTTTGAAATCAGTCTGCACAGATCATGTGCAGTTACAACGTGTTCTGTCCAATTGGCTCTGTTTGAACAGCAGTGTATGGTAAACAAAGGAGCTGCTTTCATCAGGAGGAAAAATGTGCATTATTTATAGCACACCATGAGGCCACACAGACTGGCATAACACCAGATGATGCAGATGCAACAATAGCACCAGCGTCTCATGATTTGTTGGATTAAGTGCATTTCCCAGCTGGACCACATCCCCAGGCTTTTGTTTCGTGGTGCATTCTCTAGTTCAGCTGCGGACATTAAAACACACAATGGCAGTAATGAGTGTATGACACTTGCTAAATAGAAATGTTTAATTGAAATGGATGACCTAACTTGTAATTAAACCAAATTTTGTAGCTTGAGGCTGCACTAGCTGCACAATCCAGTCCAAGGTACTCAGCAAGCACATCCCTCCCTTAAGGCTACCACTGGGTAAGTAAAAATAAACCTTTTATCTTGATGTGCTCTAAGTCATAGATAACATCGAGCAAAGTGTCCTGATATAGGAAACTAACAGATAAGGCAAAGTAAAATGGTGTTTTCACTATCAAGTCTGCCATTTTCACATAAATCCTCCATGACATTACCTCACTTATATATAACACATTAGTTTAAGACTGTATTTTGTATTTGTATTTGTTTTGCCTACTTATTTTTTCTAGACCCTAATACATTCCGTCTGTCATTACAAATATGGCGTTTAAAAACCACCGCATAATAATGAGTTAATGAATAAATTTCATTTCATTTAGTTAAAAAAATATGATGGATGAAGTGTAAATATTGCATTGTTAAATGTGTTAGTTGTACTGATTACATTTGAATGATAGCTGTGATTCAACAATGATTTTTTTTTTTTTAATCGTAAGTGTCCGAAAGGAAGGATGCACACATACACAGGAAGGAGAGCATACTTACACTGTGAACAGGCTCTGGATGGCTCAGACAGACCACCAGTAGGGAGGATCGTTTGATCTGCCGACAAGCATGAGCAGCTCCTACAGTTTCGTTGTCCACAATCCAGAAACAGGTGAAACCTTCACTACACACCCCTTCAATCCTGCCTGCTGTGGAGCGACACTACTCAAAAGTAGCCTCTGAGGGCCTTTTTAAAGGGTAGCAGGGGGAAGCACTTTTATGCCCCCTTGTGGCAAGACCCAGTGTCTAATCAGACCATCATTTTAATGATTTTCATATTGTTTTCCAATACTTTTCTCACTTTCAGTTCCTTTGCCTTCAAAGCAGTTAATCTCCTATTTGGACGGTGTCTACTCCAGGCTTTTATTCATCACTTATAGTCACTTGACACACATCACACAGTTATTTCTTGAATTATATTATCTTATATTATCTTTATTTATAAATCTTTAAATCACATTACATTTAGCTATTAGTTTCTAGGGCTTTCACACACTCACACACACGGACACACATGGTGGCTTGACCGACACCCAAATCCTTATCAAGAAGAAGTATTGCTCTGTGTGGGGGTCTGCTCCCACCTCCCAACTGTCACACACAAATTAAGCTCCTATCTTAAGCTATGCACTTTATATTTCATCATTAATTAACAGTGTTGTGCAGTCAATTTATTTCATGAATAAAGTAAACTCAAAAACATCACCCAATTGCCACTCTGTTTTCTTAGTTAGAGACTGGTACTAACCAATCAAAAAACTGCTCATTAGAATGACTTCTATGTGTTTGCGTGCACCTTCTGATGATTATTTGAATGGTCTGGTAACGTGAATCCATTAACGAATGGACTAGATATCTTATCAATCAGATTTATGATTTTCATTATAGGGGTTGTTCCATAGCTGTTTAACCCTTCTCAAAATTCAGATTGGTGTTTACTTAATGTTTAATGCAGAAGGGGTACCCACTGTATGCAGTGCATGCCGCTGTCAATTAATTAAGCAATAATACACGAGAGAGAGTGCTTTAATGTGCGATAATGGCACGGGTGTGCTGCGGTCATAGATCAGTACACCCGTGCCAATATCTCACATTAAAGCACGACCTTGAGTGTGTTATTGCAATTATACCACAGTTCCATTATCGGCATTTATTGTTAGATTTTAAGATAAAGAGGACAGAGAAACTATTTGTTTATCACCATTCCGCAAGGTAAAATAATTCCATTCTATCATTACCTTGCTGCTAAGCATTTCAGTCATTAAAGTCGAGGAACAGAGTTACCAATAACTGTTTATTGTACATACAGTAAACACAAATATTGGTAAGTTTGAATTTCTTAAAAAGAAAGTTTATTTACATTCAGCAAATAAAATGGGTTGGGTTCATAAGGCAGGCTGTTACTAAGGTGCTATTCCACCAACTGAAGCTGAGTGAGATCCCAGTGTTATAACAAAAGTCTAGGATTCAGTTTCATTAGTGATTATACTGTATGATGTTTGTTGATAATGTTAATATCAGTCGGCAGCATTACAGAGCATCAGCAGCTTCGCTGGGTTAAGAGCTGGACTTAATAGATAACAAACCTGTCAGATGAATGAACCTCTGATCAGCCGCTGATGGTGTTACTGATTCAGTTCATTTTTGTTGATGTTAGTAAAATTGATCTTCAGTCTCATTGCTCTTCAGTCAAGCTGTGAATCCATTAAGAGCCCGGAACATTTCATTTAAAGTACTGACTTTGTTTCACTTTTCCAAAGCTTCCAAATCCTACAGGTGACAAAGCTTTGGCTCAGGTTGGTAAATAATACAGTGATGCTTGAAAGTTTGTGAACCCTTTAGAATTCTCTATATTTCTGGATAAATATGACCTAAAACGTCATCAGATTTTCACACAATTCCAAAAAGTAGATAAAGAGAACCCAGTTAAACAAATGAGACAAAAATATTATGCTTGGTCATTTATGTATTGAGGGAAATGATCCAATATTACATATTAGTGACTGGCAAAAGTATGTGAGCCTTTGCTTCATTGATTGAAAAAAACTGACCCTAATTTCACCTTTAAATTAACTGATAATCCTAGAGGTTCACATACTTTTGCCACTCACTAATACGTAATATTGGATCATTTTCCTCAATACATAAATGACCAAGTATAATATTTTTTTCTCATTTGTTTAACTGGGTTCTCTTTACATACTTTTCGGAATTGTGTGAAAATCTGATGGTGTTTTAGGTCATATTTATGCAGAAAGATAGAAAATTCTAATGGGTTCACAAACTTTCAAGCACCACTGTAGCTTCATCTTCCAAATTTAAATCGTTTCCAAATACCAATAGATTATATAAACTAATTATAGCTTTAATTTTGGCAGCAGCTTGGCTGCTTTTTAGGGCGGGGGTTGTTGCTAGGCTTCGTGTGTATGCCGCGGAGTAATACTTATAGCGCATCGGTCAGAGTGCCATTATCGTCAATGATGTCATGGGAAAAATGCCTCTCAGCCAATCAGACTGCAGGGTTATAACAAATACAATAAGGTTTCATTATGTTTCATTATGTGTGTGTCTGTGTACATTTTCAATCCGTTAAGCTCTTGCTTTGTCTCTACTATCATTCCGACGCTATCACTCTGTATCATAGTCGGTTTGCCATGACATTCATCCATTTAGGAGTAGCCAGCTCATAAGTCACATCAAGTGTCATTTTCGTTTCAATACAGAAATAAGTGTTGTGGTAATTTGGGACCTCCAGATTGAGAACCGGTGCTAATCATACAACCCCACATGACAAAAAGTTGGGACAGTTTGAAAATGAAATATAAAAACATTAAACATGCAGTATTTATTTCATTTACAGACAGTATTAACCCAAGATATTTGATGCTTTGTCTGGCCAACTTAATTTTATTTCTTAATAAACATCCATTCCTGCATTTCAAACCTGCAACACATTCATACAAAAGTTACTTTGTAATGTGGCCATTCCTTCAGACAACACTTAAAAGATGTTTTGTTGAAAGTTTTGAAAGTTGTCAGTTTTTACTGGCCTTCTTGATCCACATCTCAAGATAGCAGAAAGAGTACAACCTCATCTGAAAGCAGCTGCATGAGAGAAAAATTCTATTTGCCCTGATGCACCCTGCCATACTGAATATCATGAGTAATGGTAAAAATGTGTGTGTGTGTGTGTGTGTGTGTGTGTGTGTGCACAAATAAGTGAAATGTATACAGATTGAATTATGTCCCAGATCACAAGAGCAGTGTCTTTGATTTGGTAACTAAATAGGCAGTTATGATGTGCCATTTTGAGTACGAGGAGAAATAATTGTGAGGCAGTACAGTGAGAAATAATCTGCAAGGAGTATCCACAGCTGCTTTTGATGACAGTGACTCAGCGTTATCTCTGTGGTAGGTGAAAGACTGTTCTCATTTGTTCCAAGTTTGATAGGACACTCGATGCTATGTGTCCATTCTCTCTCAGTGGTCACAAATTAGGTTTCTTTATTTATTTGTGTGTGTGTGTGTGTGTGTGTGAGTGTGAGAGAGAGTGTGTGTGTGTGTGTGTGTGTGTGAGTGTGTGTGAGAGAGAGAGAGAGAGAGAGAGAGAGAGAGAGAGAGAGAGAGACTGGCAGTGTTTTTGGTTTTCATGTGTTACATAGACCACTATTGCACGTGGGGGAACTGAAGACAGTTAAAGGCATTAATCACTCTATTAAATGGGGGGGGAAACAATACTGGACCACCCCAACACATCCATATTCCATTTGTTAAAGATTGGTTTGTTTGTTTATTTAATGTGGCTATTGACAACAGACACAAGGGTACATCCAATATACAAGGTTACTTCAAAACTAGTCATACATAATCATATCGTGAGGACTTAGTGTAATCAATTAACCCAATGCATGTCTATGAACTGTGGGAGGAAACCGGAGTAAACCCATGTGGACACAGGGAGGACATGCAAACTCCACACTGGCAGAGTCCAAGGTCAAGATCGAAATGGGCATGCTGGAGCTCTGAGACAACCGTGCTAACCGTTGAACCACCATGCCATCCATTTCTTGAAGAAACTTGCGTAAACAATGAAGAACTGAAATGAGACAGGGTTGGATATAAGATTTAAACATCTTATAAAACCAAACATAGAGTTGTACTTATACACAAGAATGTATCGTTTTTTTCTGGGGAGACTGTAAAATACTCACAAGGGTGATATGTTTCAATTAGGGGAATGGTGCATGGTACACACATGGTTTTGACCAATGTATATGACTTTTATGTAATTATTTCATGAAGGTGTTTACCATGTAAAGAATCTGGTCTTATACCAATATTGTCTTGTGCACTGACTTAAATGAAGTGTAGCATATCAATCTTGTTAGGATTTGATGTAGGTAAATCCACAAACAATTATAAAGCACACAGCTCCAGAGAGCTCCCCGGTTCGATCTCGACCACAGACTTTGCCAGTGGGGAGTTTGTATGTCCTTGTGGGTTTACTCCGGATTCTCCAGTTTCCTTCCACATCCCAAAGACATGCGTTAGGTTAATCGGTTGCCCTCAATTGACCCAGAATGAGTGTTTCTGACTAGTATCAATGTAAACTGTATTGATTATAATCATGCCTCAATCATTACAGAAAGTGTCCACAAACTTTTGATCATAAGTGTGTTATTGCTTGTTTATTTATTTATTTATTTATTTATTTCATTTTAAATGATTCATCCCTTACTGCTAAGATAAGGATACTCCTCTACCTCTACTACTACGACTAATGCTTTACAGTACTTTACAGAAAAGTGTGATGAAGCATAGAACTGGTTCTAATCTGTATGCAGAACTAGTCATAATTAGTTGAAAACCATGTGTGCATTTCTCCTTCCCTTGGCAGTTGTCTAGAGGGAGTTCTCTAGAGGTTCACATTTGTACATTTCAAAATGAAATTCCTTAAATTTGTGAATCCATTATCATTGACTCGTACGAAAAATAAGCCTATGGCTTATTTTACATGTATCTTAAAGGTGCTCAGATGGTAGCTCACCACTGCCTGGACCAAGGCTTGTGGTTTGGCAGACCTATCACACAGACATGATCGGGTATATATGGAAGACATCATTTTAAATGAAAATATCAGGACATCTATCTGTGAACTGAAACTCAAGAGTAAGTGGATCATGCAGAACGACAATGGCCCTAAGTACACAAATTGTTCTACCAAAAATGGTTATGCTGTAGAAGCAGTACCGGAAACCCACAAACATCCAATAGTTTTAGCTGTTCTATGTGGAGAAATGGGCTAAGATTCAAATCGGAATTGCAGGAATGATCAACAGTTTAGTTGCAGTTTTTGCTGCATAAGGGGGTCACACGGGTATTGAAAGCAAAGGTCTCCTTGCTTTTGCCACTCACAGATACAGTAGTGCTTCAAAGTTTGTGAAGCCTTTAGAATTTTCTGTATTTCTGCATAAATACGACCTAAACCATCATCAGATTTTCACACAAGTCCTAAAAGTAGATAAAGAGAACAAAATTAAACAAATGAGACAAAAATATTATACTTGGTCATTTAGTTATTGAGAAAAATGATCCAATATATTACATATTAGTGAGTGGCAAAAGTATGCAAACCTCTAGGATTAGCAGTTAATATGACGGTGAAATTAGAGTCAGTGTGAAAAAAAAAAATTTAGAGTCAGGTGTTTTCAGTCAAGGGATGGACAATCAGGTGTGAGTGGGCACTGTAAACGGCGGGGTGGGTGTGGTCAGGAGAGGTGGTGGTCAGGGAGACAAATGCAGGCAGTAAAGAGAGAGAACGGAGGCTGAACTGCAGGTAATTAATCGCTTTGTTTATTGAGGGGCATTGATGAACGAGGGCTAGGAACCTTGTTGTGTAGCGGACGTGAATGAATGTGAATGGGGTGGTATATGGATGGTAAGCGGAGGGTGGTCGGAAACGGGAGCAGGTGAAGGGTGATTAGTAGACTGGCGAGGACTGCGCGTTGAGTAGATTGCGTGTGGCGGGAGCGCGCTGGTAGGGGGCGGACAGTACCCCCCCTAGAAATTATCGTGCGGGGGGGGGCGGGCAGGGAGGCGAAGGAGGGGGCCGGAGGAGCGAGGAGGAGCCGCGAGGTGCGGCCGCGGGGCCGGGGGGCCGGCCGGTCGGGCGCGTGCGCGTGGAACTCCGGATGAGGAGAGATCCAGAATTTCCTTGGCTTCCACCCAGCAGTTTTCCTCGGGACCGTTTAGCCCTCCCACTCCACCAGGTATTGGAGGCACATAACCTCGCGGCGGAATCCAGGAGGCGGCGGGGACCGGGTAAGTGGTCTGCGGGCCGGCGAGCGGGGGGCTGTTTTGCCGCAAGAGAGGCCTCCGCAGTGGGGCCCGGGGACTAGGGTTTAGCAGCGAGACATGGAAGGAAGGGAGAGACGTGCATGTGAGAAGGCAGTTGTAAACGGTACCGTGAACGAATTTGTAAAGGACCCAGAAAACGTGGAGAGAAAACGGGGTGGTACTTTCACGAGCGCGCGCAGTCCTCGGGCCGTAGCCAGATGCGGTCTCCTGGTTGGAAGACGGGAGCTGAGCGTCGGTGCCGGTCCGCATGCCTCTTGTACCGACGGATGGCTTGGTCGATCTTGAGGTGGACCTGACACCAGTCATCCATGGCAGGGGCGTCCGAGGGTGTAGAATCCCATGGCACGAATGGAGGTTGGAAGCCCAGGACACATTGGAATGGTGTGAGCTCTGTGGAGGAATGACGGAGGGAGTTCTGGGCGATCTCCACCCACGGAAGGAACTGAGACCAGTCGTGGGGGTTGTGCATGCAGAAGCATCTGAGGAACTTCTTGAGTTCTTGGTTTGAGCGCTCGCACTGCCCGTTAGTCTGTGGGTGATAGCCCGAGGAAAGGCTGACCGTGGAGCCCAGCTTGTTCACGAAAGCCCGCCAGCCCGCCAGGTGAACTGAGGCCCTCGATCCGAGAGGATGTCCTCAGGGATGCCGAAGTTCCGGAAGACGTGTTCGAAAAGGAATTCCACTGTCTTGGGTGCGGTGGTGAGCTTTGGAAGCGGGATGAAGCGAACGGCACGGGAGAAGCGGTCGATGACTGAGAGGACGGCCGTGTATCCTTGGGAGGAAGGGAGGTCCGTGACGAAATCGAGGGCTATGTGGGACCAAGGTCTTTGCGGCACGGGCAGAGGGAGCGGAGCAGGCCAGACGGAAGAGTGCGAGTGGTCTTGGCTTGAGCGCAAGTGTTGCAGGAGATCACGAAGCGATGCACGTCCCTGTGCATGTTCTCTCACCAGTAGTGTGATGCCAGGAGTTGGTAGGTCCGGGTCTCCCCAGGATGGCCCGAACACAGGGAAAGGTGGGCCCAGGCGAGGAGGCGGTCGCGGAAGTCTGCGGGCACAAACTTCTTGTTTTGCGGGCATTTTGGCGGAGTGCGCGTTTGGGAGAGCCTTTCGTCCAGTTCACGGTCAAGGTCCCATTGTATCGCGCCGATGGTGCATGAGGCTGGGAGAATGGTTATGGGTGCTTCGGGATCGGCTGGGTCTGGGTCGAGGCTGCGAGACAGAGCATCCGCTTTAGTGTTCTTAACCCCTGGGCGAAAAGTGATGGCGAATGTGAAGCGGGAAAAGAAAAGAGACCAGCGGGCTTGACGGGCGTTGAGGCGCTTGGCTGAACAGAGGTACTCCAAGTTCTTGTGATCAGTAAGGATCGTGAAGGGATATTTGGATCCCTCGAGCCAGTGCCGCCATTCCTCCAGGGCCAGCTTGATTGCCAGCAGTTCGCGGTCACCCACATCATAGTTGCGTTCTGCTGGCGTGAGCTTGTGCGAAAAAAACGCCACCGGTCGCAGCTTGGGGGGCACGCCGAGACGCTGTGAAAGAACGGCACCCACTCCTACAGACAATGCGTCGACCTCCAGGATGAAGGGCCTTTCCGGATCGGGATGGCCCAGGACAGGAGCTCGTACGAACGCGGACTTGAGTGAAGCGAAGGCCCGCTCAAGCATCAGAGTTCCAGCGGAGAGAGCGGGGGCTGCATCGTAGGAGAGCGGTGAGGGGTGCCACCGTGCGGCTGAAATTCCGGTTAAAGCGGCGGTAGAGAAATGGCGAAACCCTAGAAAACGCTGCAACTGCTTGATGGATCGGGCAAAGGCCAGTCGAGGAAGGCGGAGAGAGTTGGGCTTTGGTCCATGGCCCACCCCGGAGGGGGAGATAACAGAACCCCAAAATAACGACACCGAATGGGTGTGAAAGCACACTTCTCTGCCTTGATCTCCGGCACCTGGCGGACGTGTGTTATGCGTGGGGGTAGCGAAGTCAGGCGAGTATGACCAGAATGTCGTCCAGGTACACTGTCACGAACCGGCCCAAGCATGTTCGGAGCACGTCGTTAATAAACGTGGAAGAAGGAGGGAGCGTCGCCAGACAAAGGCATGACCAGATACTCGTAAGGCCTGTGCTGGTGCTGAACGCGGTTTTCCATTCATCCCCCTCCCTGACACGGACCAGGTTGTATGCGTTGCGGAGATCCAACTTGGTGAACCAGCGGGCGGTGCGAAGCTGTTCGAGGGCTGAGGGTACCAGAGGGAGTGGGTAGGCGTAGCTGCGAGAGATGCGATTGAGTCCCCTGTAGTCAATACAAGGCCGGAGGCCACCGTCCCATTTGGGCACAAAGAAGAATCCCGCTGAAACGGGAGAGGTGGACGGACGGATGAATCCCAAGTCCAGGTACTCCTTGATGTAGTCTGACATGGCCCGTTCTTCGGCCGCGGAGAGAGAGTATATTAGAGTATATAGAGAGTATACAAGAGGTCTTGGGCAGTGGTGCGTCCGGAATGAGGTCGATGGCGCAGTCATAGGGACGATGTGGAGGAAGAGGAGGGGGCGAATCCCTGGCGAAGATCGGTGATAAGTCCCTGTAATGCTCAGGCACGTTGTCCGGGAGAGGGACGGAAACCGCGAGCGGGAGTGTGTGAATTCGCAGAGTGGGACGGCGCAGGCAGTTGTCATGACACCACGGAGACCACGGACGATCTCGCGGGCGGACCAGGAGATAAGGGGGTCATGAAGGCGAAGCCAGGGGAGCCCCAGGATGACAGGATAGGCGAGAGACTTTACCGGGAGCAGGGCGATGGATTCCTGATGAGTGGCACTAGTAACCAGGCAGAGAGGGGCAGTGATGCGGGTGAGCAGGCCCGGGCCTAGTGGGCATCCGTCGGCCGCGGTGATCCTGCGTTCGGTCCTGAGTGCAGAGCAGGGGATCTTCCATTCCGTGATGAGGCGTTCCGCGATGAAGTTCCCCTGGGCGCCGGAGTCGATCAGGTCTGTAACAGACACGTCGATGTGAGCGAGCCGCAAGAGCACCGGTAAGACGAAGGAGGCGTAAGGATGGTTTCGACTCACCCGTGGCGTGCGTGTGGGATCCCTGGCACGCGTGTGGGTCGATCCGGCCGGGGCGAGGTCACATGCAGGACGGAGGTGCCGGTCCGAGCCGCAGTAACAACAGAGACTCCATTCGAAGCGGCGACGCCATTCCTCGGCGGAGAGTTGAGCGCGGCCGATCTCCATAGGCTCAGCAGGAGGTGAGGGGTCACTTGCATCCCGTGGGACGGCTCGAGGGGCCGGACGAGGAACAGAGGCAAGCCGTGGGATGAGGAGCTGGTCAAGACAGATGGTGAGGGTGATAAGGTCCTCCAGGGACAGGTCGAGATCGCGCCCTGCGAATTCCATCCTGAGATCGGTGCGCAACCCTTGGCGGAATGTGGCGAGGAGGGCATGGGTGTTTCATCCGCTTTGAGCTGCCAGGGTACGGAACTAGAGGGCGTAGTCGGCTGCCGAGCGACGGCCCTGTCGCAGAGTGAACAAAACGTCACCGGTGGATCTTCCCTCGCGGGGATGCTGAAACACAGCGCGGAAGGCTGTCAGAAACTTCGCGTAGTCCTTTGCCTCTTCACCTTGTTGAGACCAGATGGTGGTGGCCCAATCCAGTGCTCGTCCAGAGAGGAGGGACACTACCAAGGCGATTCGGGAGGCATCGGACTCCGGTGATGCCTGGGTGAAACATAATTCGCACTGCAAGATGAAACCCTCACAACGGTCCGGGTCGCCATCATATTTACCCGGTAGAGCGATTTTGTAGGCTGACTGTTGTTCCCGCGGAGGACTGGGAGGAAGCGGAACGGAGGCAGGTAGCACCACGGCGGCAGATGGCGTCAGCTGAGCGACATGCTGGGTAAGCTCGTCGACCGAGGGGACCAGTGAGCCGAGCGAGCGTTGATGGTCCGCCAGTAAAGACAGCGCCTGGGCCACTTCCTGGATCTGAGAGCGACGTTCGGCGATCTGCTCTGCTGAAGTCGCGGTGGGGCTGGGACTACTAGCCGCTGTCTCCATGCTTGCGGCTACACAAACTGTAACGGCGTGGTGGGGTCAGGAGGACAATGCAGGCAGTAGAGAGAGGAGAGGAGAACGGAGGCTGAACTGCAGGTAATAATCGCTTGTTATTTGAGGGAGCTATTGAAACGAGGCAGGAACATTGTGGTGAGCGGCGTGACTGTGAATGAGTGGTGGTATATGTATGGTAGCGGAGGAGGTCGGAAACGGGGAAGGCAGGTTGCGGTTATTAGTAGACTGGCGAGGACGAGCGTGGTAGATTGCGGTTTGATGTGTCGGGGGGGGAGCTGGCGCTGCGTAGGGGGCGTGACAGGCACCCTGTTCTATTTAAAGAAACAGGGATCTATCAAAGTATGCTCTTCACAGCACATGTTGTGGCATCATGGCACGAAAACAAAGGAGATTTATGAGACCTAGAAAAAGAGAGTTGTTGAGCCTATCAAGGCTGGAAGAGGTTAACAAAACCATCTCTAAAGAGTTTGGGCCCCACCAAGCCACAGTTCAGACAAATGGAGGAAATTCAAAGACCATCTTTACCCTACCCAGGAGTGGTCGACCAACAAAGATTCACCTCCAAGAGCAAGGCGTGTTGTAATAGTTGTTGAGGTCACAAATGACCCCAGGGTAACTTCTAAGCAACTGAAGGCTCTCTCACATGGCTAATGTTAAGTTCAGAGTCCCACTATCAGAAGAACACTGAACAATATGTGTGGCTTCACAGGTTGCAAGGAGAAAGCCACGCTCTCCAAAAGGAACATTGATGGTCATCTGCAGGTTTGCTGAAGATCACGTGACAAGCCAGAAGGCTACGGAAGAATGTTTTGTGGACGCATGAAACCAAAATGGAACTTTTTGGTTTAAAAGAAAAGTGTTCTGTTTGGAGTAAAAAAACACTGCATTCCAGCATAAGAACTTTATCCCATCTGTGAAACATGGTGGTAGTCTCATGATTTGGGCCTGTTTTGCTGCATCTGGGCCAGGATGGCTTGCCATCATTGATGGAGCAACGAATTCTGAATGATATCAGAGAATTCTAAAGGAAAAATCTAAAGGAAAAATCTCAAGAGAAGGTGGGTCATGCAGCAAGACAACGCCCCTAAGCACACAAGGTTAAAGAACAACAAAGTTCATGTTTTGGAATGGCCAAGCCAAAGTCCTGACCTTAATCCAATCAAAATGCTGTGGAAGGACCTGAAGTGAGCAGCTAATGTGAGGAAACCCACCAACATCCCAGAGCTGAAGCTGTTCTGTATGGAGGAATGGGCTAAAATTCCTCCAAGCTGGTGTGCAGGACTGATCAACAGTTACAGGAAACGTTTAGTTACAGTTATTGCTGCACAGGGGGGTCACACCAGATACTGAAAGCAAAGGTCACATACTTTTGCCACTCACTAATATGTAATATTGGATCCTTTTCTTCAATAAATAATGAAAGTATAATATGTTTGTCTCATTTGTTTAACTGGGTTCTCTTTGTCTACTTTTAGGACTTGTGTGAAAATATGATGATGTTTTAGGTCATATTTATGCAAAAATATAGAAATTTCTAAAGGGTTCACAAACTTTCAAGCACCACTGTATGTAATATTTGATCACTTTCCTCAATAAATAAATGTATACTACTATAATATACTACTTTTGGCTCGTTCGTTTAATTTGGTTCTCTTGATCTACTTTTAGGTGTGAAAATCTACTACATGTGTGAAAATCTGAGGATGTTGTAGGTCATATTTTGCAGAAATAGAACATTTCTAAAGTGTTCACAAACTTTCAAGCACCACTGCAGAATTAGCATGTTGATTAAGAGTACAGATCACTTGGCAACGTTAATGAAGAAAACGAATGTCGAATCATAGATTACTATCTGTACCCTGCTGTATATTGTTCAGCAGAAAAGTTCTATTAGTCTGCTTTTAAAGGAAGTGATAAAGTGTCTGCGCCTGTGCCCTTTATTGCCTGACTTCACTCTATTACTCAGATAGAGCCTTATTAATTCTGGCACTACACTGGTTTAAAGGGAAGTCTTTGTGACTGTCTGGCAGAGAATAGAGTCAAGTCCAGGGCATGATTCCAGATATCTCTTCCTCTGAACGAGTACTGATGAGTTTGTCCATCTGACTGACTTTGCAAAGGAACAGCTTGAATCCAAGATGGGATGAGGTGGGTCTGTGTATCTGCGTGTGTGTGTGTGTGTGTGTCAAATTTGTATGTAACTGTGAGCACCAAATGTTTTTATATAGTATTGTGAGAAACAAAACTGCAACTTTATTAAGAAAAGTCAAAAGAAGAAAACAATTTGCTTAACTGATAGCAATTCAGGATTAAACTCTAGACAGGGAATCAATCCACAGTACTGTGCAAAAGTCTTAGGCCACCATTAGAATCATGTTTTAGCAATGGTAAGGCACATATCATATTGTCAATGATTAGACCCAAAAATTTCTAACTTGGATTAGTAATTCCAATTTAATAATCCCCTGATTTTCATTCCAATCTTTGTGAGCGTTAACATATCTTAGTCTTTTCACCCTTTATCCTTACCAAAAAAGTGGTTCCAGATGCTGCTATTGCTCAAGTGTAAGGTGATGTCACTCTTGACAGTCTAGTCTTATTAGCTGTTTTTTCCAGATTTTTTTTTTGTTTAGTTTTTTAATACTTCATACAAATTTCCTAGATTTTCTCGTTGTACTCTAAAAAAGAGAATGAGAAATAATGACTGTATTATGGTCATTATACAGCTGCAAAAATAATGGTATATTTAATCTAATTGTGGCCTAAGACTTTGGCACAGTACTGTATTTCAGGGCAAAGGCACACAAACAGTGGGACAGTTTAGAGAAGCCAGTTAACCTGTTGTTAAACCTAGCACCTTACCCCTTTTGACATTGTGCTCTGCGAATATTAGACGTGATTTCCTGTGTTTTTCTTAGACTCTCTTTTTCTGTCTGTCACACTGATTCTGGAGACTTTTAGATTAGTCATTTCATAATAAGTACTTGGAAATAACCAAATTTAAAGCTGGGTGCAGACGGGTGATGCAATCTGTGTGACATGGGGCGATGATCAGTTTGTGTAGCTTCTAACAGTGAGCAAATTGTCTCCTCCACCTTCTAATGTACTTACATAGGCATAAGGAGGTACAACAGATTATCTGGCCTGTTGATAAATGTGTATCTCCTGTTTATCAGTAGGTTCTGAAGATGTATTTGGTGGATGCATGTTATCTGATTTTACTGACGTAACTAAATGTTTATAAATTTGATAGCACAATTATGTTTTAGTATAATCTCTCACTAGATAACCTCTCTGCTTGCAATGCTAGACTGGCAAATGACTTGCAGTGAAAGATTTCTCGAAATTTGAATTAGACATTTCTGAGATTACACCCTAAATCCATTTGGCACCATGGTTATAGGTCTGAGAGTTATCTATGAGAAGACAGCTCTCTCTCTCTCTCTCTCTCTCTCTCTCTCTCTTTCTCTCTCTCTCTCTCTCCCTCCCTCCCTGTCTTAAAATTTAAATTGCTTACAGGCAGATATTATTATGGCTAAAAGGGCTACGCCTAGAGTGGAAGTGTTCTTTACCATCTGAAATCTGATCATTGTGAGTAAAAGCATGCAGCAGAGAGGAATCATTCCAAATCGCTGCAGAATTCACCTTTCTGACACAACATTCTCACTCTGAGCCTGTTCCCCACCTTATATTTTGCTTATTCTTTCAGTCTGTTTGCCTGTCGTTTCTTTAAAATGTCTGTCTGTGTGTCTGACTCACTCTATGTTTTGTGTGAAGCTGCCTGTCTCTCGTCTCCCTACATGTCGTTTATCTCTGTTTTTGTTGATTGGTTTTGCTCTGTGTTTTGCTATCAATGCTGTCACATGCATATAGCTGAGCAATTCCAATGATATTTGAACTGAAACTGACTTGCAAAACATCTCATTTCTCTTTTGGGGTGAATGCAATGTTGAAACATAATACATGAAACATGCATATAGCTGATATGAACTGATATAATGAATATTTTAAAGTCTGACCTTTGGGAAAGTCACACAAAGCTTTTTTCCCATGCATTTTGTATCTGGATTGTAATCTGATAAGTTTAAGAGGAAGACGACGACTTCAGGAGTAGATGTTTAGAAGTAGATGGCTGTTAAATGTTTAATACAGAGGTGACTGAATGCAGCACCAACAAGAATACAGATCAATTTGTGCATCAGAGAGACCAAACTGTGAAAGGACCTCAGAATATAGGACCAGAGAATAACCACAGAGAGTTAGGACTATAGATATTTGTATGTACTATACTGTAAATAAACAGAGTTTGTTTGTGTACATACCTTTCTTTGTGTATGTTTATGAATAACTCTTTCCAGTGGCATACAGGGATGAAATCTCCATAGGCAATCAATGGCAGTAGGATGAGTTGTACTGGAAACATTAGTAACTCTCAAAATGACACTTTAGCTCTATACTAAAAGCCATGTTTTGGATGTTTTTGGGTGTCTACAATCTTTTGGCCATACAATTAGTTCCAGTTTTATGATTTTGTTAGGTTTTGACAAATCCATTGTAAGTCAAATGTATCATAATCCAATGAGTTTATTATATACTGTATATATCATGCTTAAAACACTTACATTAAACTACAGTTGGGCAAAATCATTAACACAAGGCGTATTTTATAATAGTGTTGAATATCACATCTAATTTATTGACAACTGCATTGAAAGTGAAAAGAAATGTTATTGTCACTACCACAGCTTTTCCTCACCCTATTTCCCAGAGCTCATCATTCCCATCATGACACTCCCTACGTCACACACTCCTGATTTGATCATTTGGCATGAGGGTGTGGGAAGAGTATCGTGTTGTGTATCACTTGCCCGGGGAAAAAATTTAATAAAAAATTCAGAATTCGATTTCTGCTGAATGTGTATTTATGTGTATTATCAGATTCCCATGGTAAAGTCGAAACTATCGTAAAACAGAGGACCTGTATGTTTGTGAATGTCAAAAATGTTTCCTACAAATGCCCCTGTGTTTGAGCATTCCTCGTCAAGTTACGTTGTATTGATTTTCCAAATAAGTTAAACCTCTGCAGGGAGCAAACATAATATGACCTCTGCAAAGTCTAATGAACCATTGTTGTATTGAACAACGGTTGACTTCACTACAGAGTGGCATCCAACGTGAACCATTTGCTGAATTTAACACAGTAGAGTAAAAGATCGATATAAACTCGGAATTTGCAAAAGTCTGGGTATAAGACCATAGGCATGCCTGGTCTCAGCACCCCTCATTTTTTGTTGTGGTCTTTTTTTTTTTTTTTGGTGAAAAAATGTTACAGTTATAGAAATTACATATTTAAAATATTATATTATTAACAAGAGAAATACCACAGACCCCCTTACCTCACAAATGGTATTATCAAAATTATATCTTTTTACCTTGTAACTCTGGAACTCAGCATTAATGGACATTTTTAAAGGTCATTTGTAGGTGCCTTTCCAGTCACAGTGTTCCCCTACCTAAAGAGTTAGATCCTAAAGAGGTCGTCCTTCACAAGGGGGATGGGCTGGTCTCATTGGGTGCTTAGCACCCCTAAAGCTACAACCCAAGAAACACCCCTGGTTTGGACAATGGTATCTTTTCATTAGTTATTAGAATTAAAGTTTCTTGGGTTTGCCACCTCTGAGCGTCCTCCATTTCTCTTTGTCCAGCCAAGCAGGGATTGACGTCACAGATGACCTGTGGTATGCCGAGAGGAGAGTCAATATTGAGAGCCAGAAAAACAGACAAACAGGTGAATACATAGTGCTCAGAAAATGGGAAAATAACCATGTGACTTCATCATCAGGCAATGATGAAATGTGGCTTAAATGGCATGGCAGTGCCGACAGGGAATTATGTTCAGGTGACAAGCATCAGTAATCTGGCAAATGAGATCACGGAAACTGAGATGCTCGGCTTTTTTATGATCAGGTGAGAAAGTATAATCCATGGACGTAACACTACGGCATTTCAAAGGGATTTCAGGAGGTTCTAACCTTAAAATGGGTGCTTAAGGAGTATTTCGTTATTTGAATCTTTATTTACGGTACAGCTCGGACATGCATAAAATTCTAGTAGACTTGTTTGAGAAACATAAAAAAATCTATGTAGTCCTACCTCTCTATGTTGTTATTCTCTTTCTGAGGCCCTGTCTTTCTCTGCATTTTTCTTTTATAAAGTGTTCCTTGAAAAAAGGAATAAACTGTACATTTCAGTGCCTGCCTCCTTTGTGATTTTGTTCCTTTGTCTCTCTTGCAGGTAGTGAGCTGAGGTGACAGAGAAGGTCATTTGGGGATTTTTTTTTCCCTGAGCCAAACAGCTTTATACTCTATAATAATTTTTTCAGATGTGTGCACCTGTATGCTTTGGGGTTTGCACCCAAGCTCTGCCAATCAGATGAAGCAGATGAGCTGATGCTGCAGTCCACAACATCATGGCTACTGGAAACACTTTCTGTTTGCGCCTGGATGACAGCAGTTGGTATTCAATATACTTGCTCAGCTCGAAAACAACCGCTGCAGGGAACAAACATATTTCTCCTCATTTTAATGCAACTTTTACTGTATATTTGGTGAATTTGTCATTTTGGGATAAACAAACATGATGTTTGCTCAAGTGCAAAACTCATTTAAAAGTCATTTATCATTTAGTAACAGCCACTACTCAGTAATCAAGTCTGGGCCTCTGATGGCTGTTTAAAATCTGTAGCCTTCATTTCCTGAATGAAATGGCATGGCATGTAGGGAAATGCTCTGGGCCCTGTGGTTATTACTCTGGGTACAGATAATAAACCTGCAAAAACTGATCGAAGTGAAAGTGGTGGATCATAATGGACTAAATGTTCACTCAGGTACTGTGGGGAAAGACCATTTAGGTATAAAAGGGGTTATACTGGACTATGGACCAGAAGGTACAGGGTTCCAATATCACCTCTGCCAAGCTGTTGATTTCAAACAGGTGATGGCAACAGGTGATTCTACTCATGATTTGGTACAAAGCAGTATCACCAAAAAGCTGAGTCTTTGAGGAGCAAAAATGTGCAGAGGATCTTCAGTTTGTCAACAAATGCCTAAGAAAATTATTGAAATTATTTAAAAACAAAGCTCCTTGAAGAAAGATTGGAAGGGATTTACATTTTTCTCCCACTACAGTGCATAATATCATATCAATGATTCATGGAATCTGGTGGAATATTAGTGCATAAAGGGCAAGGGCATAAGCCTAAACTGAAGCGCCGTGATCTCTGATCCCACAGCGAGCACTGCAGCAAGAACCATCAATCATCAATAGCTGACAGAACGACATGGGCAAGGGATTACTTTATCAAACTATCATTACAGTACAGAGTTACATTCACAAATGCTTCGTAAAACTTTACTCTGTAAAAAAAAAAGCCTTATGCGTTGACTTCGCTGGGCTTGGGTGCATCTGGGATGGACCATTACACAGTGGAACCACATTTTGATCAGACAAATCAGTATTCCAGATCTGATATTTTTTTTGGAAGAAACAGACGCTGTATGTTGAAGACAAAAAACAAAAAGGACCATCCAGACTTTTATCAGCAACAAGTCCAAAAGACATAGTATGGGATTGGGTCAGTGCCCTTGGTAAAGGTCATTTATTGACCTTGGTGAAGGCAGCATTAATGCAGAACAAACAACATCTTTTCCAGGGAAGTCCATGCATTTTTCAACAAGACAATGCAAAACCACATGCTATGCACATTACACAGGTATGGCTGATTGGGTACTGGACTTTTGAATTTTGAATTGAAATATGTGATCACGACAAACCCATACTGTTGCACTAAATCACTTGGTATCCTTGGTACCAAAACATATTTCAAAATAACTTTGTTTGGAATGTGTTGCAGGCCTGAAATGCAGGAAATGAAGTTGATCAGACAAAACACAAATCTCTCAGCTTTATACTGTCTGCAATGAAATAAAAGTCAAAGTAAGATTTATTTTTATTAGCATTTTCCATACTCTATATTTCCATAAATCTCTAGTGACCTGTGTTCCAATTACAACCTCTTCTATCTTGTCAAATTTCTTTAGGAGGACGTTATTCAGCATCCATTGTTTTATGTCCTATACACAGTCCTGCAGCCTAATACAACTTGGCTCACCTGGCTTGGCTGATATATAGTACAAAGCTGAGTGTTGTTCATTCATGTTCATGAATAACTGATCTCAGTTGCATACAGGTATGAAATCTATCTAGATACAACAGTGGCATTAGGGTGAGTTGTATTGGAAATGTTAGCAACTCTCAAAATGACATATTTAATAGGTTCCTACCTCCCAAACCATCAAATTGTCAACTTCTTCCACTTTTGGCTATGTAGTGTATGTTTGTGAATTGCGTCCTACAAATGGCTGTTGAAACTGTGCCAGCAATGATGTCCCTGTGTTTGAACATCCCTCCTCAAGCTTTTTCTTTATTTTCTAAATAAGTAGTTAAACCTCTGCAGGGACCAAACCTAAATATGACATAGTTCTGCAAAGTCTAATGATAATTTTTGTTTATTGCTGAATTTAGAACACTAGAATAAAAGTTCAGTATAAATTCTGAATGTGCAAATGTCTGGCTACCTTTCCGGATGATCCACCAGAGTGTTTTAAAACATTCCCAACACAACTGACTGGGGATCTGTCATTACGCAGAACACTATACTCTGTAAAAAGACATTCAAATCTTTCTTTCTTTATTTTTCAGTTTAGGTTGTGCTTATTCTTTATTTACATTTTGGTGGTCACTGCACTTCATAGTTCTAAACACCTTTTTCAACACCTCAGCGTCACTGCTGGACTGAAAAAAATTCCACCTACCAATAATGTCCAGCCACCAGCATCCTGTGAGCACTGATGAAGGATTAGAGGATGACTATCACAAACTGTGCAACAACAGGAGCAATAAGGTAGATGTGTCTAATAGAGTGCAAAGTGAGTGAACAGTGTTTTAAAACTCCAGAATCTCTGCTGTGTCTGATCCACTTATACCAGCTCAACATACACTAACACACCTAAGAATGATCCACCACCCAAACAGTATCTGATCTGTGCTGGTCCTGTGGGGGTTCTTGACCATGAGAGAACAGAGTAAAGGGAATGGACAAAGTGTACGTAGAGAAACAGATGGACTACAGTCTGTAATTATAGAACTACAAAGTCCAGTGACCACTAAAACTTAAATAAGGAATAATAAGAATATAAATTGAAAAACATAGAAAACCTAAGACTTTTGCTCTAGAAACAATTAAAGAATCAGTACTAGCTAAAATGATCAGTAACTAACAGCTCACCACAGATTATATTTATAGTTTCACGCTTTTAATTTTGAGTGCAGCATTTGATGGTACTTAACATGGCTTTTGACAGGTTCAAAAAGATGGTTGTGCCTTGCACGCTCTGTTGTCGTCTAGGCACCGACTCACCCAGGACCCTGTAAAAGATTAAGAAGATGTTTTGGACAATTAGTGCCAGTTCTAGAAAATCCACTGGCACAGTTATGCAAAATAGAAGACTTAAAGACATGCGAACAGGCTACACCCTATCTATCCTAGGCTATCATGTAGAATGGGGCCATCTTCCATACAGAACCCTAAAGCACTTTAGAAATGTGTTATATGAGCTCTTTAGATGGGAAATTAATACAATTCATTGAAGAGTAGCCCTGCATTCACTTGTCATTAACTCTGATCTAAGAACTTTACTAAGATATGGGAATGTTCAAAATTAAAAGACCATTGTATAATTACTGTATATCACTGTGCTCATTTGGTTTAAGATGTACTGTGGCATTGCTGAAAACCTAGGGTAGATATGACAGTCATGATAAGCCTTTCTTTTATTTATGTGCATCACACATGAATGAACTGAAGTGGAGATGATATACATGCACCGGCCACATTAGTAGGAACACCGCATTGTCTCTACACATTTTATCCATTATATCAGCTCCACTATACTGTAGATGCACTTCTACAATTAAAGTCTGTAGTCCATCTGTTTCTTTATATACTTTGCTAGTCCCCTTACTCTGTTCTCTAATGGTAAGGACCCCCACAGATCAGGTACTATTTGGATGCTGGATCATTCTGATGTGGTGGTGGTGTGTTAGTGTGTGTTAATCTGGTATGAGTGGATCAGACACAGCACTGCTGCTGAAGTTTTGAAACACTGTGTTCACTCACTGTGCACACTATTCGACACATCTACCTTATTGCTCCATCTTGTAGATTTAAAGTCAGAGACAGTAGCTCATCTGTTGTTGCACAATTTGTCTTAGCCACTCTCTAATTCTTCATCAGCGCTCACAAGACACTGCCTACAGGATTCTGGTGGCTGGATATTTTTGGTTGGTGGACTACTTTCAGTCCAGCACTGATACTGAGGAGTTTGAAAACTCCAGCAGCACTGCTTTGTCTGATCCACTCATACCAGCACAACACACACTAACACACCACCACCACAACATAAGTGTCACTGCAGTTCTGAGAATGATCCTCCACCCAAATAGTACTTGATCTGTGCTGGTACTGTGGGGGTCTTGATCATTAAAGAACTAAAGCTGACTAACAAAGTATGTAGAGATAGACTTCAGAACTACATAAAATAAAGGAATAAAACTGAAAAAATGCTGGCCCCAGTTTGCTTGTCATTGCTATCTGAGTCATGGCAGAGAGTATAATCATGTTCCTGATTTCCCGTAGAACATAATGTGATTAAAGGTTTTTCCCAAAGTGGTGTAGCTTTCATTTCTTTGTGTGTGGTTGGTATCTTTTGCCCGTAAGAAGCTTCAGTCGATACAGATTCATTCCACTCTAAACAGCCATTATAGGTATTAAATCTGCCTCTTCACATAACCACATGTGAAGCACCTAACAATAAAAACTAGCCCTCTGACCTACCAATTCATTTGAATGTTAAAGTTCAAGCCTGTGTGTACATTGGTAAAATGGCATCTATTTTGCAATTTTTCTTGAATTTAATACATTGTTTTCCAATTACAAATTATATAATCAGCATGAGAATATGAGCAAAAAGTAAAAAAAAAGCATCTTTTGATGTTACTGAATACTTGGCTTTCCTCTTCATGTGCCCCCATAAATGCTCAACGTGGTTTAGGGCAGGTGACTCTGGAGGATGTCCATGACAATTGAATTCACTCAGGTTTTTGTACTGATTACAGTATATGATTTGCAATGAAAAATATAGTATTGAATTAAAGAAATAGAAGCATTTTCCCTAGTGCTCTCGGTCTTTTGGTCCCCACAGTACATAAATGGCAGGTAATACACTGAGCTTCCAACTAATCAAAGGAGAAACCAGAATATGCCTGATAACTCTCCCGTATCTCCTGCCTGGATTCTTCTATATATTCACAAATGAAGGTATGAAACTCCTTTATGCTTTTGAAAAAAATGTCAGCACTTCTCTTGCTATGCTGTGTTAATTTAAAATCTCTGGCAATCACTCATCCAGTAAGTGATGTGTCTTTCCAACATATGAAGCAATCAGGTTTTTAGGGGCAGGTTAATATGTTTCATGAAACAACAGATATATATGGAGTCAATTTTGTAATCATGGAACAATGGATTATATATATACTGCTTAAAAAAATAAAGGGAGCACTTGGAATTATATTGTGCTGTTTAAGCATTCCCTTTATTTTTTTGAGCAGTATATATATATAATCCATTGTTCCATGATTACAAAATTGACTCCATATCTATATCTATATATATACTGCTCAAAAAAATAAAGGGAACACATAAACAACACAATATAACTCCAAGTGTTCAGATATAACTCCATCAGTTTCAGATGGAAGCCTGTTGTGAGGTGGAACACATACTGTACTGTGCAAAAATCTTAGGCCACCATTACATTTGTTGTTTTGGCAATGACCATATCAAAGTATTTCGGACTGTCCTTATCAAGGTACAAAAGAAAATTTAAGAAATGTGAACATATATTACACAAATAAAAAACTATTTCAGAACATAATGCATTCTGCAGGCAAAAGTGAGTATGTATTTTGATCGCCCCCAAAAAGTTGGTTCTTGGCAACTACCCTTCCGGAAAAAAGACCATTCCTGATCAATCTGCATATTAAACTGATCACCGGTCCCATTGTTATGTAATGGTGCTGGTACCAGTCGTTATGCAAAGGTGCTGTATATAAGATTGGGGAAGTTTTCCAACTGCTGAGACTGAAGAAGTCACTTAGATGAGTGACGAAATGTTTCTCCGACTAAACCTATGTCCAGATGAACAGATTCAACTTCTGGGATTTTCTTACCAGGATTATTGAGCATGCATCAAGACATTCCTGATCAAGTTTCTTCAGACTGTAGAAGAGTCAACTTGGCATGCCAATGAAACTGTCAGATGCTGCTTTTGCTCAAGTGTAATACTTTTTTCATGGTTGTATTCTAATAAAGACACTGAGAAAAACTTCTGTGGTCATTATACCATTGCTAAAACAATGGTATATCTAATCTAATGGTGGTCTAAGACTTTTGCATAATACTGTAATACAGTGAGTT
>JAJAGP010001401.1:0-136897 GCA_025084515.1 Ancistrus triradiatus
CTTAATTGGTTGGTCAGTGTATCACAGAACATATGTTGGACTATTATGACCACAGAGTGGTGGGATATGTGTTAATTATTATCCATAATCAGCCAGTGATTTACATGCTTTCACAACAGTTTCACAATTCTTAAAACCTTTTTGCAATCCATCAATCCACCAAATTAAAACACAGTTTTCACTGGAACAGCATCATCATTATCATTATCCTGGCGCTTGTCCCGCCAGTGTGGGGTCCGCCCACTGCCATTTGATGTGACTGAGAATACTCCAGTCGACGTGTCGCTCCATCTGTTGCCAGAGACCACACTCAAACCATGCTAATTTAGTATAATCATTTAACCTAACATCCATGTCTTTGGACTGTGGGAAGAAATCGGAGTGTCCAGAGTAAACCCATGCAGGCACGGGGAGGACATGCAGATTCCACACAGAAAGGACCCAGGCCACCCCACCCTGGGATTGAACCCAGGACCTTTGGAACACCATAACAGATCAAAATTAAATCAGAAGTCCATGAGGAATAAATAAGGGTATGTCCTTTAGACTGTAGCTCTCTGGAATGGGAGCTCAACACAACGTTACCCTGACCAGGAAAAAGCGAAGTTAAAATTGTGATTTTTTTTAAAGAGCAGAATACTGTACATTGCTCAACTAACCAAAAATACTTGGTTTAACAATCATTTGCTTTTACAGTTTTTCCAAATGTTCAGGGTGGGCCATTTATATGGATACACCTAAATAAAATAGGAATGGTTGGTGATATCAACTTTCTGTTTGTGGCACATTAGTATATGGGAGGGGGAAACTTTTCAAGATGGGTGTTGACCATGGTGGCCATTTTAAAGTCGGCCATTTTGGATCCAACTTTATTATTTCCAATGGGAAGAGAGTCATGTAACACATCAAACGTATTGAGAATTTCACAAGAAAAACAATGGTGTGCTTGGTTTTAACGGAACTATATTATAATATTCTTTCATGAGTTATTTACAAGTTTACGACCACTGTGTTCAAAGTGTGTTCAAAGTGTGTTCAAATGTGTTCAAATGTGTTCAAAGTGCTGCCCATTGTGTTGGATTGTCAATGCAACCCTCTTCTCCCACCCTTGACATACTGATAGCAAAACGGCAGAAGAAATGCTAGCACAGGCTTCCAGTATCCGTTGTTTCAGATGCTGCACATCTCATATCTTCACGGCATAGACAATTGCCTTCAGATGACCCCAAAGATAAAAATCTAAGGGAGAGCATTTCTTCTGCGGTGTTGCTGTCAGTGTGTCAAGAGTGGGAGAAGAGGGTTGGAAATGGCCCACCCTGTATATGTAAAATGATAGATTTGCTTCATAATAGTTTAGTTGCTGTGAATAAGTTCGTCAGTGGTTGCAATACTTATGCAACCAACTCCTTGAAAAATCTGATCTTCTCCCTAAGTTTCAGCTCCTCGGCTCTTTTTTTCTCACAGACACACTGCATTTTTGGCAATGACCATATTCATAAATTGCTGCTTCTTGCTTATTTTATACAGGGCATGCCCTTATCTAGAAGGCTGTAGTTTAAACTTAGAGTTTGCAGTGTGTATTGCACAGAAGACAACATCTTGGCATTTAGTGGATAATGCACTTTTTCATTTGCCTTGCTTCTGTTTGTGGTGATTGGTCGACCTCTCAAAAAGGTCAAACCTCGTAACCATCTGTCAATCTGTAAATCGGGACGTAAGAAAATTACTGACTTCTCAGACTTCAAGAAATGTGTTCCAGTAAGTCTCACAAGTAGTTAAAATATTTACAAAAAATTGACTTTGCATTAGGCAACATCAAACTGCAGCTCCACTGGAGGGTCATAGCAAGTGCCCTGTGTGTTGGAGCGTCTGCGTGAGATGCAGTACCTATCAATTAAAATCAATAAAACGTGAATTTTGACATAAAAAAAAAAACTGTTTCTGCTTTTAAAATCTCAGAAAAGGAAATCCACTGCCGATAATGCAAAATCGGAAGCAATCCTACTGAGTGTCTCTTGAACAGAATTGCAACCGTTGCGACTGTCAAGAAGCCCTGGTGTGTGTTGACTAAAGAATTAGGCTCTGCTGTAACCTTGCTATGTCTCTATGGCAGTGGGCCATGCAGGCAGTGGCTAAGAGGCTTTCCTTTCCCAATCCCTCTGCAACTGTCACAAGCACTCTGTCACCTGCAGATGAAGCCATTCACAACCTTAGCAACACACTGTCCTACTTGGGCTCCTTTCTGTGTATGAGGATGAAGGTGCTAGCTTTGTGTGCTCTGTAGGGATGACGGAAAGTAGCTTTTCTCCCATGGCTGAGTGAAAACATGAGTGAGACAGTCTTCAGTTACTTCTACTGCACACTAAACATGTCTTGGCTAATAGAGAACTTTTGGTGGACTTTGGCTGCCAGGTGATAAGGCTCACTCATGCAATCCAAAGATGGGTGGGGTTTAGGTCTGGGGTCTGTAAATAGCAAGCCATCTCTTTATGGACATTACATTGTGCATCAACTAAGCTTAGTCCACACTGTCAAAAACAACCAAAAATTTGAGACTATGCATTTGGGAACACTGGCTTCTGGAGGCAGTTTGTCCCATTTTGGAACAAATTTTCACATTGCCTGCTTGTCCTGCCTTGGTCATGTGAATTCTCCAGAGCCTACACCCAGAGAACACAGGGTGTAGATGTAAGCATGCTCTGGGTGGGTTGACGATATGCTCCACCAATTTTCCCTTCACAGACACAACCAGTTGTGTCTATATGTGATGTTCGACTTGGCCAGAAGGCACTTGTGGGACTGAAACCCAGGTCCCAGTGGTTGTGGGCTATCATGTTACAGCACTGCACCACATGAGTAGAAAATATTGCAATTAAGTGAGGAAAACCATGTTAACTGAGGTCAATACATATCTCAGAGTAACCTTTTCATCATCCATGGTGTGTGGAGACTGCATACTGGTTTCTTAATTTAATGCACGCAGCTAGCGTAGTTGTCTCACAGCTCCAGTGCCCCCAGTTCTCTACCTTGGAATGTTTGCTCGGAATTGCTTGGACTGTAAGATTGTTTCAGTTGTAAGTAGCTCAGAATACGGACGTCTGCTTAAAGAGATAAATGTAAAATGTACTGACATTCTAGAGAAGTTTGTATTTCCAACATTGTTACATCCACAAATGTTTGGTCACATAGTGTAGATAGATCTTTTAGTAAGAAAAAGAACTTTACAACTTAAATAACATGAGTTTTGATCTTGGATGGTACAAGTGGTTAGCACTGTCTAACAGCTATAGAGATCCCTAGTTCGAGTTCTGGTCCAGACTCTGCCTGTGTGGAGTTTGCATGCATGATTCCATGTGGGTTTTCTTTGGGTTCTACAGCTTAACATTTGAGAGATCGACTGGTGACTCTAATGTGTCCCAGTGAGAGTGAATGTGTGTATTCCATTTCACCATTCATTGGATTAAGCAAGTGTGAAATTGAACGAATGACTCAACGACAACACATTGGTCACTGCAATTAAGACTGTGTCAGCTAGACCTAGTGTATGCCAGAATAAATACCACACCTTAGACCTGTGTTTCTGCCGCACAAGCTGGTGGAGTCTCGTGGGTCGAGCCTTCACAACCAACACACACTCTGGGATTTGACTTTGTTTGTCTCAGTGGGAGAAAGCTGTTTCCATGACCTGCTTACACATTGCAAAGCATTCACACACTTTCACGCATTTGCAACCTCAAGACCAAAGAGCCTTATAGGCTCGCACTTACAGATGCATAAACACAAACATACATACACATACAAACATGTAGGCTATATAGAATTAGCACCTAGAATACGGTAGTGGGTGGGGGAGAAACTGCACCTGGGTGCTCTCCATCATCCTTCCTCCATTACCCAACATGCACTAGAAGTCCCCCTCCCAACTGAAGCACACACACATGCACACAGACACTCTTAATGCTGCAATCCTCTTTGTGAAAGTGACGCGATTCTGTCAGAAACAGAACTAAGCTGAACAGAGAGGCAGAAAGGCACATGTCCACCTGCAGTTCCGTTCAAGTAAATTAGAGGTTGGTTTCTTCTGAGCTGTGTCCTGCTTTTTCATTGTTTCCTTATGTGAAACTCAGTGAAGTGACTTTATCTTCAAGTCCTGAGGAAAGCAAGAAGAACAGTGGTGGAAGCCAACAGAAGTTTTCTGCGCTAGCATGGAACAGGTGGCTCTGGAGATCACCATCAACTAACCAGACACTGTGTTTAGTTGGAGACTAACCTGTTGTATTAGAGCTGAGTGCAGTCACTGCTTGTGTGATGTATGTTGGATGACCCTGTATTGGTCCTGTCCTGCCAAGAAGGATCTGGTTCAGTCCTGAGGAACAACCTTGTGTTTGAGTGCGTGTGTGTGTGTGTGTTAGAGTAGCTCTGGGGTGACCCCTGGGGAATACGCACTCAGCAGTGCGTTTTTTGCTTTGCATTGACCGGTGGGGCATCAGCTCTGCTGCAGGGACACGGTGGAGGAGTACGCACCACTTTTTGTTCCAATGGAGGGTCACGGCTATGAGCGCTACACTGACGGGGAACGAGACACCTACCAAATCGACTACCGACGCATTGTGGGTGACACGGAGCCGGCCAGGTCATGGCTTTCCCCTCGAGACCCGGAGCACCACTTTCATGGGCCTTTCAGTCACAACACGCCACATGGGCATGGTCATGGGCACGAGACGGCAGCCCAACGCTACAGCGCCACCCGCATCCAGGCAGGGTACGAGCCAGAGAGGTGAGAATGCATCCTGATATAGTACTACACAAGAAATATCACATACTTCATACATTTGTACATCTAGATCTAAAGTGGAGTCAGGGCACACTCAGGGGGTCAGTGGTGTATTCTGGGTATGTGGTTTTGAATTTTACTATTCAATTGTTTAAATATGGTGGATATCATTATCTATTTACTATAAAGAAATACAGTATACTACACTCACCAAACAGCTCATTGTTTCTACACTCATTGCCCAGTTGATCAGTTCCACTTACAAGTGTGTGTTTTGCTGGTACGATTGGATCAGACACAGCAGTGCTGCTGGAGTATTTAAATACTGTATTCACTCACTACGCATTCTTTTAGATCCATTACATCTACCATATTGCTCTTCCTTGTAGATGTAAATTTACAGACAGTAGCTCTCTTTTCTCGTTTCTCGTTCTACATTCGTCATCTAATCCTCATCAGTACTCACAATATGTTGCCTACAGGATACTGGTGGCTGGACATTTTTGGTCAGTGGACCAGCTATGACACTGAGGTGCTCCAGCAGCACTGCTGTGTCTGATGTACACATACCAGCAAAACACGTACTGAAACACAACCACATCATTGTCACTGTAGTCCTGAGAATGCCACAACCCAAAAGTACCTGATCTGTGGTGGTCCTGTAGGGGTCCTCACCATCAGAGAACAGAATAAAGAGGACCAACAAAGTATGTAGAAAAACAAAGTGACTGCACTCTGCAATTGTTGAACTACAAAGTGCATCTATATGGAAACAATGAGGTGTGCCTAATAGTGCAAATAAAGCTCAGTAATGCAAAATCATGATAACCAAAGTCCATCATGCACAAAATAATCACACGGGTATCCCACACAGGTAAACTTGGCTGTGTCTGAGTTAGGGGAGGTTGGATGAAGGATCCTTCCTGCCAGCCCTGGTATGGACTATCAGGGTTATGCCTTCTTCCTGTGTATTTTGGAGATAGTCACTGGTTCCTCCCATGCCCTGACTAGGAAAAAGTAGAGTGAAAACATGAAAAAGTTAAATTAATAATAATAATAATAAAAATAATAATAAAGGGTGGCATGGTAGTGCAGTGGTAAGTATTGCTTCACAGCTCCAGCGACCCATGTACAAACCCTGGCCAGGTTGCTGTCTGTGAGTTTGCATGTTCTCTCTCTGTCTGTGTGGGATTCCTCTGACTATTCTGGTTTCCTCCCACATTCAAACCACATGCATTAGGTTAACTGGCATCTCTAAATTGTGTGTGTGTGTGTGTGTGTTCTGTGCAATGGACTGGCATCCCACACAGGGGTGGTTCCCACCTTGCACTATGTGCTTCAGGTTAGGCCCTGGGTCCCCATGACACAGAATTGGATTAAGGGAGAATAGAAAGTAAATAAATCAGTGATAATACTGATACCAAATTGATATTAAACTCAAATCTCTGTTTTTGGTTCTGTGGAATTAAAAACTATATGACACTTATACAATTAACCTTAAAGGAGGCTGTAATTGTTTACACTAAATGCTATGAAGTTCTTTAAATATGTTTCTTTTTCAATTGCCTGTGATATTAAGCAAAGTCTCACATGTGAATAACTTGGCTTTTAATTTGATAAACTTCTTCACCTTCACCTTCCAAAAAAGTCAGTGCATTTGGATACTTAATCTGGAACTGTGTTGGTACAGTCAGATAGAAACATGAGTATTTATTTTACTTCACATCAGCATCAATGGCTTGTCATGACAGGAGTTAGCTTATATCGACGATACTAGACAGACACACTCTCTACCAGTCAGACTTAGAACAACCAGTTAACCTAACGTGACTTTAGAATGTGGTAGGAAACAGGAGTACCTCTAGAAAACCCACGTTGACACAAGTAGAACAAGGAAATTACACACAGTCTCAGTCCGAGGTCAGAATTGAACCCCTAGATGGTACATAATGGCTCAAAACACATTTGGAATGCATGAGTCTACAAAACAAAAACAGCAATTAACTATAAACACCCCAAAATGTAACCATGGCTTAAAAGTCCAAAGGATAAAGGAAAATAAACTACCATGCCAGACTTGCAGTGCATGCTAGAAACCACTGGGAACACCACACCCAGGCATAGATTAACTGGGAAGGCTTCCAAATGCACACAGTCTCCATGCAAGGGTCAATCATCCCTGGTGACCCCAGAGCCACCTAAAATTAAAATTAAAACTGAAACAAAAACAAATGCAAAAAGGACTCGAGCAACTAGAACTTACTACTGCACAAAAGAGTCAGTACATAACAGGCCAGGTTGCATGGTGGGTGCTATTCTCTCCGTGGATGCTGCAGCAGGACCAGTTACCTACTGGGGGGTCCTGTCTTTGTGGGAGGTGTACCACGACCAACTTCCACCCCATCTGGACCCTGTACATAATTTCAGAAAATAATTCGGACAGAATACATGGACCCTCCCTGTGGCTCTGCAGCACTGGACTTTCAGCCATAGTGGGTTGTAAAACCACATACTTTCCCCAATGCTGAGTGGCACATCTCTTAAGCGTACTTCTGGTGCTCACTTGAACCCTGCTGTCACTCCCTCAAAAATGCTGTCTATTCGTGGGCCTCACGAGTTTTACTGCATAGACCCAGCTAGATAAACCACCATGAAGTGACAACACTTTTAAAGCCAGGTGCTGCTGCACTCCCAGAGGGAAGTGCGTGTTGGCCTGGCGGACCAGGCTATTCAGCTCCAACACAGGAATGCTCATCCTCTCACTCTTCTCACGGCAATGTTCACGAACCCACTGCCGTTGGATGACTGTAAAGGGCATCTACCCGGAAGACTGGCAAAGAACTTCTCAGAGTGTGCTGAGATTGCCATGTTCAGCCATAATTTTGAGTCACTAGCTGTAACTGAGCCTTGTAGCACTCCCATGGATTGTTCATGTATAACGTGATAGTATTGTGCCCCAGATGCAGTCAGGCTGCTGATTAGTGTCGCTGGAGTGAATGCTGCTAGTGCATCATGGTGTTGGCCTGTCATTGAGCTGAGGCTGAGTCCTGCCACTATTATGGTGTTATCTCCAAGAGATCTTATTGCGCAGGTGCTGGGCATTGGCATCAAATGACTGCTTCACACCATCATCATCACTGCGCTGTGTATGGGTTCTGCTGGTTACTGCTTCCACGCCAAGTCAAGTCTGCTTTATGTATATAGTGCTTTTTATAATGGAGCTTTGTTTCGAAGCAGCTTTACAATGGTAGATTATCTGCTTATATCTTAGGCCAATCCCAAACTGAGCAAGCCTAGAGCAACAGTGGTAAGGAAAAACTCCCTAAACGTTATAAGGAAGGAACCTTGGGAGGACCAAGACTCAAAAAGGGACTCATCCTCCTAGGGTGACCTAGATGATAAATGTAAGAATGAAAGTTAACAAAACAATTTATTAAATATAATAATAATAATTAAATAATAATTATAACAACAACTACAGCAACTCAGGAAGATACACAGCAAACCTAAACCCAGAGGGGGAAAAATGAACAGAACTAGGGTCGACAACGAAGCCGACGAGGTTACAAAGTATGGACAGGCGGAACTAAAATAACTAACAGGGCCTGGCAGAGGCTACATGACAAGGAATAGTTAAAATAACAAGAAGGATTAAATAACAAAGGACGGCATGAAACCACAAGGCGAGGAAAGGCTAGGCTAAGTGGATAGGCTACATGGCATGGCATGGCAACTAACAAGCAAGGCTAAATAACAAAAACGTAACATGGAGAACTCAATTTATCTTAGCTTGACATGGCGTGGCATGGTTCGTGTAGCATAACATAGCATAGCATAGCATAGCATAGCATAGCATAGCATAGCAGTCTCAAAACGTGGAGCGCACACGAACATCCGAACAGAGAATTATGGCACCACGCTGCAACTGGGAAAACAAGGAGCTTATATAACAAAAATTCCAGCTGCACGCAGTAGCAATTAACGTAAATAATCAATGACAAAACAGAAACCAAACACAATGTGATAAAGAGTCTCTGGTAGGATCTGGCCATAATTGTCCCGCAAGGGGTTGTGGGCGATGTAGTCCCGATCGCCCACAACTGCAAAAACAAAACAAAAACCGGAGACAGGGCACGGATCCTAACAAATTTATGTAACCAAATAAGTCATAGTAATAGTTAAAAAAAACAGAAATTAAGTAAATGTTAACAGATAAATAAAATACATAATATTTATTTCTAACATAACAATAAATAAATATGCATATCACCCCAATTTATTTACCATTCCCTAAGATGGTAGGTAAAGGCTCAGAACACACATTGGATGCATGAATTTATAAAATTATTCATTTTAAACATCCCAAATGATGAATAATATTATAAACATCCCAAAACATAATCCAGTACTTAAAACCCCAAAGAATAAAAGAAAATAAACCTGCATTTTGGGCCTGCAAAAAAAACTAAGAATGCCATGCCAACCCCAACACCAGCTGGGGAGACTGCAGACGTCACAATTTATTAATTATAAATATTCCTATAGTTTGGATCTATTTAAATATACCATATGCATTTTGATTCTCATTACATTCTGATTGTCATGTGATTATGTCAGCAGAGTTGAAATGAGCATGAGTATTACATAAGTATAGCGGCTATATTTAATCTGTGATTTAGAGCAGAGACACTGCTAAGAGCAGCAGATTAAAGACTCTCACGCACATTTTTTTATCTAGCACTGAAATTGTGGCAGGGTTCAGTTAAAAAAAGCTGATTATTTGTAAGTTTAATCATATTTGTTATTACGTGTAGTTGTAAATTTGAGTGATTATTAGAACAAGAACTGCTTACTTTATAAACTAAAACCTCATGTACTACGTGGCTAAACGAATGTGGAAAAGGGAACATACAGTACATCCACAAACAATCACTCTCATACAGGGACACTTTAGAGACATCAATTGTCCTAAATCATGTCTTTGGGATGTGGAAGGAAACCACCTACGCCGATACTGAGAGAGCGTGCAAACTCCACACTTATGGAATCCGACACAGGACTGGAATCGAACAGAGGATTTCTTGAGCTATGAGGCAACAACACTAACCACTGTGCCAACTGGCAGTGCTTATGCTGACACTTTGTTCAGAGGCATCTTGTTCATCCTGTATTGTGAGCTTGTTTGTCATGACTAAGCTATTGCTTTTAAATATTTCCACTTCTCAGTAATTGCACTGGAACAGACATGTAACAACTTCGCAAAAATGAAGATTTACCATTAATGTTTTTCTATAAAGACCAGATGTTTGATCATGTGTCTGATTTATGAACCTAGTTTGCAAAGGTTGAATAGGTGTCAACGTACTTTTGGCCACCCTGCATTAAGCAACGGATAAAGAAAATGCCTTACATAAAATAAACAGAACATTGTCTTAATATGCCCATATTGGTTAAAGATAATCAACTGCATGTGTTTGTCTTGATTTGAATGGTTGAAATCACTAGACACATTTATTAGAGGTTGTAGTCCATTAGATAAGTTGTAGTCCATCATGTCTACATGACATATCAGACCCGGCCAGAAAACACTGCCAGGGTGGAAACCTGAATCACTGTGGTGGTGGCTAAATGTACACCTTACAAATGCATGGGTTTATCCATTGAATGAGTGTGTTTAATTCCCTTAAATGGGCTGTCCTGTCAATGGTGCACTGTAGTACTGCAAAGCACTTGCTGAAAATGAATAAATGAATTAAGCCTGTACAGGGTGGCATGAAGCGCATTGGTTAGCACTGTTGTTTCTCCAATGACCCAGGTTCAAGTCCAGGTCTGGCTGCTGCCTGTGCAAAGTTTGCATGGTCTCCTCATGTCTGTGTGGGCTTTCTCTGGGTACTTATGTTTAAAAACACATGCGTTGGGTGATTAAGCAAATTTGTGTACTAAGATAGAAAGATTTGACTTATTTTTGCTAATGGGGACATTGTGTTGGTCCTCACAAGGAATTTTATTTCTAAACTGAAAGAGCCAAATGATTTTTGCTGGTTACTGAGGTTAAAGTTAGGATTAGGTGGAGGTAGAGGTGTAGCATTACTTAGTTACAGTAATATTATGTCAATAGAAATCCTCAAAATGACTGAAAGATAAATGTGCACCCTGTGGATACCGATGTACCAAATGTCAGTGTACTGTTGCTTCGACAGTTAAAATATGAACCGCTTTAGCAGGATTTTAGAGGAAAATTAAGAGCAGTGCTAACTCTTTACAGGACTTTCGGTAGTTGCTGGTACTTTTGTAACGCTGAAGTGAAATGTTGGACAACTAACTAGTTCCCCCTACAGGCGGCGGAAGGTTAGTGCAGGATCATGTTTAAGTAGGAAAGATTGGAGTACAACTCAGACGAGCAGCTGCTGGAAGGATGGACGTCTGAACGTCAAACAAACCTTTCTTACTGTTTGTTTTTATGTCTACTTTCATCTCATGAAGATTCATCATGTGAGTAACGGGCAGGAGTAAATTCATTCTTTATATTCATATTTCACTGAAGACGCGTCTACGGTATTATCACATCGGTTATTAATACTAATACCAAAAAGTGTAATTGTAAGTTTTGATGTTGGAATAATCATGTAGCGCTTTTAAATGTTCATCCCTGTGAATATGAATGAGACGGCGTGTAAAAAAAGCAGGGTGTAACGTACACAAACGAAAAGGATGAGCAAATCAGTGGCCGACTTCCAAACGCCACTGTAGTCTGCTGGAAGTAGAGCACTAACGTAGTGCTACATAATGTAGTTAAATGAGTTGTGTACTACGTTGTGTAGCGTACGTCCTGGAGTGGCGAGCGAAAGTGATCCTGAAACACAAACTACAATGGCCATATAGTGTTCCACATCGAATGTAGTAGCCTATATTTTATGCACTTACATAGTGAACTTCTAGGGAGCAGTGAGGCATTTGGAATTCTGCTCACAGCTGCTGTGTTTACAACGGCAAGCAAACAGATTCAGTACGTCAGTATTCAAATATGTGTAAGATTTTAGTAAGAAGTAATATATTAATATGACACACCGATTAGCCATAACATTAAAAAATAATTAAAATAATTAAATACTGCCAGGTGAAGTGAATAACATTCATAGTGTGATGCTGGAAAACCTTGAGTCCTGGCATTCATGTTCACCAAACACTACCACCTACCTAAACATTGTTGCAGACCAAGTACACCCCTTTGTGACAACGATATTCCCTAATGTCAGTGGACTCTTTCAGCAGGATAATGCACCCTGCCACAGACAAAAATGGTTCGAGGATGGTTTGCGGAACATGACAAAGAGTTAAATGTGTTGACTTGGCGTCCAGATTCCTCAGATCTCAATCCAGCTGAGCATCTCTGATCTGCTGGACAAACAAGCCTGATCCATGAATCTTTTACCTGACAACTTACAGGATCCTCTGCTATCCTCTTGGTAGCAGATACCACAGGACACCTTCAGATGTCTTGTGGAGTCCATGCCTCGATGGGTTAGAGCCTTGGCGGCACGAGTGCAGATCTACACCATTAGGCAGGTGGTTTTAATGTTATGGCTGATTGGTGTAGGTCGATATGATTGATATTGCTTGGTTCTGTGTGTTTTAAGGGAAAGAGGAATTCACAATTGTGACTGCATGATCACAATATGCAATAATGTAAACATGTTTCCCTGTACAAAGGAAAGAATTGAAATTCTGAGTACTCTTAACTTGATAAACTGTTGATAAGTTGCTACAGATAAAAGTTAGGTGAAAGTTAGAGACAACTTCACGATTGTGGAAATATTTTTTTCTTTGCTTCCTTGATATTTCATGCTCACTTTTACACAGTTGTGTGACTGTGGAGGCACAGTGGTCAAGGTTCTGGGCTATAGAACAGAAAGTCTATCGTTCAAATCCCACCTCTGCCAAGCTGCCACTGTTGGGTCTTTGAGCAAGGCCCTTAAGGTAAAAATAAATGACTGTATTGTACAGTATATTACTGTACTAAATGTTTTCATATTAACAGTATTGTTTAACCTAAAACACTTTGCGCAAAATATCTAAACTACCTACTATGTGACTCTGGTAATGATTGGTCAATGCCCATTTCGGACTGCATCCTGTTTCACAGAATGTTATTCAGATGTTAAATGGTGCTGACCTATGAACATGAATTCAGGTAGCTGTGTAGGTATTGACAATATGCCTTATGTCTTCTTCTTCTTCTTCTTCTTCTTTCGGCTTCTCCCTTTATCAGGGGTCACCACAGCGAGTTAAACTTTTTTATTTAATATTCCCTCCCACTTTATCCCCACTTGTCCTGGTCAGTTTGGGTACTTAGGCCCTATCCCAGTACACACTGCATGCAAGTGGAGGTGCATCACAGAGCACAGCATGAGTCTCTGTAGCAGTGCTGGGGAATGACATGTATAACCTTTTGAAAGTCATCCCCCTCCCTCAGACATGTCCAATCACATGTCTGTGTGGCATCCAGACCTGCTACGAACGCAGAGCTAGAGCTCAAACACAGCTCTATGTTGTGGGGGGCTTGGGAATGAACCCTACAACACTCAAGTGCCCAGTAGTTTGCATGTATTCATATATAATCGACTCCAAACTCCAACCCACTGCAACACACATGGGTTGGAGTTTGGAGCCTGTTCTGAAATAGGTTTGACATTGCAGCGTTGGAGACAAGCGTCATAATTGAAATTGTTCTTGGTGGGGTTGTTTCCCAGTTTCTTTTAAAACATGGAAGAGTGTGCAATGTTTGCTTTATGTGGACAGTTTCTAGTGTGGACAGAGCCTGAGATATGTAGTGTTATGGGGAAAGTATGTGACATTATCTTGTGTTTAACATACATCTTGACAGAACATCCGTAGCTTCCCCTAGGCTTCTTCTTCTAAAAAAAAAAAAGTCTTCTGTCTGATTAGTATAGGAAAATGTCTGAACCTCCTCTTTTCAGTAATTACTTGTACAATGTACACATGGTGGAGATAGCCTAGAGAGTAGATATAATGATATGTGGTATATTTGGTTAAGAAACACATTCCAGTCTCCATTCTACACTTCATCTCTGATCATACTGTCTCGAATATAGTTTCAGCTGTGTAATAACCAAAATGTTCACATATCTGGTTCTCAGTTGGTTTTTCGTTATGTGTGACCTGTGTAATGTTTGTGCGTTTGTGCAGTATGGCTGATTACCTGATAAGTGGAGGAACCGGTTACGTGCCAGAGGATGGACTCACTGCCCAGCAGCTCTTTGCCATAGGAGACGGCCTCACATACAAGTAAATACATCTGCCATAGTCCACATAAACTTAGACAAGATATTGTATACGTATCAGAACAACAGACCTTTCCTGCTGATTTTTTGTGAGTAGGTTCTTGGAAGACAATTTAAATGGCTGTTCATGTGTGTGTGATACACACAGAGTTTGTTTCATATTTTATGGACAGGCACTTCTCTGGACATCTGTTGGGATAACTGCTTTGAGCTCTATGGCAACCTTCAGACTGTGTCCATAGAAACAGAGAAATAAAGGGTTATACAGAAAGGGAGTGGGAGAAAAAATGAGAAAGCGAGATGGTTTTGTCTTTCCCATTAATGGAGTGGTTTAGCAAGGAAGGATTTAGTGTCAAATTGAATCAGTTGTAAGTCACTCTTGATAAGGGTGTCGGGTAAATGCTGCAAATGAAAATAGTATTGTAAATATTTCAGGAGAAATATTTGTTGAACACTTCAATCCCCATTGGATCATTGCACACATATCGTTGGCTTCATGCAGTTTTAGAGGTAAGAGCCAGCTGCTGGAAACAGCAGTTCCTTAAAGACCTGTGGTCGAACACCATCCAGCACAAAGTTCGGGACCCATGGACTTCTGCACTGTCAAATGAGAACAAGGGCAAAATACAACACATCTTCTGTGAAGTATGATGGTACATAATCCCAAACCCCTGACCAAGAATGGAAGGAGGGGTGGTAAAATGGGATGCCTCACTTTGCATATCCTAATCTGGTACATCTACATTTACAGCATTTAGAAACCACCCTCATCCAGATCCACTTCCAATTGATAGAATTATACAAGGTACAATCCAAGTAAGTAGGGGTTAAGGACCTCGCTCAAGAGCCCCACAGTGGCAACTTGGCAGTGCTGGGACTTGCACACCTCAACCTTCTGGTTAATAGCCTAGTACCTTAAACACTGCACCACCAGTCCATCTGTGTAGTGTTACTAAAGAACTGGATTTGTTTTGTGGAGTGCGGGCCTGTATTTATGGAAGTCATTAGCGAACAGTTTATATCTGCAGTCTGTTCGCAATCTATAATCCCTTTAATGGGAGCTTTATCTGCATTAGCTTACAGTGACGTCTGAAGTTATACCACAGTATTGCTGGGACTGGCCCTCCCAGTATCACACACACTTTAAGTCGCACCTGTTTGTACATTTCAACAGGATCATGACCCTTGGCTGTTTCTGTGTCTCGTTGTCTCAGAGTCTGCTAAAGCTGCTGTATGTTACTCAGTTAAGATCATTAACACAAGGTCTTAGCTTTAACTAGCTCTGTCTGTTATTCAAGTCAAGTCAAGTCAGATTTATTTATATAGCGCTTTTTACAATGGAGCATTGTCTCAAAGCAACTTTACAAGTTTAGGTTTTAAGTTTAAGTTTAAGTTAATTCAGATTATTAGATGATGACAAGATCAACAGAAACTGCCTGAAAAAGTATTCTCATACTGAAATCTCACTCGTTTCTACCATTAATTATTACTGCATACTTAATGCAAGCTTCTACACTAGCAGTTAGCAGTAACCTAGCTTCCTAAGTTGGTTGCATTGCAAGTCAAATACTGTACACTACATAGTGTGACAGAGTAGTATGGACATGACTGATACTGTACTAATCGACATATTAGTTTTTATAGCAGTAGTATGAGGCTTTACAAATCCTAAATGGACATTCTGGTAAATTTCAAGCTTTTTTGTAAGACCCCCAAATGACTAAGACTGTGAAATATTAGAAATTTCACTGGGCGAAGTCACGGGTACACCCTGGACAATGCAGCAGCCCATTTCAGCATTCTCTAACCGCACTGCCCGACCTTCATGTTGCAAGCCCAGCCCAGGTCCTCAGGAACTGCTGCTGTAGCTGCTGGCTCTTACCTCAAAGCCACAAGATTTGCTTTACAAATTTTTGTTTATAAACCTTTGTATATAATACATTTCGAAGACTATCAAAACTCAAATGCACTACCAGTTAAATATTTTAGAATGCCTTTTAGTGTTTATTGATATTCATGCAGTTTATTGTCTGAACTTATCTTGAAAAGACATTGAACAAATAAACAATTGGAGGTTATCATAGAATCACAGAACTGATGTTTAACCAAATTCTTTACAGATTTTTGACTCGTCGAAGTAGCCACATTTAATAATAGCCGAACACCCTCGAGGCATTCTGGATATGAAAAACTGTTTAAGTTCTTCCCAGCACTGCTGCAGAAGTTCTCGCAAGTGTGTCTCTCTTGTAGGTTGCTGTGCTTTTGCCAGCTTGACCAGGGTGCCATTTTCTCACCATTCTGATAGCAATGCTACATCTGATTGTGCAGTATTGTCCAAATACTGTGCTAGAGGGTATGATTACACAGTCTGTTCCAACACTGCTTTAAGGAAGGACTAATGGTTTTGATAGTAATAACTCCGAGGTTTACTCATCATATGTCAGTTTTTGGTAACCTATAGGCTATATCCCTCCAGTGGAGCTAGTAGTTGTGTTGCATAATACAAAGCCGATTTACATAACACATAATACAAATTTGACTGGATTTATTGTACTTTGAGAAGTCAGTCATCTTCATAAATTCACAATATACTGATTGACAGTTACACAATTCTCTCCCTTTGAGAGGTAAACCAGTCATCATAATGAGAAGCTGATATCAATTAAATGCTGAGATGTTGGAGTCATGGAGTCGCCAGAGACAACCAGTGGAGCCAGACAACCCAGTAGAGTGGGTTGTACTAAACACCTCTGTAGTTGAATCCCATTTCAGGGGCTGCATCAGAAGAATGATTGCGTCATAGTGACTTGCCTAGGCTGTCGCATTTCGAAGGCTCCTTCTTATGTGGCCGACAAATGTGGCCTTCTTTTCCCTGAAAACGAAGGATACATCTGATGTAACCTTCGTGACCTAACATATACCGAGGTGCATTGTGCGTGAGGGGAACTTAGGGATTTTTTAACTCGAATAGCTAAATGTTTAAAAGTAAAAGCACAACTTTTTTTTTGTTTGTTTGTTTTTGTTTTAGGGTGCAAGGAGCAAATGGAGAAATGTATTAAACTGAAAATGAATGCCAGCGCCTGCAGTGAAGCGCCCCCTTCTCCAATAGTTGAAAAACCAAAAACACACTAAAAACTCAAAATTTCTGTCTCCATTTTTATGAAGCTGTTTTGTGATAGGGTGCAGATGGGAATAGTGCTGAAAATTATCCAATATTACATATTAGTGAGTGGCAAAAGTATGTGAACCTTTGCTTTCAGTATCTGGTGTAACCCCCCTGTACAGCAATAACTGTAACTAAATGTTTCCTATAACTGTTGATCAGTCCTGCACACAGGCTTGGCCCATTTTTTGGCCCATTTTAGCCCATTCCTCCACACAGAACAGCTACAACTCTGGGATGTTGGTGGGTTTCCTCACATTAACTGCTTGCTTCAGGTCCTTCCACAACATTTTGATTGAATTAAGGTCAGGACTTTGACTTGGCCATTCCAAAACATTAACTTTATTCTTCTTTAACCATTCTTTGGTAGAACGACTTGTGTGCTGAGGCTTGCTGTCTTGCTGCATGACTCACCTTCTTCTGAGATTCAATTCATGGACAGATGTCCTGACATTTTCCTTTAAAGTTTGCTGATATAACTCATAATTCATTGTTCCGTCAATGATGGCAAGCCATCCTTGCCCAGATGCAGCAAAATAGGCCCAAACCATGATACTACCACCACCATGTTTCACAGATGGGATAAGGTTCTTATGCTGGAATGTAGTGTTTTCATTTCTCCAGACATAATGCTTTTCTTTTAAACCAAAAAGTTCTATTTTGGTCTCAACCATCCACAAAACATTCTTCCAGTAGCCTACTGGCTTGTCCACGTTATCTTCAGCATACTGCAGACGAGCAGCAGTGTTCTTTTTGGAGAGCAGTGGCTTTCTCCTTGCAACCCTGCCTTGCACACCATTGTTGTTCAGTGTTCTTCTGATGGTGGACTCATGAACATTAACATTAGCCAATGTGAGAGAGGCCCTTCAGTTGCTTAGAAGTTACCCTGGGGTCCTTTGTGACCTCGCCAACTATTACACGCCTTGCTCTTGTGTTGGTCGACCACTCCTGGGGGGGAGGGTAACAATGGTCTTGGATGTCCTCCATTTGTACACCAATCTGTCTGACTGTGGATTGGTGGAGTCCAAACTCTTTAGAGATGGTTTTTGTAACCTTTTCAAGCTTGATGAGCATCAACAACTCTTTTTCTGAGGTCCTCAGAAATATCCTTTGTTCTTGCCATGATGCACTTCCACAAACATGTGTTGTGAAGAGCAGCCTTTGATAGATCCCTGTTCTTTAAATAAAACAGGGTGCCCACTCACACCTGATTGTCATCCCATTGATTGAAAACACCTGACTCTAATTTCACCTTCAAATTAACTGCTAATCCGAGAGGTTCACATACTTTTGCCACTCACTAATATGTAATATTGGATCATTTTCCTCAATAAATAAATTACCAAGTATAATATCATTGTCTCATTTGTTTAACTGGGTTCTCTTTATCTACTTTTAGGACTTGTGAGCAAATCTGATGATGTTTTAGGTCATATTTATGCAGAAATATAGAAAATTCTAAGGGTTCACAAACTTTCAAGAACCACTGTAGAAGAAATTGTTTGCTAACTTTGATAGTGAACTTGGCTGGCTTAATTGTGCAGGACCCTGACCTTAACTCCATCAGACACCTTTGAGGTTAATTAGAATGCCAACAGTGAGCCAGAACCTCACAGTCCTGGTCCACAATTCAGTAGAAACCCTCCTCAGAAGTGTTAAGACTGTTGTAACAGCAAAGGTGAACAAATATCAACGCGTAACAACGTGTGCATGTAACTTTTTTGGGGTGTCCTCAAACTTTTGTTTATAAAGTGTATAAAAAGACATACATAGTTGTAGCATTCTACACCAATTACTGACCTATTCAGGGATACTGAGGTGGCAGGCTATTAGAACAGCATTTAATCACATACTCAGTCTAATCTTGTATATTGGATTGGGTCTGTGCTGTAGTCGACCTCATTCGCTGACGCGATCTAAATCTAACAGTGTAATATGTACGTCAGTCTCACTTTCCCTAAATGACTTTTCTTTTGTTTGCTGTCTTTGGCTCAGTGATTTTCTGATCCTGCCCGGATTCATTGACTTCACCTCAGATGAAGTGGTGAGTACTTTAGTACAGAAAGAACTCGGCGCCTGTTTTGAGATCTCCCTTGAGTGTATGTCCTCAGTAAGTACGGCACATTTAATAATGGTTTACTGAGAGGGAATATTGTTAATTGAATTGTGAGCTGTAGGGCCTCTCCACCCGCAACAGCCGAGCCAGTCATGTAGACGTTGAAGGAGGGAATGGAGCGTAAGGTAAACAGCGGGTTATGGGCCAGCCGTCAGGGGTGACCATGCGCAAATGAGATGTGCAAATGAGAGGCTCAGGTGAGGTTAAGATCCCAGGTGTATAGGACATGTTCTCACAGGCGTGAGAGGGGGAGAACCAAACAGAGAATAAAATGCCTTTTTATTTAACTTAAGTTGTGAATATTGTATTAGAAAATGATTTCGATCCGATATTAAAAAGTACATTATACTGTGATTGTACCAGGCGTAATCTGTGCTCATACACTTTTCCTAATTGTCCAATAATGGTTAGATGATGAGCTTACTTGGGCATGTATAAGGTGTATGTGCGTGCATGTCTGTAGTGTGCATGTGTGGACTCTCTGGAGAGACTAATTGGGAGAGAGTGGAAGGTGTTTTTGTCACTATTACCACAGGGATGTTCAATTAGAGAGTGCTGCTGATGTAGATGGTGAAAAAAACACCTGTCTTTGTGTTTTGTATGAACACATGCAGCTGCAGAAGTGTTAATAAAGGATAGTGTGTGTATGTCTATAGCAACATCCCAGACATAGTAACCAGGCTTTGAAACTGTATGAAAAATATAGGAGTATCATACAGCATACTGCAGCATAGTGCGTCATTTAGTACATTGACTTACCATCTCTCAGGTATGCTAGATGGCCAAAATTATGGACACGTCCACGTAATGAGTGATTTCAAACACATACTTCTAATAGGGTCATAATTTGAAGCATACAGACATAAAATCTCCATAGACAAACAGTAGCATTAGACTGTTAATAGGGATTTTTAGGGGGTGTATGGGGTATACCTGCATATAACTTTGACTGCCTGCTTTGAGATTAATTATAGTGCCATAATTGAGCCAAGGATTATTGTCCAATACCACATTGTATGGCCACACAGTCATATTTCAATCAATGTAGTGGACAGCCATCTCAGAAGAGTTGTAGCTACAAAGAGTGGACAAAATCCATTCTCTTACCCATGTATTTGGATGTAATTGTGGGGTGTCATTTGAGAGATTTGAAATGGGTCTTTGCCAAAAGTAAGACATACCTTATGTTCCATTTTAGTCAATCAGTAAAGACTGAGGTGTTTTGACTTCATAGGTAATTTGCTATTCATAATTTAAATACTTTTAAAGCTATCCTGTTTTGCCAACATAATATTACAAACTGCAATACAAATATTGTTGAACAGGCAAAACTGCATAGTGTTCTCACATGAAATGGGTATTATAAAATAAAATAATGTACAATCCTTTACAGTAGGTTTTTTAAGAAACATAAATAAAAAATATACAGCATTGAGTTTAATGTAGGCCCACCTTTGTGCTGTCAAAAAAGCAAACATGTGGTATAGAATATTTTATTGCATAGTCATCTATATTTAAAATAAAAAGTCATTTTTTGTCACACCATATACATGTACAGTGGGGCAAAAAAGTATTTAGTCAGTCACTTATTGTGCAAGTTCTCCGACTTAGAAAGATGTGAGAGGTCTGTAATTTTCATCATAGGTACACTTCAACTATGAGAGACAAAATGAGAAAAAAAATCCAGGAAATCACATTGTAGGATTTTTAAAGAATTGAATTGTAAATTATGGTGGAAAATAAGTATTTGGTCAATAAATTTGGTTCAACTCAATACTTTATAACATAACCTTTGTTGACAATGACAGAGGTCAAACGTTTACAGTAAGTCTTGACCAGGTTTGCACACACTGTAGCTGGTATTTTGGCCCATTCCTCCATGCAGATCTCCTCTAGAGCAGTGATGTTTTGGGGCAACACGGCCTTTCAACTCCCTCCACAAATTTTCTATGGGGTTGAGGTTTGGAGACTGGCTAGGCCACTTCAGGACCTTGAAATGTTTTTTACGGAGCCACTTCGGGGACTGTGGGGGACTGTGGGACTGTGGTAGCCTAGCGGTTAAGGTACTGGACTCTGGACCAGAAGGTCCAGGGTTCAAATCCCACCTCTGCCAAGCTGCCACTGTTGGGTCCTTGAGCAAGACCCTTAGCCCATAATTGCTTGGATTGTAAGATTGTATCAATTGTAAGTCGCTCTGGATAAGGGCGTCTGCTAAATGCGGTAAATGTAAATGTAAATGTACTTCTTCATGCCCGAGCGGTGTGTTTGGAATCATTGTCATGCTGGAAGACCCAGCCACGTTCCATCTTCAATGCTCTCACTGATGGAAGGAGGTTTTGGCTCACCAACCTGCTTGCCTATTGTAGATTCACACTTCCCAGCTTGCTGCAGGTCTACAATTTTCTTACTGGTGTCCTTCGACAGCTCTTTGGTCTTGGCCATGGTTGAGTTTGGAGTCTGACTGTTTGAGGCTGTGGACAGGTGTCTTTTATACAGATTACCAGGTCAAACAGGTTCCATTAATATAGGTAACAAGTGGAGGACAGAAGAGCTTCTTAAAGAAGTTGTTACAGGTCTGTGAGAGCAAGAAATCTTGCTTGTTTTTGGGTGACCCAATATTTATTTTCCACCATGATTTACAATTAAATTCTTTAAAAATTCTACAATGTGATTTCCTGGATTTTTTTTCTCATTTTGTTTCTCATAGTTGAAGTGTACCTATGATGAAAATTACAGACCTCTCTCATCTTTCTAAGTAGGAGAACTTGCACAATCAGTGACTGAATAAATACTTTTTTGCCCCACTGTACATACTTTGCTTTGAGAAGTTCAAAGCACTTCGAAGATCACATGTACTATGATGCTGTTTAGGATCTGACCTCTGCTCTTACACGGAAGATAACCCTGAAAACCCCGCTCATCTCCTCTCCAATGGACACTGTGACTGAATCCTCCATGGCCATTGCTATGGCCGTGAGTATCACATCCATACACAGAATCATGATCTGATGTGGCTTGTTTCCTTATCGTTCTGCTCATTTGTGCGTTAGCTCATGGGCGGGATTGGCATCATCCATCACAACTGCACACCGGAGTTCCAGGCAAATGAAGTTCGGAAAGTTAAGGTGAATGTCAAAGGGCTACATCATTCTATAGTTGTTAAAGTCACCATCAAAAGTAAAGAAGAAATATGTGTTGGAGTTGATACTAAAACAGACAGGTATCCCTTATAATATCTCTTCTGTGTGGTCATGGCAGAAATTCGAGCAGGGCTTTATCACAGATCCAGTAGTGATGAGTCCTCGGCACACGGTCGGCGATGTGTTTGAGGCTAAGGTTCGGCATGGCTTCTCTGGCATCCCTGTCACCGAAACTGGTAAAATGGGAAGCAAGCTGGTGGGCATCGTCACGTCACGAGACATTGATTTTCTCTCGGAAAAAGACTACGACAGACCATTGGAGGAGGTTTGTGCTTTAGCTTTGATTGATGTAGTCGAATTGTCTGTCTTGGAAATGCCTGACTGGTATACAGCAAGTATAAAACTTGTTGAAAACTTGTTTAAAAGCTGGCATTATTCAAATTCCATAATGTTCATAATAACTAAAAAAAACATGACCCTGTGTGAAAAAGTGATTGCCCCCTAAACCTAATAACTGGTTGGGCCACCCTTAGCAGCAACAACTGCAACCAAGCATTTGCGATAACTTGCAGTGAGTCTTTTACAGCGTCGTGGAGGAATATCGGCCACTCATCTTTGCAGAATTGTTGTAATTCAGCCACATTGGAGGGTTTTCGAGCATGAACGGCCTTTTTAAGTTCATGCCACAGCAATAGGATTCAGGTCAGGATTTTGACTAGGCCACTCAAGTCTTCATTTTGTTTTTCTTCAGCCATTCAGAGGAGAACTTTCTGGTGTGTTTTGGATCATTGTCCTGCTGCAGAACCCAATTTCGTTTCAGCTTGAGGTCACTAACAGATGGCCGTACATTCTCCTTCAGGATTTTTTGGTACACAGCAGAATTCATAGTTCCATTTATCACAGCAAGTCTTCCAGGTCCTGAAGCAAACAAAACAACCCCAGACCATCACACTACACCACCATATTTTTACTGTTGCTATAATGTTCTTTTTCTGAAATGCGGTGTTACTTTTACACCAGATGTAATGGGGGGGACACACACCTTCCAAAGAGTTCAACTTTTGTCTCTTCAGTCCACATAATGTTTTCCCAAAAGTCTTTGGAGATCATCAAGATGTGTTCTGGAAAAATTAAGACGAGCTTTAATGTTCTTTTTGCTCAGCAGTGGGTTTTGTTTTGGAACTCTGCCATGTAGGCCATTTTTGCCCAGTCTCTTTCTTATGGTGGAGGCATGAACACTGACCTTAACTGAGGCAAGTGAGGCCTGCAGTTCTTTGGATGTTGTTGTGGGGTCTTTTGTGTCGCTGCACTCTGGGGTAATTTTGATTGGCCGGCCACTCCTGGGAAGGTTCCACCACTGTTCCATGTCTTCACGATTTGTGGATAATGGCTCTCACTGTGGTTTGCACTGGAGTCCCAAAGCTTTAGAAATGGCTTTATAACCCTTTCCAGACTGATAGATCTCAATTACTTTCTTTCATTTGTTCCTGAATTTCTTTGGATCTCGGCATGATGTGTAGGTTTTAAGGATCTTTAGGTGGTACTTAACTTTGTCAAGCAGGTCCTATTTAAGTGATGTCCTGATTGAGAACAGGTGTGGCAATAATCAGGCCTGGGTGTGCTAGAGACAGTGAACTCAGGTGTGATAAACCATAGTTATGGTATGTTTTATCAATGGGGGCAATCACTTTTTCACACAAGGCCAATGTATGTTTTTGATTTTTTCCTCTCCCTTAATAATAAACACCTTTGTTTGAAAAACTGCATTTTGTGTTTACTTGTGTTGTCTCTGACTAACACTTAAATGGTTTTGAAGTTTCGAAACACTTACATGTGACAAACTGCGTGGGTTTCCTTTGGGTACTCATTCCAAAGACATGCATTAGGTCAGCTGGAATCTCTAAAATGCCCCAGCGTGATTGCTGTGTGTGCATGTCACGTGCATATTTGGCGCCCTGTCTAATGTTGGCACCCTGCGCTGCTGTTTAGATTCCAGCACTCATGCCATGACCATGAATTTGCTGTGGATATAGCTACTGATACTGGCATGGCACATTAAGAAAACAAATAATTAAATAAAATAAATAAACCAACAAGCCACCCGGCATCTGAATGAATTTCAGTTTGATGTGTTGTAAATTGTGTTCACACAAAGGTTGTTCACATAAGAATTATTTTACCCTTTTATTTATTTATAAGAGTCTTGTTTTTATTTATAGTGCTGTTGGTGTGTATTCGAATTTAAGAAGCTGTGATCATCCAAAACTACAGGCGTCTGCTGCATTTTAGACAAAGCAAATGATATCACTTATCAACATTGAATACTGAGAATTTGTACTTCCCCACAAGCATAGTTTATATAAATGTATCAAATATGCAGTACATAGTAACATTTTCTCTCTGAAAAGTCGGTAAGTAAAAGCCATGTGATTGTGTTTTGTATCTGCCAGGCAATGACAAAGAGGGAAGATTTAGTAGTTGCACCAGCAGGTGTCACTCTAAAAGAGGCCAACGACATCCTGCAGCGCAGCAAGAAAGGTCTGGTTCATTCTCTTTTCCACCTGCACTGGTATTGATGTAGCCCTGCATGAATCCTCTGGCTGACTGTAAGCTGTTATCCACAGGTAAGCTGCCCATAGTGAATGACAGTGATGAACTGGTGGCTATAATTGCTCGCACTGATCTGAAGAAGAACAGAGAGTACCCTCTGGCCTCCAAAGACTCGCGGAAGCAGCTGCTGTGTGGGGCCGCCATAGGAACCCGTGAGGACGACAAATATCGGTTGGATCTGCTCGTGCAGTCTGGAGTGGACGTGGTGGTGCTGGTGGGTCTCATGGAGTGGGTAGTTATTATCTTGCACTTTCCATCTTGAGGACAAAATATCAAAGTGCTTTTCATATAAAAGAGTATCAGCAAAGATTATACAACTCCTGGCCATAAGAATGGAATCGCCACACTTGGAGGATTTAATAGCAAATAAACAAATCACAGATATGAAACCAAACAATTCTAGCTTAATAGCTGGACATTTTGGCATCATGAAGCATTTCCCAAACAAATTAAGTCATAATTTTTCCAGACTGTCATTCCCTGCTAAAACAAATGGCAAAGACCAGCATGTGTTGTGGTTTGGACGCTGGTAAGTTGTTGATGAAATGCTGGGATTGTGAGCATGCTGGTCACCAAAAGTAGATACTGCCATTTTGTCTTACTGGTCAAAAAGCTAAACCAGCAAAAGACATTTTGGATTTGCCCACCAAGCCAGCATTGGATCATCAGGAACAAGCTTTGACCATCTTAAAATTCATGCTGGAGTTAGCTTTTTTTCAATGTCATCGTCCAATGTCATATTCATGTGCATTCATAGGTCCTCCCTTCTACATAATGACACAGTTTCCATGCTGGTTAGTGCTGGTTCAGTGCTGGTTTAGCTGCTAAACATGCATGGTCTTATTCGTTCCAGTGGTGAACAGCATAACAGTGTCCAAAACAAAACATATGGCGGGGCATGAAAGTTTTCAAACCTTTCATTTCTTTATTTATAGGTAAATATGAACTAAAACATGATTTGATTTTCACAAAAGTACTGCAAGTAAGTAAAAAGAACCACCTAAACAAATGAGCTTGAAATATTGTACTTGATTTGTTTAGTAAAGGAAATGAGCCGATTTTACATATTTGTTAGTGGCAGTATGTGATACTTTACCTTTAGTATCAGTGGGTAGCACCATCGCCTCACTGCAAGAAGGTCCTGGGTTCGATCCCAGGTGGAGTGGCCTGGGTCCTTTCAGTGTAAAGTCTGCATGTCCTCCCTGTGTCCACATGGGTTTGTTCCGGGTGCTCTGGTTTCCTCCCACAGTCCAAGAACCTGAATTGCCTCGACTGTGTTTGATATTGAACTTGTTGAACTTGATGAAATGTGTATCAATGTAACCTTGTTCCTGTCTTGAATATAGCCAAGTGATGTGATGTTAAATAAACAAAATAAACACAAAAACATAAGACTGTGGATTGGTGGAGTCCACGCTCTTTAGAGATGCTTTTGTATCCTTTTATAGCATGACAAACATCAACAACTCTTTTTCTGGTGTCATCAGAAATCTCCTTTGTATATGCCATGATACACTTCTACAAATGCATTGTGAAGTGTGAAGGTCAGATTTTGATAGATCCCTGTTCTTCAAATACAACAGGTTGCCCACTCACACCTGATTGTCATCCCACTGATTAAAATACTTGACTCAAGTGTTAGAGTATTAAAAATACTTTTCCTCAGTTAATAAATTAATTTGCTTAATACATCTCATTTGTGTAATTGGTTCCCTTTATCTACATTTTCTACATACTTGTGTGAAAAACTGATGATGTTGTATTTCATATTTATGCAGAAATATAGTAAATTCTAAACGGTTCACCAAAAACTTTCACGCACCAATGTATGCTGTTTTTTTTTAGCCATAATGTCTTAAGAGAAAATGGCAAACCTGATTTAACAATGATAGAAAAAAAGGCAGAAGGCCCAGATGCACAACTGCACAAGCTGGCGCATTAAGACTAATTCTTTTAACCAGTAATTGTTAGAACCCCCAGCACTGTGGGGATTCCACCAAGCTGACACTAGAGGCCAGTATTGTCTTAGTTGTCATTCGGGATCCTCACAGGCAACACAACTGCGCATGCACTGTTTAATTGCTGCGTGATTGTGGTATTGGTGGCTTTACCTGTCAGCGGTGCTATTTAAGAGCATGCTCTGGCACTGACAGGTGTCACAACCTCGCCTTGTGTTCGCTTTGCTTCACAGTTTGTTCGCGTCCGTCCCCATAGGGAAACCGGTACAACCAGCCTTGCAAAGAAGGTGGGCCGAGTAGAGTCTAGAGGCTCGAGGTAACCTGGTAGGGCTTAGCCGCTAGGCAAGGGAAAGCTGCTTCATCGCCACGTACCTCACTCTCCTCGCGCCTCTTTCCGCTTTCCAGTTGCCGGGCGTGAGCGATCTCCCTGGTGGACGCTGCCTGTGCAGTCTTCGCGCTGTGCACACGCGCCTTCTGCGCACCTCGGCATTCCTCGGCATGGCAGAGCTCTTGCGAGCGGAGTTCGGCTATGTAGCGATCGCGTCTGACCTGCACATGCGCTGTATGCGCTCCGCGCTTTATTTGTGTAACCCCTTTTTACTTTCGTTTTGGGAGGCACTGCTAGCATGCTGTCCGGGGCTTCCCCTTAGCGCCTCCCATTTTTTCCTTTTGCTTCCTCAGTGGCTTAATCTTAGTTTGAGCCCACTGTAAGCGGCGCTTGTGTCTGCCATTTTTTCTCCCCCATGCTCTCATTCGCTCTCCTAGTTTCATTTCTCGGCGCATGCGCGGTACGAGTGAGAACATTGCCTTAATTTTTCTTTTGTGCATTTAAGCCTGAGTGCCCTCGCGGCATGAGCTTAGAACACCTGTCTCTTTCACAAGAGACCTGGTGTTCAAGCCTCGTGTCCTGTACTACCTGGAGACCCATTCGTTCTCTTGTTCTGTTCATTTATTTATATTTTGTTCTTTTATTTATTTATTTTTGGTTCATCCCTTCCATTTGGAGTTAACTGCACTTGGGTTCGTCTTTGTTATATTATGGCGAACCGTAACAGTAATGGATGTTTCCCAAAAATGTTTTGACTGTACAATCAATGTTTATACTAAGTTGGTGGAATGAGTGTGAGCATGTAATACTGTAAATGGTATATACATTTCAAAAGTTATTTTCTTTTGTTTTGTTGACGTTAAAAACTCCAGTGGGTTTAGATTAATGTATGTTTCTTTCAGGACTCATCTCAGGGAAACTCAGTGTTTCAAATCAGCATGATCAACTATATTAAACAGAAGTTCCCTGAGCTACAGGTGGTAGGGGGCAATGGTAATGCTTTTTGCTGGTTTTATATGTATTAGATTGATAGATTGAGGCAGGTGTGAGTGAATAGTGTGCTTCATTTTATTTTGGCTTATTTTGTTTCCTCTCTGTACTGCAGTTGTGACAGCTGCTCAGGCAAAGAACCTGATTGACGCAGGTGTGGATGCTCTCAGAGTGGGTATGGGCTGCGGATCGATCTGCATCACGCAGGAAGGTGTGGGATAGATTTGTATGCAAGGTCCAATGCTACAGCTGTACTTGTGCGACATTTATAAATCTGTTTTTTCTGAAGTGATGGCATGTGGGAGGCCTCAAGGCACCTCTGTGTATAAAGTGGCAGAGTATGCCAGGCGTTTTGGAGTACCAGTCATTGCAGATGGTGGCATTCAGACAGTTGGCCATGTGGTGAAAGCTCTCGCTCTAGGAGCGTCCACAGGTAGCTCACTCTGACCTTTAGCGTGTCTTTGTCATAGTTGTGTGTTTTTGTTTTTCAATTTACCTGTTAAACTTGCTGTCTTGTAGTGATGATGGGCTCCTTGTTGGCGGCAACCACAGAAGCTCCTGGAGAGTATTTTTTCTCGGACGGAGTGAGGCTGAAGAAGTATCGTGGGATGGGCTCTCTGGATGCCATGGAGAAGAACAGCGGAAGCCAGAAGCGCTACTTCAGGTACATTCCTTTGCGCAAATAAACAAGCAATGGATGTCAGTGTAAACCTTAATGTGAAGTTAATCTCTTTATAATGTATTTTTTGTCATACATGATCTTTTGTTCAGCCTTTGTAACTCTCTGCAAAATTTTTACTGGTCTGGGTCATGGGGGCTTAGGTGCTTTTCGCCAGAGAATGCAATGGTAGGGGTTACTGCTGACCATCCTATCCTCCCAAAGATACCGCCAGTCTTGTCTGCATGTGACACCCAACCTGGCCAAAGGGCAACAAGGAGACTTGAAATGGGTCTCTGTGGCAATGGGCTAGTGTATTACACTGCTGCACCACCTGAGGGCTAACATGATCTTATTATAAGCAATGTTAATGGACAGACCCAAGTTGACTTCATCTGCCATTATAAACTAAACCATCTTAACCAGGAACCGAAATGCAACTTCAACAGAAGTGAGACACAAACCAAGGTGGTTCACCAGGATTCTATGGCTGTGCTACTCTGGTTCGTATTCAGTCTCTGGTGAGGTGAGGTTTCAGTTCCAGTTTCGAAGCTGTGTTCAGTTTCCTGGTTCAGTGTCAGGTGATGTGGTTCCCAGGCATCAAAAAACCAAGACTAATGGTTTCTGGTACCAAAAGTTTGGATGGCACTTCATGGTTCTTTCCACATGTTTCCACATCATTAGATGCTCCAGACTTGCGGCACTTCTTGGGTTGTGGGCTGGGAATTTTTGATGCACTTGGAATCTACTTTGTAATACATTGTCCAGCATCCTGCACCAACTTTTCATAAAAGAATGACAAAAAAACACTTTAATGTGTATGCATTACATTAGCAGTAATGTCTCATATGTGAGTTTTTTTTTTCCTTGCAGTAGCTGTGTTAACAGATTGCTTGGTCAGGAGTGGCTAAACGTTTGAAAGAGACTATATGTTTTTTTTTATTTCTGTGTGTATGTGTGTTACAGTGAGGGTGATAAAGTGAAGGTAGCTCAAGGAGTATCTGGCTCGGTTCAGGATAAGGGTTCAATCCATAAGTTTGTACCATACCTCATTGCTGGAATCCAACATGGCTGCCAGGATATTGGCGCTAAGAGTCTGTCCATACTCCGGTAAGGGCATGCCTCAAGAGCTTGGCTTTAATGGACTGTAGGGATTGTAGAGAAGTATGCATTGAATGCAGGGAGTGCAAGATCCATTGTTGTGCCTCTGTGCTTGTGCTGTAACATGCTATGTTGTGTCATGTAAAGCTCTATGATGTACTCTGGAGAGCTGAAGTTTGAGAAGAGGACCATGTCTGCTCAAGTGGAAGGCGGCGTCCATGGCCTGCACTCGTAAGTCTCCACCCACTGCAAACTCTGCTCCACCTACCTACGTCTCTCACTAACGTACCGCTTGTAAAAGTGGCTCATTTCTTTATTTTTCCTCAAATTTGTTTCTTTCATGGCAGTGTAAATGCCAAAAAACAACTCCTTTCAGTTCTGATCTGAGCCACATGGTAATGTGATCTCAGTCTGAACAGTCAGATTGGAAATCAAGAAGCCCTATAGGACGTACTGCGGCAGCTTGATGTAATCAGGCATGAGAACATAATGAACTGGTTTTTAAAGCTCACAAACAATCAAACTGATTAATTGAATCCCAAATAGGTTAGCCAGCATGTGGTAAGCCACTCCTGTTTCCAACCAACACAATCCAACCCCTGCTTATGTCTTTGAATGAGTGTCCTGCTTCACAAATCTTAAAGAAAGTCATTTGAATAGGTAGTGTGGCGATGCCTTTGCTTTTCTGAAGTTTTCAGTGAATTTTGTGTCTGTAAAGCCATCCATGTTGCTCTCCTGGCTCCTGTCTCATATCCAGGCAGTTATCTCCATGGAAGTTGCTGCCATGGCTCCACAAAAAGCATCAAAGTCCTGACCCTGTTTTGCCTCCTTTTTCTCATTGTGTCTAAGATTGCAGAGCCACCATTCAAATCAAGTTAACTTTCTTTATATAGTGCTTTTTACAACAGAGCATGGTCTCAAAGCAGCTTTACAAGTATCTAAGCCCACATCCATAGTTCAACAAGACTGTGGTGATAGTGGCAAGGAACTTCATCTTAAATGTTAGCAGGAAAAATAATTGGGAGGACCAAGACTCAAAAAGAGACCCCACCTCCTTGGGCAGCCTAGATGTTGTAAGTATGAAATAAACTAAATTATCTAAATCATACATTTCTAATAGGCAGATGCTATGTGTAGCGTCTGTACATACCAGTAGCATACTATTTGTACTAGGTGTACATTGGGGTGGGAATCACAGGGTCTCACGATACGATATTATCATGATATGTTACACACGATAATGATGATATAATGATACTGCATGTGTAACACACATACAGTGGTGCTTGAAAGTTTGTGAACCCTTTAGAATTTTCTGTATTTCTGCATAAATGCGACCTAAAACATCATCAGATTTTCACACAAGTCCTAAAAGTAGATAAAGAGAACCCAGTTAAACAAATGAGACAAAAATATTATACTTAGTCATTTATTTATTGAGGAAAATGATCCAATATTACATATTAGTGAGTGGAAAAAGTATGTGAACCTCTAGGATTAGCAGTTAATTTGAAGGTGAAATTAGAGTCAGATGTTTCAATCAATAGGATGACAATCAGGTGTGAGTGGGCATCCTGTTTTATTTAAAGAACAGGGATCTATCAAAGTCTGCTCTTCACAATACATGTTTCTGGAAGTGTATTGTGGCACGAACAAAGAGATTTCTGTGGACCTCAGAAAAAGAGTTGTTGATGCTCATCAGGCTGGAAAAGGTTACAAAACCATCTCTAAAGAGTTTGGACTCCACCAATCCACAGTCAGACAGATTGTGTACAAATGGAGGAAATTCAAGACCATTGTTACCCTCCCCAGGAGTGGTCGACCAACAAAGATCACTCCAAGAGCAAGGCGTGTAATAGTTGGCAAGGTCACAAAGGACCCCAGGGTAACTTCTAAGCAACTGAAGGTCTCTCTCACATTGGCTAATGTTAATGTTCATGAGTTCACCATTAGAAGAACACTGAACAACAATGGTATGCATGGCAGGGTTGTAAGCAGAAAGCCACTACTCTCCAAAAAGAACATTTGCAGTATGCTAAAGATCACCGGGGCAAGCCAGAAGGCTATTGGAGGAATGTGTTGTGGATGGATGACACCAAAATATAGCTTTTTGGCTTAAAAAAAGCGTTATGTTTGGAGAAAGGAAAACCTTATCCCATCTGTGAAACATGGTGGTGGTAGTATCATGGTTTGGGCCTGTTTTGCTGCATATGGGCCAGGACGGCTTGCCCGCTAGCCGGTGTGCAGGACTGATGAACAGTTACAGGAAACGTTTAGTAGCAGTTATTGCTGCACAGGGGGGTCACACCAGATACTGAAAGCAAAGGTTCACATATTTTTGCCACTCACTAACATGTAATATTTTATGGATCATTTTACTCAATAAATAAATGACCAAGTATAATATTTTGTCTCATTTGTTTAACTGGGTTCTCTTTATCTACTTATTGGATTTGTGTGAATATCTGATGATGTTTTAGGTCATATTTATGCGTAAATATAGAAAATTTAGGTTCACAATCAAAAAAGGGTTCACAATCTTTCAAGCACCACTGTACACTGACTGCAACATGTCCATTTCTGTGTGTCATCATTCCAATGTATAATAGCTAACAGCCAGAAAGCAGAAGAGTTCTGGAGTTAAAATGTCTATATCTATATTTATAAGAATATAAGAAAATAAGACTATTATAAATAAAAGAGAATGCAATATAATGAAGGATAAAATAAAATAGTTCATGTAACATAATATAGTATAATATAATAAAATAAAGCTGACATTCAACATGTAGCATGTACGTCAGTACAAGAGCATGAAATGTTCAGACTAGTGTTTGATACAAATCACATTAAAAGAAATTGTGAACAGAAACAATAGGATTTGGACAGTAAATCAGACTTGGGCCACTTTTACCTGCAGTGTGAATGTAACTGGTGTCTCTGTGGACTCCCCAGTGCCCCTATCCCCTAAGAATAAGATTGGACACGTCTGGTTTAATAGCACAACTCAAGTTTGTCTTCGCTACTATTTTATTTGTATCATTTTGAGGTATATAATGTACTCTAATACAGCAATCCCCTCTTAGCTTTCCCCAAAACATCTCTCCTCCTATCTTCTTATGGTATTGTAGAGTTTACATGTGAAATGTCTTCTGTTCCTCTCTCTTATGCGCACGTATCGTAGATATTCTTTTGTTCCATGTAAGTACTCAGTCCTCATGTCTGTATATGTTCTAATATGGTGGAGGGGATTGTATTCTACTTAGTTCAGTGAGCTGTAGAATCTTTAGTGAAGTTTACTTCTGTCTTTTACATATAACATTGCCATGTGCAGATGCTGTTTTGAACCCTGTGCCTACTGTATATGCAAACATTGTTACAATTATAGAGATAATGAGGTCAGACATGTATTTTGGGTAAGGCAGGGAACACACCCAATTGCGATTGCAGGTGTGCACAATGTGGGGGCATCCCTGGTTGGACACCCTTGAAAGTTCGGTTACAAGGCTTCATATGTATTCCTGATGTCTGGTTCTGACTCACCAGGTTCTCCAAAGTCTCATTGCTTCTAGGTTGTATGTACAGATCTGTATTGGAGACTCATTTTTTCTTGGTGGCCTGTTTTTATTCTAAAGTTTACTTATATTAAAAACCCAATATTTTAATAATTTTACTTACTTTTGCTCTTTAAAACAAACATCGTAGTGCTAAATTAGCAATGTAATAATGCGAACAAAAATTTATTATATTCACACTTAAATACGGCAGTTTTATCCCTGGCATTTTTAAGATGTATACATTTTAGTTAACTGCATGAGATCCACTTGTGTGTACAGCTAGTTTTCTGGACATTTTAAGTACAGTATGGCTAATCATGGTCCTTAAAGTTCCCTTATTAGCTGTTAGACAGATACAGCAGAGACATGCTTCATCACTGTCATCGGCATCAATGTTGGCTGGAGATTAGAAATACTTATGGGACCTGCTTGCTTGGTTTTAGTACAGTACTTTAAATATTTAATCACATTCCTAACTAATATTTCTATGTATAGTTTGTAGAATGTAGGGACAAATGATTAGGGAACAATTTCAGACACAACCTATAATTTCGTTGATGATAAAATAACAAAAATGTTATTAACACACTATTAATGCATTCATTTTGACCAGCCCTACGTGATTTACTTCTATTTTCTCATATTTATCAGTGCCGTGCATCATTATCTAGGTTTTTAAAGGTCTAACGACTGCATAACACGTATTGTTTCATTGGATTGATTTAAGTAATATAAGTAATAACCATGGTGCTCAAGTGGCTCAGGTCGGGCAAACAAAGGGATGAGTGGCCATGGTTGAGAGGAGGCCACTGGCTGCAACAAACGATCCCTGCAAGGCCATGCGATGGATCTCAAACAAAGCACAGTATTTCTGTGGAAAAATAACAAATTCAGTTTTAGCTCTATCCTGTCTTAAATGGTTATGTTTGAATGTCAGGCAACTGTTTCATGAATTCATGAATAATTTTATGAATAATTTTAATTACAGCAGAAAATCTGGGTACTGGCAGCAAACCAGCATGTGCACTATGCTTATGTATTATGGATATATCAAGAGGATTGTATAAAAGTGAATTGTGACTTTCCGTTAGTGTCGTCTTTTACCTGTAAAAATAGGGTGTCTGTTTATCACAGTATCCATTGTCTGGACCCACAATTTCCTTGTTTCAGGCACCTGGATTAGTCTCCTGTCCACTCCTGATAATGTTTAGAATACAGTGCCTAAAAATCATCATACCCCTTTGAAAATAGTGATTTAAATTGAAGTTGTGGTCTCATCTGCCCATAAAAGCTCTGACATGGCCACTCAATGACATTCAACAGTGCAGCCACTGCATTGTTGTATTCGCTTCCTTCCTACAGCATAATATTGCCACCACCATGCTTGACGGCAGGTATGGTGTAATTTAGGTGTTTGTTGTGCTTGATGTTCACAGAACATACAGTGGGGCAAAAAAGTATTTAGTCAGCCACTGATTGTGCAAGTTCTCCTACTTAAAGATGAGAGAGGTCTGTAATTTTCATCATAGGTACACTTCAACAATGAGAGACAAAATGAGAAAAAAAATCCAGGAAATCACATTGTAGGATTTTTAAAGAATTTAATTGTACATCATGGTGGAAAATAAGTATTTGGTCAATAAATTTGGTTCAACTCAATACTTTGTAACATAACCTTTGTTGGCAATGACTCATGAGGTCAAACGTTTCCAGTAAGTCTTCAGCAGGTTTGCACAAACTGTAGCTGGTGTTTTAGCCCGTTCCTACATGCAGGTCTCCTCTAGAGCAGTGATGTTTTGGGGCAACACGGACTTTCAACTCCCTCCACAAATTTAAACTGGACCTCAGTTTAAAACCTTCTTTTTGGTCTCATCTGACCATAGAACCTTTAACACTTGGCATCAAATGTGGCACTTTTTCACTCTGCCATACAGGCCAGCTTTTTGTAGAGTTTGTTTTTTTGTCAGATGCACAGACCAACCACTCCAATAAAGCTGCCACTGTCCCCTTGGCAACTTCCCTGCTTAATATCCTCTTATCTTGGTCATCCAGACAGCCAAAGTTAGGCAAGGTGTTGGTGGTGGCATACATTCTCCACATCTTAACAGTGCTCTTAATGGTACTCTGCAGGATAGTTAAAGCCTCTGACATCTTTTTTGAAAACTTTTCAGAACTTTATCCCAGAGCCATTTTGAATGCACATTTCCAACTATGGTGACTTCTTAGTGCTACCATGCTCTATTAATAGTGAAATACATTTTTGGTTTTATTCTTATCTAATTAAATACTCTACAACTGATGTTAGGTATGAGCCAGTTATCTTGGTGTGTGATCTAGAAGTCAAGTCAAGTCAAATTTATTTCTATAGAACTTTTTATACTGGGGCATTGTCTCAAATTAGCTTCACAATTTTAGATGATCTTTTAACTTACAAGACCAATCGCAAATTGAGCAAGCCTGGGTCGACAGTGGCAAGGAAAAACTCCATGAACATTATAAGGAAGAATCCTTGGGAGGATCAAGATATAAAAAGCAACCTATCCTCCTTGGGTGGCTTAGATGTTATAAGTAAGAATTAACTGACTTAGTTAACTAAGAATCAACTTAAGTTTGCCTTAGTTATCTAATTAATAAGCTCATAGTAATATCTTAAATAAATGGAAACTAAATAAATATTAATCGAGAGAGCTTATTTAAGAACATAATAATTAAAATAAAATAACAGGTAGACCAACATTTTAGAGAAAATGAAATATTATGAAGAGTATAACAAAATAGAGAAAGTAAGTTATAGCATATAAGCCAGTAATGAAGAGAAAGAAGGTGATTGGTTGTACCTGAGCAAGTTGATAAAGCTAACTCTGTGGGACTGTAGTAGCCTAGCGGTTATGGTACTGGACTCTGGACCGGATGGCCAGGGTTCAAATCCCACCTCTGCCAAGTTGCCACTGTTGGGTCCTTGAGCAAGACCCTTAACCTAATTGTAAGTCGCTCTGGATAAGGGTGTCTGCTAAATGCTGTAAATGTAACTCTTATTCAAACCTGTTACGTTTCGCCATAATAAGAACCGGGCGAACCGTGAAAACAAAAGTAATAAGGGACCCAATTGCAGTAATGAACCAAAATAAGTAAATAAAAGAAACAAAATACACAACAAAAGGACAAAACGAAAAGAAAGAACAGGTCCGCTGGTAATGCAGTACCTGGGTATAGATGCCTGGTTGCTGACGCAAGCAAGCACACACACACAGATGCTGAGGCTCGCGCTAGAGGGCGTTGACGTTATGATATTACCCAGTGAGCCCTGGAGGGGAGGCGTGCTGCCAAGCGTGCGCACAGAGCAAACGATGTGGAAATGAGGAAATGCATTGGAAAAGCAACACCGTATGAAACTAAATATAATCTGAGTCGAGGAAACGATGTCTCGCTCGGCAAAACTGTTGCTAAGCCCCAACGAGAGCGACAGTGGAAAGAAAAGGGAGGAAGCACGAGAAGTTCCGATCACAGCCACGATTGAGCTGGTGCCACCGAGGGTGGATAGGGACAAAAGGAGCAAAATTAACATAAATAAACTGACCCTACACTATTTGCTAATCCCTATCCAATTTTACCTCGGGCCTCCTGACCCTACGAAGGCTGAATCCCTTAGCAGACTCAGTTGACCGATATCCCAGAAACCCAAAACTCGGACGAGTGCTCTCACAGGGCGTGAGATGGGTGAGGTCTTGTGTGTACTCAAGGGTGCGACAACTGACAGTGCCAAAGTGTGCTCTTAAATTGTCGCTAATACCGCAATCATGCAGCAATAAACAAGTGTATGCACAATTGCGTTTCTTGTCGGGATCCCGGCGTGATAGCCAAGCCAATACTAGTATCTGTTTGGAGGGATCCCCACAGTGCTGGGGGGGGTCCTAAAAAAACCAGGTATTTCACCAAATTTAAATAATTGATCAATTTTGGCTTTTAGGTTGAGGGCTATAATGTGTAAATGCAAGAAGAAAAGTTTGATTCCGTTTATTTTGATTTGTAGGGGGATGGTTTTGACAGGTATGATGATTTTCTGTTGGCATCGTATGAAACATTTAGCAATTCACTAATACAGACAGCATGACCAAGGTGGATACATGACATTTAAAAATATATTTTGCTTGTTTAGTTCATATGCTAATTACTTGCTTTGTCTCTCATATGTAGTTATGAGAAGCGGTTATACTGAGGGTGGCAGCAGAGGCCATATGACCAAACACAACTGAATCGTCCCGTCTCTCCTCCACCCTTCCCTTCCTCCATCATTCCCCCTGGTCACCCTCCTCTAAAGAAACACTGGCGTTTTATATTTGACCAGATGTGATCTACAGCAGGACTGCAGGTACACTGCAAAATGTAATCATAACACAGCCATGGCTGGTACTCTGCATGCATGTAAAACCAACTGTCTCACAGACATTTCTCACAGTGCACTCTTGTAAGAAACACACACTGTTTCTTGCTTCATCTGTAATCCTTATGGGTCATCTTATCTGTGGGTGCACTAGCAATAAGCTTTAATACTGTGACCTGCCTAATGTTTAAAGGCACTCTAAATGTGCAGATGTGAAAAAAATTGTAAGGATAATGAAGTTTATGTGAATGTGACCACTGAAGCACAGCAATAAGCTGGCTTTACTCTAGAGGCTTTTAGGTTCTCCGGTGAGCCAGCGAAGACTATGGAACAAGAAGATAAGCGTTAGCCTTAAAATAAGTGATTTTACCACCTGCATGCCTTATGAGTGAAAGCGGGTTTCCATGATACTCAAGTGACGTTCTCTGGTTGGCACTTGTTTTGGGTGAAAACTTTGTGTTGGGTCATGTGTGCCCAACCTCCTGTATTTAAATTTTTGCTGTCAAATGATTAAAAGATTTAATCGTGATTAAATGCATGGGTTATTTAGCATTAATCATGGTTAAACACATTTTTGGCTTGCTTCTATTTAGCACTAAAAAGTAAATTTGCCATGTAAAAAGTAATACATAACATATGAAGGTATAAGAAAAGCTTCAGAAGACTGATTTTGATATTTTTAAATAGTTAATTAAGATTACAATAGTACCTCAGTTCTCAATCGTTGAATTCAGTTCTTGGCCCATTTTGACTAGAAAACTTGCCACGGTTCTTGTCGTTTGCTCAGTAGGCTTCGCACTTGTTTAAGCTTTTGTGAGTCGAGCCACGCGATTCACTATTCATGATTCACGACTCACTGCACAGTGATTCAGTGATTCAGATTCACATTAGCATTTGCCCATTGAACATCTGCACAGTGTTTATTGTGTTTTTCTTTATTTTTACATCTACAGTACTGTATGCTTAGTGCAAATACAGTGGTGCTTGAAAGTTTGTGAACTCTTTAGAATTTTCTATATTTCTGCATAAATATGACTTAAAACATCGTCAGATTTTCACACAAGTCCTAAAAGTAGATAAAGAGAACCCAGTTAAACAAATGAGACAAAAATATTATACTTGGTCATTTATTTATTGAGGAAAATGATTAAATATTACATATTAGTGAGTGGTAAAAGTATGTGAACCTTTGCTTTCAGTATCTGGTGTGACCACCCCCCCACCCCCTTTCCTACGTACATAACAGATTCAACTCTGGGATGTTGGTGGGTTTCATCACATTAACTGCTCACTTCAGGTCTTTCCACAACATTTCGATTGGATTTAGGTCAGGACTTGGCCATTCCAAAACATTACCTTTATTCTTATTTAACCATTCTTTGGTAGAAGAACTTAACTTAACTAGACTTAACCAAGACCCACCTTCTCTTGAGATTCAGTTCAGTTGGACAGATATCTTGACATTTTCCCTTAGAATTCTCGGATATAATTCAGAATTCATTCCATCAATGATGGCAAGCTGCCCTGGCCCAGATTCAGCAAACAGCCCTAAACTATAATACTACCACCACCATGTTTCACAGATGGGATAAGGTTCTTATGCTGGAATGCAGTGTTTTCCTTTCTCCAAACATAACGCTTTTCTTTTAAACCAAAAAGTTCTATTTTGATCTCATCCATCCACAAAACATGCCATGCACACCATTGTTGTTCAGTGTTCTTCTGATGGTGGACTCATGAACATTACCATTAGCCAATGTGAGAGAGGCCTTTAGTTGCTTAGAAGTTACCCTGGGGTCCTTTGTGACCTCGCCAACTATTACACGCCTTGCTCTTAAGAGTGATCTTTGTTGGTCGACCACTCTTGGGGAGGGTAACAATGGTCTTGAATTCCCTCCATTTGTCCACAATCTGTCTGACTGTGGATTGGTGGAGTCCAAACTCTTTAGAGATTGTTTTGTAACCTTTTCCAGTCTGATGAACATCAACAGCTCTTTTTCTGAGGTCCTCAGAAATCTCCTTTTTCAAGCCATGATACACTTCCACGAACTTGTGTTGCGGAGAGCAGACTTGAATAGATCCCCTGTTCTTTAAATAAAACAGGGTGCCCACTCACACCTGATTGTCATTGATTGGTTTCAATCCTATTGATTGAAAACACCTTACTCTAATTTCACCTTCAAATTAACTGCTTATCCTAGAGGTTCACATACTTTTGCCACGTACTAATATGTAATATTGGATCATTTTCCTCAATAAATAATGACCAAGTATCATATTTTTGTCTCATTTGTTTAACTGGGTTCTCTTTATCTACTTTTAGGACTTGTGTGAAAATATGATGATGTTTTAAGTCATATTCATGCAGAAATAAAGAAAATTCTAAAGAGTTCACAAACTTTCAAGCACCACTATATGGTGAAGCAGCGTTTAACAACGTTAACGCGTTATTAACGTGATTATTTTGACAGCCTTAATTTAAATTCTTCTAAATGATCATGAAACAGGAAACACCTTTGTATTGCCTCAGGCTCGTTTGTATTCTCCTCATAATGATAGTTCATTTACCTTTATCGATTACATATCACCCAATCCGAACACTTGCAATATGAAAGGAACAAAATAAGCAACTTTTTGCATTGACACTAGTGGCAACATGTAACGAAAACATTTGGCTGCTGTGTAGCTCTGGAGATCCATAGTTCAATTCTGATTCTGTCTGTGTTGTTTGCATGTCCTCCCCATGTCTGTGGGGGTTTACTCCAGGTACAGTGATTTCTTCCCAAGTTCCAAAGACATGCTTTAGGTTAATTGGTTGCTCTCAATTGCCCCAGTGTGATGTGTCTGACTAGTATCGATGTAACCTTGGTCCTGTCATAAACAGTCATTGATGCTGATGCGACCTTAATAAACAAATAAATTAAATCCAATGTTGGTAGCTGCTAGACTTTGAATGACTGTATTGTGGAAGCAATCATTGGTCGTCCTTGTATTACACACTACATCACTACATACTAGTTTTGAATACTTGCTAATGGAGGAGTAATGCACAGCTGTGTGTGTGTGTGTGGTATACATGTGGCTATTAGACTACCTTACTGAGAAAAAATGTTATGTCTCTTCTGTTTGTGTGGATGTGTGTAACCGTCATTTTGTCATTTTCAAACACTTGTCATGTTTGAATTTAGAGTGTGTAGAATAGGTTTATTTTGCAAATACAGTGGTTCCCTAAATTTGTACAGTCTTTCTGATACAAGAAACTGTTTAAAGAAATCTATTTTACTATAGTGACTTATTTTGTTTATTGTTGTTATATTCTGTAAAGTCCACTGGCATGAAAACCTGAATATCTTGTGTATAATTTCTTTAATCAATTGAGTAGCATGTGGGCCATGGTTTACCTCAAAGCCTAATAAATAATCAAATCTCCATGCTGTACTCCACAGTTAGAGCTACAGTTGGTGCAGTCTTGGGATTGTAAAATCATTACAGATTAATGAAGGCTGATTTGACTGTGTTCAGCTTTTTGCTGCTTATGTATTGCTGCTACACAGCAGTATCTCCCAAAGCTGTGCTTGTAATATTCCCTAAATAAAGATAGTTATGATCTTAGAGTATATCTCTTCTTACTGTATGTACATTATCACCACTAAGGGAGAGCATCTGTGCTTCTCGTGTGCAATATGAACCCACATAACCGGCTTGGGAATGGAGATATGACCAAATACTTTCATATAAAAACTATATTGTCCAATGTTTGTCAGTTAATATGGAGTCATTTTCTGCTACAAAAGCCTCCAATAAAGACATTTCACTGTATTTTGGAACATGACTGCTGGGATTCACTTAAATTCAATGAGCAGCTAGTAGTTCTCTTTGCTAATGACACTGTAAGTAACACTAGAAATACACTGTTGAAGCAAGGAAACGCCACATCTCTGCATGTGTATACTCAATGACAGCCAAATAACGCTCCCAGATAGAAATGTCAGATTGCTGCAAAACTCGGCATGCAGTTACAGGTGCTTGAAAGTTTTGTGAACCATTTGAAATTTCTATTTTTCTGCATAAAATATGACCTAAAACATCATCGATATTCACATAAGTCCAAAGTAGATAAAGAGAACCCAGTTAAAGAAATGAGACAAAAAATTATACTTGGTCATTTATTTATTGAGGAAAATGATCCAATATTAGTGAGTGGCAAAAGTATGTGAACCTTGCTTTCAGTATCTGGTGTGACCCCCCTGTGCAGCAATAACTGCAGCTAAACGTTTGCAGTAACTGTTGATCAGTCCTGCACACCGGCTTGGAGGAATTTTAGCCCATTCCTCTGTACAGAACAGCTTCAGCTCTGGGATGTTGGTGGGTTTCAGCTTCAAGTTCTTCTACAACATTTGGATTGGATTAAGGTCAGGAGTTTGACTTGGCCATTCCAAAGCATTAACTTTATTCTTCTTTAACCATTCTTTGGTAGAACACCTTGTGTGCTGAGGGTCATTGTCTTGCTGCATGACCCACCTTCTCTTGAGATTCAGTTCATGGACAGATGTCCTGACATTTTCCTTTAGAATTCTCTGATATAATTCAGAATTCATTGGTCCATCCTTGATGGCAAGCCGTCCTGGCCCAGATGCCGCAAAACAGGCCCAAACCATGATACTACCACCACCATGTTTCACAGATGGGATAAGGTTCTTATGCTGGAATGCAGTGTTTTCCTTTCTCTAAACATAACGCTTTTTTTTTAAACCAAAAAGTTATTTTTTGGTCTCATCCGTCCACAAAACATCCTTCCAATAGCCTTCTGGCTTGTCCACGTGACCTTTAGCAAACTGCAGATGAGCAGTAATGTTCTTTTTGGAGAGCAGTGGCTTTCTCCTTGCAACCCTGCCATCCACACCATTGTTATTCAATGTTCTTCTGATGGTGGACTCATGAACATTAACATTAGCCAACGTGAGAGAGGCCTTTAGTTGCTTAGAAGTTACCCTGGGGTCCTTTGTGACCTGTCCAACTGTTACACGCCTTGCTCTTAGAGTGATCTTTGTTGGTCGACCACTCCTGGGGAGGGTAACAATGGTCTTGAATTTCCTCCATTTGTACACAATCTGTCTGACTATGGATTGGTGGAGTCCAAACTCTTTAGAGATGGTTTTGTAACCTTTTCCAGCCCGATGAGCATCAATAACTCTTTTTCTGAGGTCCTTATAAATCTCCTTTGTTCATGCCACGATATACTTCCACAAACATGTGTTGTGAAGAGCAGACTTTCATAGATCCCCTGTTCTTTAAATAAAACAGGATGCCCACTCACACCTGATTGTCCCATTGATTAAAAATGCCTGACTGTAATTTCACCTTCAAATTAACTGCTAATCCTAGAGGTTCACATACTTTTGCCACTCACTAATATGTAATATTGGATCATTTTCCTCATTAAATAAATGACCAAGTATAATATTTTTGTCTCGTTTGTTTAACTGTGTTCTCTTTATCTACTTTTAGGACTTGTGTGAAAATCCGATGATGTTTTAGGTCATATTTATGCAGAAATATAGAATACTCTAAAGGGTTCACAAACTTTCAGGCACTACTGTATGTCTCAGACAGATATGTAAATGATTACAGGTGTGGTCTGATTACACACTTGGTCTTGCCACAAGATGGTGTAAAAGTGCTTCCCATGCTGCCCTATAAAAAGGCTCTCAGGTGCGACTTTTTGCTAGTATACTTCTTGGTGAGTGATCGTTGGATGCCAGACATGCCTCTACTACACAAGAAATTTTGGACAGCTGAAAGACTTTGAAAGGGGCACATCATTGGACTGAGAGAAGCAGGTAGGTTGTTTCGACAAATTGCCTGCCATCTAGGCTTTTCTGATCTAGCTGTTAGGAGGTGTTGGGAGCAGTGGTTCTGTGAGGGCATTCACATGTGGCGAACAGGCTCCGGATGGCCCAGACAGACCACCAGTAGAGAAGATCTATTGATGCACCAACAAGCACGAGGAGCTCCCACAGTTTCATTGTCCACCATCCAGATACAGGTTGAACCTTCACTACACACCACTGTCTCTGCCTGGATCATTTCCAGGTGCTTAGCAGTCGTGAACGAGAAAACTGGACTGCTGTAAACTGGGACCATGAATCCAGGTTCTGTTTGGGATTTGATGACGGTTGGGTTCGAGTATCTAGTCATGGTGATCACTTTAATCCTGCCTTTGTTATGGAGTGACAGACTGCACCAATTGATGGAGTGATGGATGAGGATCTACAGACCCAGCTGCAAAAACTATGGGCAAATGTGCCACAGGATACCATACAAGAACCTGTTTGCAAATCCCAATGCCCAAGTGGTATCTCCTCTTGTAATCTAGGTTTAGAGCTAGAGTTGGTGTAAACAGAGTAACTACTATGGCTTCCTTCAATTTTATTAGACTGTTTTTCCCCATTAAACTTCTCATTCTTAAACTGTAATCACTTACATTATCATCATTTTATTCATACATATTGAGTTTCATTTCGATTCCCAACAACTCCTTCTTGGTGAGGGTTTTTTTTAGTCAATGAGTGTATTCCCATCTATAGGCAATCATTTTATGTGTAGAGGCCATTTTTTTTTTTGTCAAACAAGAAACAGATCACAGGATCAAAAACTCACCAATAGATCAGAATTTCTAATTGCATTTATTTTATTTTGTACATACACCAATTTATTCACACCCTTTATTTAAATATTTACTATATATCCAATACATAACAAACTAGCTTATCACAATGTATCTATAAAAAGTATAAGATCTTATACTTTCAGCTCTATCCAGTGCATTTCCAAAATACTTAGGAATAGGGTTCGGCGGTATTAAAAAATGTTGATGGTATTTTAAAAATGTGGCGCACCAAATTTCTGCTTCACGTGCTGGGATTTACTTACTTAAAGCACCACTGGAGCAGTCAGCAGTCTTCAGACGAGGATGTTGTTTTTGAGACATAATGGTCACTAGATAGCGCCAAATAGTTTGGTTACAGGATCAGATTGCGTTTGTCCCGTTTCCATGTTTATGTCGGTGTGGTGAGGCTGTTAGATTATCCGTAGGCTGCGCTGATTTTGGCTGTTGTATTAAAAGGTATATAAAGACTTTAATGTTAAATATGAGATATATTGTTAGAGATCATGTTTAAAAGTATCTGGCGCCATTTTCAAAACATTCAGGGCTCGAGCCCCGGTGAAAAAGACCTGACGACGCCCCCAGAAAAAATTGAACTTTGACCATGAAGTTCACAGTTCTACTATGAATTTTTGATGGTAATTTGGCCACTTCATGGTTCTACTGTGAAATTTCATAGTACAACTGTAAACTTGGTGGACGATGAACTGACCATGACTTATTTCACAGTTGTACTATGAATTTTGGTGGTAATTTGGCCACTTCATGGTTCTACTGTCAAACTTCACAGTACATTTTTTCCTGGGGCCTGCCTTGGTTAATGCTTGCTATGTTTTGGCTGTTTTCTGAGGAAAGTGGCCAGTGAGATATGTCTGTATTACAGAATTACCGTATACTGTGCTATTATCTGAAGACGGTCTGAGGTTATGAATCAATCAGTATGGTCAATACCGCCCAACCCTACATGGGAAGTATGAAAGATGAAACAGAAATGAAACTCCATCTTCGTCTTTCATGTTGCCTTTTGCTAATGCTTAGGGAGAAAATACCATCTTAACATTATTACTAAACCCTAAACATACAGTACCTGGTACCACTAGATTAGAATTGCCAACCTTTCCACTTTAGGCTCTTTCAAACCATTACTTGAAAACCTCATTTGTCATGAGAAACGTTTCAGGAAAAACCTGAGCACTCAACACTCTCCATGAAAGCTCAGTCTAAGTGCTGAATGTAGATGTATTGCTAGTCGATAAAAAGCCCTTGTTCATTTATTTTTTACTATCCTGCTTTGGTAATCGTTGCACATGCTCAATAAGCTTAAACTATTATGGTTTAAACTGGTCTTTCTGCTTAAACCTGGTCTTTAAATAAATAAAAAACTGTCTTACAAAACAAACCAAAAACTGCGAATCAAATACTGTAACTGCAAATCAGTAGTCTGTGTAAAAAAATAAAAAGCTTTACATGGCTATCAGCTACAGTTCTAATGCTAATGCTAACAAAAATTCATCTGGACCACAACATGCACAAAAGCATGTAAAAGCTATAAAACACGTCTCATATTATGCATAATTGTCAATTATGATATCTGACTTTCAACAGTAAAATATGTTTGTAAACACAGAAGATAAATCAGGTTAGTATTTTAACAGCATGCACGTATAAAACTCACACATATGACTTCATAAGGGTTTCTCTCTTAGACCGGTTAAAAAAGTGGAAATCGAGACTGGTTCTTGTTATAACAGCATCGTCCCTGACACCAGCACTGATTCTGTCTGTGGAACAGGGGTAAGAGCACACTCTCCTACATAATTCCTTTTGAAAGGGCTCATGCAGTTGGCGTCAGGTAAAGACACGTCTCCATTATTAGACACAAACTGCTCAGTCCTGATAAGTGTTCCATTAGTCTAAAGTTCGATGGTGTCACTGCTGATACTGAGTGCATCTATCTGTCTGCAGACACTGATAAATTCCGCTTGTACTGCCAGCTCGTCAGACTGAGTACGAGCACGCCGCTGATCACATACATGCTCTCTGGATGACATGGTTCTCAGAGCCCTGTACTGCTTCTGAGAGCAGCTCCCAGATCCAAAGCCACTATAAAATGCCACATGACTTCCATGCTTCCTATTGCCACCATACAGGGATCTCGAGTTGGAGGGCTTCCATGTTGTGCTGCTCCGTTGTGTGGCTGGAGAAGGTGCAGAGGGCAAACTCACGTCGCTGCACGATGTGGTACGATAGAGGGAAGCTTCTGCGGGGGTAACTCGGCTTGGCTGACCATCTGGAAGCCCACGTGTGCTTAGGGACAGCCTGGAGGAGCTGAAGAGGCTATGATGGAACAGGGCCTCGCTGTTTAGAGCTTCATCGATGCTGCGTCGCAAGTCAATGGGAGATGGAGGCCTTAAATCTGCAGTAGAATCCAGGCTGACAAAGGAGGGCAGGGAAACCAAATGGCAGTTTGGAGAACTTTTGGAATTCTGAGATTGAGCAAGGTTCTGAGGACTGCTGGGGTAGTGGAGGTCCAGGCCATCTGATTCTCCAACTGGTAGCTCTGCTAGGGTGTAGAGTGGCACGCTTTCACTCTCGTGCCGTGTCATTCCACCTTGCAAGCCTAAGCTCTCTCCAGACTTCTTTGCCCAGCCACTTGCCAGGATTTGCGGTTTAGCTAAACCCGACCTCCCCGTGGATGACCTGCTGAAGCAAGAGCTCCAGCAACCAGGCTTAGGGTGAGCTACCCCACAGCAGAGGAGAGGGTGTGTGAGGATAAGTGCTAGACTGAGACAAAAACATGCCTCACACACTCTGCAGCTGACATGAAAGGCCCACCATGGCCAAGGCATGAGTTTCCTTGTTCCCCCGTCAATGAGTCCTGCAGCATGCAAAATGGCATAGAGCCTGAGCCCTCCACACGCAAGGAGGAAAAGGGCCGAGAACAGCCCAATTCCAGCTATTCGCTCCCGTACACCTGCCTCTGCCAATGGGCAGTGGTTGGCATGGCATGCCAAGTGATCAGGGGAATTCTCTTTTAGCCTGTAGATGTGATTGGCATCAGCATGGGCATAGCAATAAAACAGCAGATATGAAAAAGAAAAAAGACAGGAGAGAAGCAGGAAGGCTGCATGTGGCAGCAGAGAAATGACTGGGAGACTAGGGAAAAGCCATAATATGCCAACTGCTCCAATCACCAGAGTCACATGCGCAAGCATGAGTGCAACCAGAATGTAGAAGCAGCGCCGCAGTGCATTTTGGGAAAGTATCTGCGGGGTAAGCAGCAGAAGCAGCAGACCGAATGCTCCGGTTAGACAAGGGTAGGCAACCTCATGTAAGAGCCGTTCCCAGGCCACAGGGAGGCGCTCTTTCTGCCCATAGGGGTCATAGAGGAGCCAGAATGCCCGGCTGGAACCAACAAGCAGCTGGAGAAGGTGGAGAAAGCTGAAGGTGGCACATCCAGAAGGCTGACACAGTGGGAGACATAGCAAACTTAGTGCAGATAGCATAGCTACCAGAGAGAACACACACCCCAGGCCATATACCTGCAGCTCCCACGCCAGGCCCCATGTTGACATTGCTGAATTCCAGTCAGAAAATAAAGGCACCAAAAGAGGCGGCATCATTGCTATAGGTGGTGGAGTCATATTGCCAGGAGGAGGCATTGGGGAGGCAGGGGCGAGGGCACTGGAGAGGTTGTTGTCTGGGAGATTGTGGCTCCAGAGAGGGTTGGAAGAGTTGCAGACCCCAGTGGCGTCAATATTACAGTCAGGCAAGGAGGGGGACTCACGAACATCATTGGTATTCCAAGAATCAAGTGCAAGCAAGCCTGCAAAGGGAGAAAACAGATATTTATATTGGTTGTACTTCAGACATGGTAGCTATTTCTGTAAAGTATGAAATTCTTGCCAGAATATGTACAAAAGTAGATGGTGTCAAAACAAAGCAAAGCATCCTGATTTACCCCTCCTTATGGTTTTGAAGCCTAGGCACAGGCAGACGTACACCTTAGACATGCAGTCACTGGGTTCCACAAATGCACTACTCGTCCTATATATTTAACAATTGACCCAATATTCAAACCAAGGTCCTTAGGAACTGTTGATTCCTGCACTTACCACTGAGTCACCGGATCTGCCAGTACAGGAATGCCATCCAATCAATGTCTGTTTGCTTTACCCTCCAAGGTCTTAAGAATGATAAAAAATACAAATCTGTCTTATATTTGTCTAATTCACATTTGAATGACAGAAAACTAGTACGAGCAAACCCTAGCAACACCTGGCAGAAAACAACATTGTAGTGTTCCTTTTTGTTTTCTTATTGGTAAGTGTTTCAAATTTTGTAACAGATAGAAAGATAAGAATTACTGTATTGTTCAGTACAGTATTGTAGCAAGTGTTTCATAATCATATTGTTTAAAATAAAACAGTATGTGCAAAGTATCTAAACTACTATGTAATGATGGTATTATCCAATCAACGTCCATTTTGGTCAACATCTTCATATAACGTAATGCAGACATTTAACGATGCGTACTTGTAGATGGTTCATTACTATGAAATATTATGTATTTCAACAGGAGTATCACCACTTTGAAAGCTCATGTTGAATACAAAGTAATAGGAATCCTTCATGGAATCCAACATGCATTCCTCAGAGTCTTCATGGTTCTTGGAGGAAAAATATAATTACCTTAAAATACCATAGTAAAATCATAGTGAATTACAGTGCATGTTTTAAAGCCAGCCTAACAAAAGCAAAATATTTCATAATTAATCTTGGAGCTTCAAAGATTAAAAGTACAAATTATATTTTAAAGGCATTCATTTGGCATCATGTTGAAAATAGGCCCATGAGCTGAAGAGACATAAAACATTGCTGTGGTAATTAGTTGGTCCATTTTACAGAGAGGTATGTGGAAGTAGGACTATATTAAATAGGTCATACACAGTCTCAAACACACAGTGCACATTAGGAGTTATTGACCTCATCACTGCTCTCATTTGTGTGACTATTAAAAAACCAGAAAGTGGCACACATTTAGCAGTTCCGTATCAGTGGGTATGTTGATGAAATTTGACCAACTACTGACATGAAAACAGCTATATCCTAAATAACCTAGATGGTAAGTGATGTATATTGATTATTGTTTTTACTGATTAGTAGGTGCTCAGCTTCTAAAACATTCCTGAAGGCTAAATACAAGAGTCAGCACTACTCATTGAGTTAAGAAGACTCCACATGCCGCACTCCCCCATTTATTGTACTGTGGCGCAGCCATTCAGGCAACATAGTAATCAGGACATGTCTTGCTAAGGGATATCTGCAGGGCTTGAAATTAAAGCTGGCTTTCCACTGTACAATTTTCAGGCTCAATTTCATATTGTAAAAGCATACTTTAGTCATGAGCTCTGACCCACGCTACTCATTTAGTGCCATTGCGACCAAACACAGCTGACTGCAGTAACTGCCTGAATTTTTAAACCAAAGTCTCTTGACTATCGCATATATTTCACACATAACACCCTTTTGCATTTTAATTGTTTTGGCTTCAGACTTAACATTGACACTTTTCTGCAGAGGGCTTATTTCTCTTTCCCCAACCTTATTCTTATTCATTTTCAGCACAAGGACCTTGATGAATATAGTTTTCTTGCATGACAGGACTATTGTTAGAGAATCTTCAGTGTAAAATCTTGGAGAATGTATGAATGTATTCAGCCACGATTTTGCTTCTGTCATCTCAGTCAGTGTGCCGCCATAATCTTACAAGATCTCTGAAATCACTAAGCTGTCTAACCACCCATTTATCTACAGAATGTGAGCTAATATACAGTGGAGCAAAAAAGTATTTAGTCAGCCACTGATTGTGCAATTTCTCCGACTTAGAAAGATGAGAGAGGTCTGTAATTTTCATCATAGGTACACTTCAACTATGAGAGACAAAATGAGAAAAAAATCCAGGAAATCACATTTTAGGATTTTTAAAGAATTTAATTGTAAATCATGGTAGGAAAAAAGTATTTGGTCACCCACAAACAAGCAAGATTTCTGGCTCTCACAGACCTGTAACTTCTTCTTTAACATCCTGAGACCTTGCATCCCCACATGAGGACATAACGTTTTGGGTTTGCTACACCTCATACTTCATTCTGCATAACTCAGTCCTCATTTGTAGACACTCTTGAGCATTTCACAAAAACAAAAATACCTCCTGCTCAAAGACGGTGCTCAGTTTTTATACACTAAAAAAAAATCAGAGCTCCGAGGAGAGTAATGAGGTCTAAAGAGGTTAAGAAGCTCTTCTGTCCTCTACTCGTTACCTGTATTAATGGCACCTGTTTGACCTCGTTATCTGTATAAAAGACACCTGTCCACAGCCTCAAACAGTCAGACTCCAAACTCAACCATGGCCAAGACCAAAGAGCTGTTGAAGGACACCAGGAAGAAAATTGTAGACCTACACAAGGCTGGGAAAAGTGAATCTACAATAGGCAAGCAGGTTGGTGTGAATAAATCAACTGTGGGAGCAATTGTAAGAAAATGGAAAACATACAAGACCATTAATAATCTCCCTCAATCTGGAGCCCCATGCAAGATCTCATCCCATGGAGTCAAAATGATTATGAGAACGGTGAGCAAAACTCCCAGAACTACATGGAGGGACCTGATGAATGACCTGCAGAGAGCTGGGACCAAAGTAACAAAGGCTACCATCAGTAACACACTACGCCGAGAGGGACTCAGATCCTGCAGTGCCAGGTGTGTCCCCCTGCTTAAGCCAGTACATGTCCAGGCCCGTCTGAAGTTTGTATCGTGAGATTTTAAGCCAAAACCTCCTTCCATCAGTGACAGCATTGAAGATGGAACGTGCATGACAGCATGACAATGATCCCAAACACACCGCTCGGGCAATAAAGGAGAGGCTCCGTAAAAAGCATTTCAAGGTCCTGGAGTGGCCTAGCCAGTATCCAGACCTCAACGCCATAGTAAATTTGTGGAGGGAGTTGATAGTCCATGTTGCCCAGCAACAGCCCCAAAACATCACTGCTCTAGAGGAGATTTGCATAGAGGAATGGGCCAAAATACCAGCTACAGTTTGTGCAAACCTGCTAATGACCTCTGTCATTGCCAACAAAGGTTATGTTACAAAGTATTGAGTTGCACTTTTGTTACTGACCAAATACTTATTTTTCACCATGATTTACAATTAAATTCTTTAAAAATTCTGTGATTTCAATGTGATTTCCTGGATTTTTTTTTCTCATTTTGTCTCTCATAGACGAAGTGTACCTATCATGAAAATTACAGACCTCTCTCATCAAGTAGAAGAACTTGCACAATCAGAGGTCTGACTAAATACTTTTTTGCCCCACTGTATTTTAACTGCACACATGTTATTTAAATACTATACACCAGTCAGCCAAAACATTGAAATAACATCCTTATTTCTACACTCATTGTCCAGTTAACAGTTTCACTTGCTCTGCATACTTTAATAGCCCTCTTTCACCCTATTCTTTTATATATAGAACCACCACATATCAGGTACTATTTGGTTGGTGGATCATTCTCAGCACTGCCGTGACCCTCACGTGGTGGTGGAGTGTTAGTGTGTGCTGCACTGGTATGAATGGATCAGACACAGCAGTGCTGCTGGAGATTTTAGGCACCCTAGTGTCACTGCTGGACTGAGAATTGTCCACCAATCAAAAATATCCAGTCAACAGCATCCTGTGACTGTTGAAAGCCTAGAGAATGACTAACACAAACTGTGCAACAACAGCTACTGTCTCTGACTTTACATCTACAAGTTGAGTCATCAAGGTAGGTGTGTCTATTAGAGTGGACGGCGAGTGGGCACAGTGTTTAAAAACTCCAGCAGCACTACTGTGTCTGATCCATTTGCACCAGTGTAACTTGAACTGACAAATTACAACCACGACAGTTTCACTGCAGTGGTGGTCCTTTGAGGTTGCAAGCCATAGCAGTTCCTTTCCTATACAGTGGAGCTGTAGTTAGTAGCGTTGCCTAAAAAAAAGCCATTTTACATAATAACACTATTGATATTATATTATTATATTCGTCTTAATTTATCTTTTTTACTGTACAGATACAGACAGCTTAATTAGTTATGAAACTAGCAATTCAGTGTGTACTAGATCGTGTTTGACCATGTGCCAGGGATAAAAAAAATGGCCTACAAGTTTAATTTTAAGTCCTTACCTTGACTACGAGTGTGGGACGTCAGTGCTGAGGTCGGCCTGACTGTCTGCTTCATGTTTCCATCCTCCTTTGGTGAACCCTGAACACCTTCTTCAGCGGAAGGATCACCATGCACTTTATCTGAATCAGGCGTTTTCTTTAGACTGTCTATAAAAGAGGAAAATCCCATTATCCATTATCTTGTTCGTGGAAATGGCTCATATAACCAGTGATCTATTCTAGTGTGACTCAAAGGATAAAGCAATAATTATCTCTCTCTCTCTCTCTCTCTCTCTCTTAGTTTTCTCAGGTTAGTAGTTTTGATAGTGGTGAGCGGGATCAAAATACCTTATGTTGAATGTTAAAAAAATGTTAAATCGGGATTTCAGATATCTCGGGGTTTGACTATATCTAATAATCTGCATTAAAACAATTATCAACTGATGTGTATTAAATCCTAGCTCAATACTAAAAGAGTTTCAAATGGAAACATAATTTAATATGAATCAGAAAAACTAGTGCAAAAATTCATAAGGGAAATGTATGTCATTAAATCTTAATGATTCTCAAATTAGAACAATCTAAAAAGGACAGCCTATTGCTTTCAGCTATTAACTGAATTTAAAAGGAGGGAAGGATTTTCATCATAGATACACTTCAACTATGAGAGACAAAATGAGAAAAAAAATCCAGGAAATCACATTGTAGGATTTTTAAAGAATTTAATTGTAAATTATGGTGGAAAATAAGTATTTGGTCAATAAATCTGGTTCAACTCAATACTTTGTAACATAACCTTTGTTGGCAATGACAGAGGTCAAACATTTCCTGTAAGTCTTCACCAGGTTTGCACACACTGTAGCTGGTATTTTGTCCCATTCCTCCATGTAGATCTCCTCTAGAGCAGTGATGTTTTGGGGCAACACGGACTTTCAACTCCCTCCACAAATTTTTTATGGGGCTGAGGTCTGGAGACATGGCCTCGTTAATTCTTCCCTTAACACGGATCAGTCGTCCTCTCCCCTTTCCAGAAAAACAGACCCAGAATTCTTCTTCCTCCAAACATGACGAATTGAGTTTTTACCATAAAGTTCTAGTTTAGTTTCATCTGACCACATGCTATTCTCCCAATCCTTTTCTGGATCATCCATATGCTCTCTGGCAAACTTCAGATGGGCCTGGACATGTACTGGCTTAAGCAGGGGGACACGCCTGGCTCTGCAGGATCTGAGTCCCTCTCGGCATAGTGTGTTACTGATGGTAGCCTTTTTACTTTGGTCCCAGCTCTCTGCAGGTCATACATCAGGTCCCTCCGTGTAGTTCTGGGATTGTTGCTCACCGTTCTCATGATCATTTTGACCTTACGAGATGAGATCTAGCATGAGACCTCAGATTGAGGGAAATTATCAATGGTATTGTATGTCTTACGTTGCTCCCACAGTTGATTTATTCACACCAACCTGCTTGCCTATTGTAGATTTACTCTTCCCAGCCTGGTGCAGGTCTACAATTTTCTTCCTGGTGTCCTTCGACAGCTCTTTGGTCTTGGCCATGGTTGAGTTTGGAGTCTGACGGTTTGAGGTTGTGGACAGGTGTCTTTTATACAGATAATCAGGTGCCATTAATACAGGTAACGAGTGGAGGACAGAAGAGCTTCTTAAAGAAGAAGTTACAGGTCTGTGAGACCCAGAAATCTTGCTTGTTTGTGGGTGAACAAATACTTATTTTCCACCATGATTTACAAATAAATTCTTTAAAAATCCTGCAATGTGATTTCCTGGATTTATTTTCTCATTTTGTCTCTCATAGTTGAAGTGTACCTATGATGAAAATTACAGACCTCTCTCATCTTTCTAAGTCGGAGAACTTGCACAATCAGTTACTGACTAAATACTTTTTTGCCCCATTATATAAACCATTGTCCTTATTTCTAGTTTATACTTTTATGTTGAAATGAATAATCTGTTTTATACAAAAATAGATGCAATAATAAAATGTTTTCAATATTAAAACATGCCTTTGACCAGATAATAAAAATACATGACATACCATTGACGGACAGTGCTATAAATCTTTCTCCCTGACTTAAGTTTAAACATACAATTTATCAAATAAATAATATAATGCTATGTTTTCATTGTATTTGTGGTTATATAAGTTGATATGATAACTTCGAGAAGCCTAGGCTCAAAAATGTACATCAAGAAGCCTAAACTCAAAAATGTATATAATTTCACTATTTGTAGAAGTCAAGGCACCACATATATCATTTGGGTATTCTTTATAATGCAGTACCCTCTCATTATTTATTGAAGGGCATTTTAAAAAGGAAAATTGAATGATATCTATGGTTTTAAACAAAATGCAACCAAAGTACTTTATGTTGAATATTTCTTGATTAAACTGCCAATTTAGATACATTTATTATTATTATTATTATTATTATTATTATTATTATTATTATTATTATTATTATTGAATATTGCATTTTGAGGGTCAAACCACCTGAAATTTTGGGACTACTGTTTCTGAGTGAAAAATTACTGGTTCTGAGTTACCAATGTAGTCATGTGGATCTGATTATGAGTGGAAACCTGTAAATCTTCAAAAGAAATTGTTGTTACAATATTGTATTAAATTAGACATGAAAAACGTTACTAATACATTCTCTCAGGTCTCATCCATTATAAATAATAAAAGTATAAAAGACTGTAATCTGGAATCTGCACCGGTATACTGATTAGGTTTTGGGTATAGGTGGGTTCTGAAGAAATACATTGTCTGCGTATTTTCCAGTACAGTGAATTACAGATGCAGTATACAAAGATTATGTTGAAAAACACTAGTTAATTGCATCAGTCCCAGTCATAATAACCAATAGGCATCTAAAAACTGTTTACCTTTAGGGGAGCTGGTCAGAACTGCAATTTCTTGAGGCGGCTTCTTGGTGAACTCCTCTGTCTTTCTTTGGTTGTCCTTTACAATGGTCTGTTGGTCTGTCTCTCCCTGTTCCAGACCAGCATCTGGTCTTTGAGTAGTGGATTTGGATTCCCCCACTACCCATGTAGCATTAACTTTTGGTCTTTCCTGGTACGTAGATATCTTAGACACATGAAGTTGTGTTGGCTCTGGAGTCACTGTATAGTCTGGAAGTACAAATCCCTTGCTTCTGTCCTGAGACACTGGATGATAAGATCTCAGTTGTGTTAATAAGGTGGTTTTGGAAGAATGGCTGGGAGTAGCTGAGTTTAGAGTCTTGTCGCTTTTAAAGGAGTTTGTATTCTCTGTCCATGTTTCAATTAAAGCTTCATTTGCTAAATCGGTGTTCCTGCCACTCTTAGGATTTGAACCCAATGTATCTTCAAGTCCATTTTTGATTTTCTCAGGGTTATCTGTGACATCTGAGAAAAATGAAATTTGTGGAGTACTGCTGTCCATATTGGCCCTCAATATTCTACTTGTCCACAGTAAGCTGCCAACAGTATGGACCTGGTCTGACTGTTCTACAGCCCATGCTTGGTCGTCTCCTTCACTGTTTAAGGATGCAGTTTGTAGGTTATCAATAATTGTGAGAGTGAGAACCAGAATAAAGTGTCCACTGTGAGGGATCATGCTGGCAATCCTCTCTAAGGAATCACTGCTCATTTAGTTGCATATTGTCCTCCATCGCAGTCCTCCATGTTGATTTAACCTGGGTAACCAATAAAGAAAATACTTTAATGGAGTCGTCTACTAAGTGACTGCCATGAATACAAATTCTGATATTTTCAATACTGAGAAACTGACTTATAATGCAGTTCCTGAGCCAGTCTGTAAATTGCAATGCATAAGATGTGTTCATGTAGAATTATTTCACATATTCCTGAGTAATAACAATCATAATAATTCAGTGTAGGCATCAAAGTTTGGAAAGTATGGAAAATACAAATAAAAAAACTGCAGTGTGTCTTACATTTACTCTGACTTCTATTTCATCGCAGACAGTATAAACCTAGATATTATTTTTGTCTGGTCAACGTCATTTCATTTGTTAAAAAACATCCATTCCTGCATTTCAGGTCTGCGACTCATTAAAAAAAAAAGCTGGCATGGGGCAAGTTAGGTCTAGTAATGAGGTGAAAAACTGATGTGATTTCAAACAGGTGATGTCAATAGGTGTTTATACCTGTTTTTACTGTACAGTCTGCAATTAAATAGAAGTCAAAGTAAATGTAAGAAACGCGACATAATTTTTTTTATTTGCATTTTCCATACTGTCCCAACTTTTTCAGATTTGGGTTTGTAACTAACCCTAATAATACTAATCATCCTTGACAGCATCATTGTAATTATAATTATTATCTGACATATTAGTGTTATTAGTGTTATAAGTAGTACAGTTGTTGTTGTTCTGCTTATTATTATAGTTGATATGTTGTTGTTATTATATTTAATTATTCATAATTTTCACTCCAAAATGTCAGTGTTCAAAATGCTTTTCATAAAAAAGATAAGGACATTTATAAACCTACCCATGATAATGTTTTAACTATAAATCAACAACAGCTTAATCAAGACACAAATCTTCCGGAAAGGTTTGGGCACCCAGCGGTAAATTGCACGTTTTGATAATTTTCTAAATGAAATATAATTAACACATACTGTGCATGAAAGAAGGCAGCTGAGTTATGAGACCTTAAAAAACATCAACTGCTTTTCAGTTCTTTTCATTTAGAAAACCAACACATAATTTGACCAGGGCTGCCTACACTTTTGCATAAAAGAGCTTTCTAATGTAATCTGGAACACTATTCCAGAGTGTAGGGATGATATATGGAAAAAAACCTAAGGATTAACAGCAGGTTTGTCTGGATGCCAGAATGGCCTATACTACTTTATTAGATAAGTAAGATAAACCATTTGCCACATAATCTCTAAATCTGTGTGAGTCATTTTTTTTTTTAGATGAGGCTACTTTAAGATGAGGGAACAATTGGGAATATGTTGGTAATGCGTTATCAATGTAGGCATTGTCCTATTGCTCATGCTTGGATTATTGTGAAAAGAGTAAGTAAACAGAATAGCTTTTACCGAATTATTCCCATGTAGCACTTGATCATCTGTGTATCTTTTGTGTAGCTATGGATTAAAAGCTATAGGAGGCAGGTCAGGACTGAAACATTACTTTCTGCTTCAGGCAAAATGGCAAATCTATGTAGAGTAGAATACAGATTTCACGATTAGACTGTTAGACTGGGGATTAGTCAATTAGACTGTGGTGGCCTAGTGGTTAAAGTCCTGGACTAGGGCCCAAAAAGTCCAAGGTTCAAATCCACCTCTGCCAAGGTGCCACTATTGGGGCTCTGAGTGAGGTCCTCAACCAACAATTACATTGATTGTAAGACTTCATCAGTTGTACTGTAAGCTCTGGATAAGTGACCTGCTAAATGACATGAATGTACAATAACTTGTGCAAAGGTTTGGGCACCCAAATCAAATTTGACATTTTTGTTAAGAAGACAAAATTCAAATCCATTACAGTTTTTCCCCCGGTAGGGTCTCAGAATTAATTCAGTTATTTGCAGAAATGCAGTACTATACAAATGTCATAAGCTTTTCTAAGATGTGATGTTTTATTACTTTTGTCTTTGTTTTTATTTCTTTTGTCATTAGCATTGATGTATCAATAGAAAATGGCATCGTCTAGATTTCAACTGATAACATTTACAAAAACAAAACTTCCCATAATTACATTGTTAAACAAATATGTACTCTAACAATGTACTCTGGCTTGAAGATTCATGTGTGGCTTCTAAAAAGAGCAGAGTCCCCATGAAAACCTGTACACGTTACTAAACCCACTACTGTAGACCCTGGGGTTCGAATCCCAGCAGTGCCTCCATCCAGGTCGGGAACACATAGGCATGATTGGCTGTGTCTGAAGAAGGAGAAGCCAATTGGGGGATCATCCCCTGATGCTGCAGCAGCGAACCCTGCCTGCCCTGTGATGGACTAGTGTCCCATCCAGGGCATGCTTACGCCAGCTTTCTGTGTACTCAGAGTATAAGTGGCAGAACCCTGTGATCCTGACCAGGAAACATGAAAAAAACCCAACAAACAAAGGATGCCTGGATGGTGCAGTGGGAATTCACCACCACAGAGAGCTGGGTTCAAGGTCCCAGGGGTGCCTTCCAATCAGGTCAGCTGTCTTATTGGCATTATTGACCATGATTGAGAGATTTAATTCCAGGATGGACTCTGAACTCCCAGATCACAAGCTGAGTAAAAGCAGTGGAGGAAAAAGAATATAGACATAATTCAAATCCTGCTAAGAGCAACGACAAAGAAATCTGACTGAAAATCACTGAACGCAGCTATATTTGACTTTTTTAACTTGGCACTTGTGTACTAATCTATGCAGTGCCACCTCAAGGCTGTTCTGCGGCTTGCCCCAGTTTGCAGGGCTGTGTTTGTGGGATGTGTCATACTGTCGAGTGCACCAAATGTCTGGCTTAGTGCTGAATCCCTCACATGCCATTGATCGTACATCATCAATCACCCCCTATAAGTATCGATCAGTTACGTGAATGGGCTTTTTTTTACTCATCCCAGTTAAGATCAATGAGCATCATAGACATGCAAACACACACAGATTGAACACATAACCCCCAAGCTGCCTGCTAATTCATGAATTTTAAATATATATATATTAAAGATTTACGCACTGAACCTCAGTAGCATGGCAGATCTGCATTTAAAACATCTGCATCAAGAACCTCAAACCTCAGCTGCCTCCGTCCTCCTTCAGGCAGGTTTTCCCTCTTTCTGATCCTCAGTCTGATCCTTTTTCCTTGTCTGAGATTTTCTTCCACATTCTCTGGACCATGCATGTGTAAGTTTATGTGGTCCACCAGACTAGCCATTGCTCAAGAGCAGCATTCAGTGATATGTTCCCACACACAGACGCAAGCATAGAAGCATGTATGAGCATGCACCTGATATTTGGTCATGCTAAAGGAAAGAGGCTCACCCAAGAAGGATGGAGGAAGAGACGAAAATAGGAGTAATCCCTCAGCTGGTGCTGCACTGCTAAAAAGCTCTGCCTATTCCTGCACTGGTGCGTGTATTAGTGCTTCTGCTCTGTAACACACACACCATCCCTGTCTCAGACTCTCTCACAGATATGCACACTGGCAGACACACCCCCTATATCTCTGCACTACCCCCAACACTCTTCTGCCTTAAGTGCCTGATCTCTCCCTTAAATTGTCAAGACGTCTGACTTTCCCGGTCTCACCTCACTGAATTGACTGCAGACCTATCACAACACCAAGCACCATATTCAGAAAGGACTCACTTTACTTTTGTCAGAAAATTCGTCTGTACATTTAATTTGACAGTGGTGTGGTCAGTTATTTAAGTTGAAGACTTTATGTAATATTTGGGGAATTCACATCAGATTCTGGCAGCTAAAAAAAACCCTCCATTCTCTGTAACTGTACCAAGATTTTTCAATTAAAAAACTAGCATGTCGGTGTTCTGACCAATGTTAGCAATACATCTACAATTCATTCAGAAAGTCCAGACCCTTACACTTTTTTCACATTTTGTTATGTTGAGGCAAACAAACAAACAAAAAAACAAGTTTCCCCTCGTCAGTCTACACTCAATACCCCAAAACATAATTTTTGAATTCTTTGCAAATTTATTAAAAAGGAAAAACTACTTTTGCATGGACATAAGTATTCAGACCTTTTGCTATGACAGTTGAATGGACATGATTTGGAAAGACACATACCTGTCTATATAAGGTCGTCTTACAGCTAACAGCTAATGAGGAGAAAAAAGCCTGTAGAGCTCAGAAACAGGAAGAGTGTGTAGGCACAGATCTACGGAAGGTTACAAAAAATTCTGCTGCACTGAAAGTTCCCAAGAGCATGGTGTCCTCCATAATTCTTAAATGGACGATGTTTGGAATGACGCTTTAATTATACAGTAGATCATAAGCTGGTACAATTGGATCGGACATAGCAGTGCTGCTGGAGTTTTAAAACGCTGTTCACTTTATTAGAGATGTTCACTGTATTGCTCCAGCTTATAGGTGTAAAGTTAGAGACAGTAGCTCATGTGTTAATGTTGCATTTTGTTTTTATTCATCCTCTAATCTTTCATCAATGCTCACAAGGCACTGCATATTGGATGCTGGTGGCTGGACATTTTTGGCTAGTGGACGATTTTCAGTCCAGCAGTTACACTGAGTTAGTTTAAATGTTCTGCAGTACTGCGGTGTCTGATCCACTCGTATCAGTGACACATATGCTAACACACCACCACCTCATCAGTGTTAACGCAGTGCTGAGAATGATCCACCACCCAAATAGTACCTGATTTGAGAAGATCCTGTGGGGGTCCTGACCATTAGAGAACAGAGTAAAGGGGACTAACAAAGTATGTAGAGAAACAGGTGGACTACAGTCTGTAACTGTAGAACTACAAGGTGCAGTGACCACTAAAACTTAAATAAACAATAAGCAGAATATAAACTGAAAACTATAGAATGCTTAAGACTTTTGCACAATACTTTATGAAGACCTACAGTTTAGTCAAAATGACTTCTTATTTGATATTTACACTATAAACAGTCTAAATGAAATTATTCCGTGCTGCACATACTGCACTACATAGGGTATAGAGCCATTTTACTTTATTTATGAATTAAAACTCGGAGCTCTTCTCTGCCTGTTAAGCTAAGTTATATAAAAAATAAGTAGTGTTTGAAAATATGCAAAACTACTAATATAATTTATAGAAAGGAATGAACCGGAATCAAAGTATTGACAACTGCATTGGATTATTGGAGAGCAATCCAGCACTTCTCACAGTTTTTAAGTTCACTTAACCAAGTCTGTACCGCATCTGTGAAAAAGTGCTGTGGATTTGTGATCATCTAAAGGAGGAATACTGACTAAGCACACCCACACCTTCAAAAGGGGAAACTTTCAATAGATGAGCAGTGGTTTTTTGATGATCAATGACAACATTACATAAAACTATGAATGCTTAAAAAAAATCACTTAATTGGATGGGCAGATGATTCCTCTGGGTGTGCAACGTTTACCCCAGACCACTGGTAAACATGCCCCTGGTGTGAGTGCACATGCTCTGTGATGGATTACCACCCTGTCAATGGTTGGTTCCCGCTTTGGGCCGTGTGACCCTGAAGAGGACTAAGTGAGTATGATAATTAATGAATAAATGATAGATTTATTGAACACTATGATAAATCATTCATGGGGAAGGCTGGAAATGGAACACATTTATCACATTTACTTGCTCACCTGAACACCGGGAGAAGATGTAAAGTCCACATAACCTGTTACTGGACATATAGATATGAGCATCACCAAGACCAGATTAAGAGCAATTAATGCAAATATCTAAACAATTTCAAAGGGTTCACTACGATCCACCACCAAAGGTCTTACATTAAATGCAGGTTGCCAACCCAGTGAGCACTCATAGCCAGTAATGCTATTATGATATATTTTAACAGATTCTTCTTATACATGTCTGGATAACTGTAGTTCTGTGCCTCTGTGTGATTAGTCAGTAAAAGCACAGGAAAGTATCAAATAAGCCAGACCAAAAAGTGGCTTTGGAGCAGGACAATGGTAAGCTGGTTAAACATATGACATCACTGTGATCTGCTGTCTAATTCCCTGTCAGGTCAGTGGCTGCTATTGTGGTTCACTAATTATCTGGATGAGTGCTGCTGAAAGTAGACCTGCTGAACTGGGATTGTGCAAAGACCCATGACTGACAACTCACACAGATGCTGTACATTGGCAGCACTGATCCATGACTGCATGGCAATGTTGCGTAGAATGCTCTAAAGACTGAATAAATGGCTTTGACACATTCAGACAGGGGAATCTGTCATGTCAATGGTGGGGGTAATTAGATGGGAGTTCATAAAAGATGCTTCTTTGTTGCCCGAGCAAGAGGGCAAGCTCATAACTGACCCAAGACTTTTTCATGGTTCACTAAAACATTTCCCGTAGCTACTAATCAGACTTACAGTGTGGCAAAAAAGTATTATTCAGCCACTGATTGTGCAAGTTCTCCTACTTAGAAAGATGAGAGAGGTCTGTAATTTTCATCATAGGTACACTTCAACTATGAGAGAAAATTAGAAAAAAAAAATTCAGGAAATGTAGGATTTTTTAAAGAATTTAATTGTTAAATCATGGTGGAGAATAAGTATTTGGTCACCCACAAACAAGCAAGATTTCTGGCTCTCCACAGACCTGTACCTTCTTCTTTAAGAAGCTCTTCTGTCCTCCACTCATTACCTGTATTAATGGCACCTGTTTGACCTCGTTATCTGTATAACAGAAACCTGTCCACAGCCTCAAACAGTCAGACTCCAAACTCAACCATGGCCAAGACCAAAGAGCTGTCGAAGGACACCAGGAAGAAAATTGCAGACCTGCAGCAGACTGGGAAGAATGAATCCACAATAGGCAAGCAGATTGGTGTGAATAAATCAACTGTGGGAGCAGTTGTAAGACATACAAGACCATTGATAATCTCCTCGATCTGGGGCTCCATGCGAGATCTCATCCCATGGAGTCAAAATGATCATGAGAACAGGGAACAAAAATCCCAGAACTACACGAGGGACCTGATGAATGACCTGAAGAGAGCTGGGACCAAAGTAAAAAGGCTACCATCAGTAACACACTATGCCGAGAGGGGACACAGATGCTGCAGTGCCCAGGCGTGCCCCCCTGCTTAAGCCAGTACATGTCTAGGCCCGTCTGAAGTTTGCCAGAAGAGCAAATGGATGATCCAGAAGAAGACTGGGAAAATATCATGTGGGTCAGATGGAAACTAAACTAGAACTTTTTGGTAAAAATTAAACTCGCCGTGTTTTGAGGAAGAAGAATTATGAGTTGCGCCATACCTACTGTGAAGCATGGGGGTGAAAACCTCATGCTTTGGGGCTGTTTTTCTGAGAGGGGACAGGACGACTGATCCGTGTTAAGGGAAGAATGAACGGGGCCATGTATCATGAGATTTTAAGCCAAAACCTCCTTCCATCAGTGAGAGCATTGAAGATGGAACATGGCTGGGGTCTTCCAGCATGACAATGATCCCAAACACAACTGCTCGGGCAATGAATGAGTGGCTCTATAAAAAGCATTTCAAGGTCCTGGAGTAACCTAGCCAGTCTCCAGACCTCAACCCCATAGAAAATGTGTGGAGGGAGTTGAAAGTCCGTGTTGCCCCAAAACATCACTGCTCTAGAGGGAGACCTGCATGGAGGAATGGGCCCAAAAATACCAGCTACAGTGTGGTGCAAACCTGGTGAAGACTTTGGATTTTGTCCTCTCATAGTTGAAGTGTAACCTATGATGAAAATTACAGACCTCTCTCATCTTTCTAAGTAGGAGAACTTGCACAATAAGTAGCTGACTAAATACTTTTTGCCCCACTGTACAACCGTGAGGATGAGTTTTTCGACTTCATTGGGATTTTTCTCACATGAACACCCCATTGACCATCTAAGCTGATTTGTGGTTTGAACTGAGGTTGGCTATTTCATAACACAATTTCTTCTTTTTTTTGTCGTTTTTAACACATTAAAAAAAATTGTCTCCCCTAATTGATCGCGTCCAATTCCCCAGTCTGTCTAGACATTCCCCATCATGTGCACAACCTGAAGAGGAAGGCCATGTTCCAGCTAGTGCCTCTGTTCAGCTTTCGGGCAGCACGTTGGATCAAGCAGTTAGCAGTGGTTGTTCTCATGGCTTAAGGTTGGGATCGAACCTTAGGATCTCTGGAGCTCAGAGATCCTATTGTTCGATCCCAACCTCGGACTGCCTGTATTGAGTTTGCATGTTCTCCCTTGGTCTGCGTGGGTTTACTCTTGATACTCCGGTTCCCTCTCACATTCCAAAGACATGCATTAGGTTAACTGGTCGCTCCAAATTGGCCCAGTGTATGTGGTCAATATGTCTGACTACTGCTGATGTAACCTTGCTCCTGTTGCTAATAGCCATTGATGCTGAAGTGACGTTAAATAAATTAAACAAGTAAATAACACAGACCACTGTGCTCCCAGCCCAAGCTGAAAAAAGTGTGTGAAACTTTAGACTGTTCCAAAGGTTGGCTGGGGTAGCCTGTTGGTTGAGGTACTGAACTATGGACCAGAAGGTCCAAGATTCAAATCCCACCCAAATCCCAATCTGCTACTATTGGGTCTTTGAGCAAAGTCCTTAAGCCACAATTGCTTGGGATTGCTGACCAGAAGGTCATAGAGCAAGTCCCTTTACTGACAACTTCTTGGATTGTACCTTGTAAGACTGTATCAGTTCCAAGTGACTCTAGATAAGAGCTTCTGCTAAATGACTAAATGTATACTTCCATGGAAATAATGAGCCTGCATGAAGGAACAAGCTGTATCCATCTGCCATTTTCCCAGCACCTTGATCGGTTGGTAGAAGCAGCTGGTGCAGCGCAGGGAGATGATCCGTTATCTGTTCTTCCCTCCTTCAGACATGACAAAGACTCAAACTCTGGTCTTTGGGGTAATGGGTCAGTTATCAGACAACTGTGGCACCCCACTACTACAATTTTTAGTTTTAAAACTATTCTGTTGTTCTGCTGTAAAAATAAATATAACCTTTCAAATCACTCTTCCATCAACTATCGGAGGAAGAACTCAGTCCCATACATCATTTCTTACACCATTTTCCATAAAGTTCAATCTTTGGTCAATTTTTTCCACAGCTCATTATCCTTAAACCACTGTGGACATTTGAATATTTTAAATTTGCATTGTGCCTCAGTGTTTTTGATTTCTCATTAACAGCATTTTTGTTGTAGCCTCAAAACATGGTGGAAGTAAACCATATTGGACAGTGTGCTAATAATATGATGCCTGTGCTAAATATTAGGGCTACAGTCTGTAGATGTTTTGTTGATTAATTTAAGGAAGTTAATTAGAATCAGGAAAATGTATTTACATTATAAAGGTAGCAGTAATACTACCTTTCAATCAATTATAGAAAAGTTGTCTAAGAAAATTTCAGAATTTTCCATCTTCATACATCTATAATTTTTGTCATTCACAGGAACAGATTTTCCTGATATAAATGGACTCAACTGCCTTTTTCATAGTGAAGGACACCTGTACAATATCATCTCATTAATGAGAACAGACTCATTAAGACTTTTGAACAGTCTAGAGATTCACACTTTTTGGAACCTGGATTGGGAATACACTGGTCCATGTTGTTGGCTTTGACAAAATATGTTATTTTATCATTTGAGTTGTTTGGAGGTCAAAACCTTTAAGAGTAACTCAAAAATACAGTTATTACAAAGACAACACAGCATGTTAGTTTTACCCTTCAAATTATGTGAAATATGATCCAAAAAATCCCCAGGAGAATATCACATTGCTGAACATAGTTATACAAATTCTATTTCCCTCACCCCCCACACACAGTTTTTTGTTGTGTCTTCTGTGTTAAAAGTTCCAAAAAATTTTCCATTACAAACAGTAGATAACTCTTTTCATGAGAGACTGTGGCTCTTATTTCAGCCACACTCACCGCTAACAGGTTCATAATATCAAGCATACAGTTGTGTAATCTAAATAGACAATGAGTGACTATAGAATGGGTTATACTGAACACCGCTGTGATTCTTAGTGACACATTTCCACCTTGCCAGTTTGTCAGATTATACCAGGAAAGGATTTGGTAACTTTGATGGAGAACTTGGAGTTAAGGTCAGTGCTTTGTGAAAGCCAGCCACCAGAACACTAAGATAAATTAAGCAGCTATCAGCCAGGGCTTGTCTAACTGCACAGTGTTTTTCTAAAATCAAGTGAATAGACTATTGAAGGAAAGGAGGGGACACGCTGTATACCAGTAACCATGTAATTTAATATAATTTGAGTATTCGCACACTTTGCTATATACAGTATTGTATCTGCCGCATATTGACTGAAGGCACCTTGTTACTGCCATCTGCTGCTCGTCAAATGTAACTACTGTATATAATAGACGTTTAATTGCTGCACCCCAGAAAACATTACAGTGGAATTAAAACATGCAAATACCGAACAGTGTGCTAATAATGTTACGCCTGTGCTAAGTATTAGGGCCACAGTCTGTAGATGTTTTGCTGATAAATTTACGGAAGTTAATTAGAATCAGGAAAATGTTTTTACATTTATACAGGTAAACTAAACTAAACTTAATCAAACCTTAAATACCTACTACCATTAATCAACCTCCAGTAGATCTGTATTCTATGTGCAACCTTTCAGCGTTTCCCTGTAGTAAAAGTAGAAGGTAAATCTTTCAACTCTGCTCTTACCATAGTTAAAGACTATTGACAATTATTGGGAAGTGTAGCTTATTTGCAGACTGTTAATCAGGAATTACTAATAGTCACTCATTATACACATTGCCTGGAAGACTTTTCTTGGCAATGCAGATGTGTAAACAAAAACACTTATTTACCTTACATTATTCAAGCTGGACAATATGTGTAGGTAATCTGCAACTGCTACATAGATCATGTTCTGTTTTGTAACTATGCCCGTTTCATTGTGATAACAATTTAAGAATGGCTTGCATATGACTTTACCTACTACAAAAACAACTCCAGCTGCCTTCACGGTGAGTCAGAGGAATTAACTTAACCTACTGATGACTCAGGGGATTTGTAGCTTGAAGATCCTGCCAAACTTTGAAAAGATGCATTGTGTGAATGGTTATTTATTACACAAAATACCTTTATCTTTAAGCTGTGGGTTTGCTGATGTTAATTGAAATGTTTTATTAGTTACAATAAGTGCATGGTATGGTCCAGTAACTGTTTAAGAAGCCAACCTCAGTTGTTCGGTATTTGGCTGGTGTTATTGAGTACATGACCATCAGATCTGCTCTGAGAGTGTCGGGTGGGAGGTCTGGCTGAACTGGGCTTTGGTCCTCTTGATCTTGACTCGTGCACCCTTGTCTTAGACTAAGGGCAGAGCTGGGGGTTCAGAGTCAAAGAGCCTTATGGTGATCAGAGACGTTGGGTTGCTGTCTTCTGCCTCCTGTGGGGTTGCCGATGTCTCGTGATCCATCGTGGCTGTGTTACCTTCCAGTTTTCCTCTTTCTAGCTATGCTAGTTAATGCTGCCGGGGGGTCTCATGCTACACATGGCATCAGTGATTGTTAATAGACAATGTGCTCTTAATCAATACTAAACTAATTACATTTCCTGTTTTCTGTCTGTGTTCCTGTGCTGATTTCGGTCACATGAGGATCATCCACTTCGACTTCGCTCAGACTGTATCGTTCATCAGCTCTGGTCCCACCATACCCGGGCCACACCAGAGGGCAGTAACTCTCTCCCTCCTCCGGTTGGCTGAGGACGAAGTGCTGCCAAGGACTTTCCTGCTTAGGCTCAGGATCCTGGAGTGACTCTGTGTATCGGGCTACTTAATGCCGATGTGCATATTTTACATTTTATTTGAACTGTCACTCCAAGACTTAGTAGTTTAGATAAATTAGTTTAGTTCTTTAGTTCTTAGATTTATCATCTATGCCGCCCAAGGAGGTCGGGTCCCTTTTTGACACTTGGTCCTTCCAAAGTTTCTTCTTCATAACGCTTAGGGAGATTTTCCTTGCCACTGTTGCCCTAGGCTTGCTAAATTTGGGATTGGCCGTAGATATTAGGAGATAATCTAAAATTGTAAATTTGCTTTGAGACAATGCTCCATTGCAAAAAGCGCTATATAAGTAAATCTGACAGGACTTGACTCTCAGAAATAGATGGATTGGATATGCTTCAGCAAGCAACATAACTACAGAAACATTAAGGATCTGCTGCAAAGCCTTTAAGACCTTACTGGTATTGGTGCTTCAAGTATGTTTTTTCTAAAATTGCTTAGAAGAAATAGCATTAGGAGACAGGAGATAGGAGATACTTCTGAGGTTAAGGGAGTCATAGCTGAGAATTTAGCTTCAGATGCATAAGAGATCTGAGGAGATTTTCTTGTCTTCATTTAATTTCTTTCAAGACTCCATGATTTTCTTGAAGAATTAAATTCCTCAGTGAAGCAAGGAAATAGCTACCAAAACGGCATGCGCAACTCATACAGTTTTTACATTTATTATTGCGGAGTCTTTCCGTCGACTGCTGTCTATCCGTTAACGTCTGCTCAGAACATCTCCAAGTTTGCAACACTGATTGTAGTATGCCTTTACTTTGGTTTGTGGGAGTGGTTAATGTACAAAAGCGGCACACATCATGGCTGCGACAAGGTTCATGTTCTCTAACTGTTCTTCTCGTCTGAACATCTTTCAGCTACATTCTTACCAACCAATGAATGTATGGCGTGGACTGTGCAGCAGCGTCCCTAACCCGAACAGGTACAGTATCTGAGTTTAATGAAGATGAGAGCGTGTTCATGTATTTATGGGGCACGGTATTCTTAACTCTTTGAAACCGCTGGCATTTCTGCACCAAGGTCAAGCTATCCGCGCTCAGTCAAGCCATCCGATGTGCCTATATACGCGATATTACGGTATTCCGCTGCACACTACAAACTGACGCTGGGTAAACAGAGGCCGTTTCTCAATATGCCTACTTCTCTGTACTTGTGTTCTCGTGTACTTGTGAAACGTCATCAGTGGCAGCCCAAGTACTGTTCCATTTCCAAGTTCGCATCTAACCAAATAGGCTCCAAATCCCCGGATGTGTTCTTGATCCGCCCATATTACCGAGGATGCATCGATGTAGACTTGTGCGTACTTGAACAGCGAAATATCCCACAATGCATTGCCAGCTCGGTAATGCCGGATGAGAGAACTCCCTACTGGATGTATAATTTCTAAAGTAATACTGTTATTGTGTCACAAAATGAAGTTATAAGAGTTTTTTAGGCGAGAATGTAATTGTTTAAAATTCAACTATGCGGTCAGTTTATCAAGATAAAGCTTACATAAAAAAATGCTCAAACGATTTCGGAGATGTGACGGGAAGCTATTAACGTATTTATTATGCATTATATGTGTTATTTGTTCAGCCTGTATTCTAAATATGAACTGTCTGATATAAATTGCAGTTCATAATTAAATTCCCTTCTAAAATCAGACTTGTTTGGTGCTGGCTTATGTTTGGGAAGGTTTCTATTTTATGCTTAAATCGGTCCGTTGTTACACGTAGATTAAACTGTTTAATGGAAAGTAAAAGAACTGAGCACTTCTTCCACCACTGACAGGCTTTGTACAAGATGTTTTATCTATGTGTAAAAAGTAAACCGTGTTGTCTCCATAGCCAAGTACACTGCTGTTCCAGTTGTGGAATAACCGAACTACGTTCTCCCGTCCTCTGGAGTATGTACTCGCAAGTCGAACTTCCTAGTACAGACTTGGGAGGTACGCGAGCCGAAGTTCGCGTACTTGGTATTGAGAAACGGCCCAGCATTACAGAGCTGGCAATGCATTGTGGGACATTTCGCTGTTCAAGTACGCACAAGTCTGCTTCGATGCATCCTCAGTAATATGGGCGGATCGAGAACACATCCGGGGATTTGGAGCGTATTTGGTTAGATGCGAACTTGGAAATGGAACAGTACTTGGGCTGCTACTGATGACGTTTCACAAGTACACGAGAACACAAGTACAGAGAAGTACGCATATTGAGAAACGGCCAGCGTTCCCACCCACACTCTTCAGCGCTATTCCCGCCTGCACCCTATCATAAAACAGCTGTAAGCTTTATTAAAATGGAGCCGCAGTTTAATAAAGGTCTCCCTTTGCTCCTTGCTTCCTAAAACAAAACAAACAAAAAACGTTGTGCTTTTGCTTTTTAACATTGAGCTATTCCAGTTTTAAAATTCTAACCTTTAAATAATGTATATTCCTCAGCCAACCGTTCCGATATCCCCAAGTTCCCCTCACACGCAGTGCACCTCGGGATATGTTAGGTCTCGAAGGACACAACGGATGTATCCTTCGTTTTCAGGGAAAAGAAGGCCTCATTTGTCCTCTATGCAGATCTCCTCTAGAGGAGATCTGCATAGAGTCTGGCTGCAGCCATGCACTCTCAGCCGCGGTGACGTCACGTGCACCCTCAGACACAAACGCAGGTAGAACGACATGGGTTCTTTTTTTGCTTATGAAACGGTTTTATTTTATCAGTAAAGACGTGAAATAAGTTAAAAATAAAGACATAAGATAACTGAGTATAAAGTGAAACTTTAGCCACTGAGGTGAACGCAGTTTCGGCACGTCTTATCACTGGGATAGCGGCGCAGAGCCTGAGGGTGTGTCTGAAATCACACCCATAGACTAATACAATATACGTAATATATTAATAATATAATAATATAATATATTACTCGTATGCTCGCGATCCATTTCATATTCTTCTTCTTTTGGGTTTATGGTGATTGGCATACTGCATTGGTGCATTATCGCCACCTACTGGACTGGATTACATGCATAGCGGTTAGACCGTAAAAACGTTTGTAAGAACTTAAATTGTTCCTTCAAGTTAATAATCGGTTCCATTGAGTTGTCTGTTCTGGGGCATAACATGCAGTAGGCTAACAGGGGATGTCTAACCCATAGACTGTATATACCGCTATATATATAAAAAATCACAACACGTTTTGTTGTTTTTTCCCATCAAACTACAGCATAGATACTGGACAGTCCTTAGAAACTTTTCACTGCAAGTTCACAAGTGCCTTGTATAATTGTGCATGTGACAAATAAATCTGAATCTGACGATATGCTTAAGGTAGTTTTAATTTTCCTCATCCCTGTATCATTATTGAATTTTATTATATCTACAGTACAAAGTTAAGCTTCCATACATTCTAATTTTCATATGTAACCTAGTATAGATTATGTTACATGTGATTTACTTCATTCTGCACAAATATGAATAAATTGCAGTGTTAAAGATTTTGAACTGTATTTTTAATGTAGCCTCCACACTATTCTCTACATTTGAGCATATATTGGAAAGTATTATAAATATCTGAGTGTCCTCAGTCTGTGATGGTGTGGAGGGCCATGTCATCCGCTGGTGTTGATTTTATCAAGTTCAAAGTCAATGCAGTCAAGTCCCACTTTAGCTCACTTTGACTCACACTGAACATTTAGTATTTAGTAACATATTGACTCATTTCAGGGGCTGCATCCTTCGGTGGGTGCATTTGAAGACCGATTGCATCATAGCGGCCAGCCTAGGCTGTCCTATTTCGAAGGCTCCTTCGTACGCGGCCGACAAATGGAGAGGGGTCTGGCTGCAGACATGCACTCTCAGCCTCACATAGTAACGTTTTGTTGACGATGTCTAGATAGCTGTTAGCTAGCTGGCTAACGTAAGCCTTTCAGATATCTTGTTGGAATGAGTGATAAATACGTCAATAAAACAGGCTTTTTCTCTGTTAAAGTTCTGCAGTAGTAACTTTTCTCAACAGCGAATACCTCCACTTAGACACGTGTCCTTTATTCAGCCAACAAAGATACTGAACTAACAGATAAATGGAACGTTCTTTGTTGTTAATGCTGTGATACACTGTTTGCTTGTTCTTTTCTGTTTGCTTTTAAAGATGCATCAGTCAATATGTTACTAAATACTAAATGTTCAGTGTGAGTCAAAGTGAGCTAAAGTGGGACACAGGCTATGTCCACACGTACACGGGTATTTTCTAAAACGGGGGTTTTCAAATTCGTTTATAAAAAACATCGCGTCCACACAAGCACTGTTTAAACAAAAAACTTCGTCCACATGAAAACGCAAAAACGCACAAAGTCGCTGTCAAGAGCAATGCCAAACCAGCAGTCCTATATGGGGGGGAAAGCAGCTCACTCAACGACAACAGCAACGTCCTATGCATACGAACATTTTCTCGCCATTCTTCTTCAACAACCACTTCGTTTTTAAAGCTGTCCCACCAACGAGCGGTCCGATATATAATGTATATATATTTTTTAGATTCGATTCAACTGTATTGTCATTACACATGTACAAGTACAACGCAACGAAATGTAGTTTAACATCTATCAAGAAGTGCAATAAGCAGCAATGTGTCGGAATGTACAATATTGTCCACATGTACAATAAATTAAAATATATATAAATCGGCTCACAATCAGGCTCCCGTCGTTCATTTCAAAGAGCCGACTCTTGGAGCCGAATCGGTCGCGACCGACACATCACTAATGGATATAGTAGTGACCTCCGTAGCGCATTCTGACGCCTCTGTTCTTCAGTGTAATGAAAAAGTAATAATTGTAAATGTATTTGTAGATTTGTAATAAGTTCGGTCAGCAGTGTTACAGCTGGCACTATTTTGGCTACGTCCGCTGTTGCACAAAATCGCCTCATGTAAACAAAGGAGATAACGGCGCACAAATGACGTTACAAGCAAAAAACTCCGTTTCCCCAGTCCACACGACAACGCTGAAAACGGAGTTTCTGAAAATCTTCACCCTGGAAGGAGTTTTCCAAAAAGTCCGTTTTCAGTGACCTAAAACGCCGTTTTCGTGTGGACGAACGTCAAAACGCATAGAAAAAGCTACGTTTTTAAAAATACCCGTGTTCGTGTGGACAGGGCCTTAGTGTATTTTATATTCATTACATTTAAAGTGATATACTGTATTTAAAGGGTTTTGTTGTTTTACTTGTGACCAAAATGGCTTATCTCAAGAAAATACAGAAATCCAGTATGTCAAGCTTGTATGGAATGTATGGAAGCTTAACTTTGTACTGTAGATATAATGAAATTCAATAATGATACAGGGATGAGGAAAATTGAAACTACCTTAAGCATATCGTCAGATTCAGATTTATTTGTCACATGCACAATTATACAAGGCTTCTGTTTCTAACGACTGTCCAGTATCTATGCTGTAGTTTGATGGGAAAAAACAACAAAACGTGTTGTGATTTATATATATATAAATAAAATCACAACACGGTATATACAGTCTATGGGTTAGACATCCTCTGTTAGCCTACTGCATGTTATGCCCCAGACCCGACAACTCAAGGGAACCGATTATTAACTTGAAGGAGCAATTTAAGTTCCTTTAAGATTGTATTAGTCTATGGGTGTGTTTTCAGACACACCCTCAGGCTCGGCGCCGCTATCCCAGTGATAAGACGTGCCGAAACTGCGTTCACCTCAGTGGCTAAAGTTTCACTTTATACTCAGTTATGTTATGTCTTTATTTTTAACTTATTTCACGTATTTACTGATAAAATAAAACCGTTTCATAAGCAAAAAAAGAACCCATGTCATTCTACCTGCGTTTGTGTCTGAGGGTGCACGTGACGTCACCGCGGCTGAGAGTGCATGTGGCTGAGAGTGCATGGCTGCAGCCAGACTCTATTGCCTGAAATGGGATTCAGCTATTATGTGTTCTGTGTAGTACAATATATTGTGGAGCAGTGAGCAACACAAACGAGGGAATTTAGACACCACTTACGCCGGAAACAAATTATCTTGACCTTTCGTCACATAAACCAACCAAAACATCAACAAATCTGCCGGTACTGTCACAAGACTTTGGAGTAATACAGTTTAACGATGTTTTAATTTAGCTCACAATGCTACTTATCAAGTGTAAAACTTCACTCATTTGTCTGACGAACTAAAACCATGACGAATACATAAATATTAAATTCACTATTTTGATCAGTAAACACATTATTATGAACTGTTTTCGTTTAATAGTCATTAAATAATGTTTTGTTCTTACATTTGTACACGAAATTCGTGACTCCGATGGTTTTGGATTTATGTCATCTTTACTGAGTAACACCGAAGGAAACTGCTATGCATTGGTTGTCCACTATATTTACGGTGCATTATGGGTAACAAAGTAGTGTACTATATAGGGAATTGATTTGTCCACTGATAATTCGGACAACCCTACTAAATGGCCGACACACTAAATAGTAAATACGGTGTGATTTCAGACACAGCCTGTTTCTCAAAAATTACCCATAATGCCAAAACCATTCCACTGCCAACCAAGACTGGTACCTCTTAGTTATCACCAGTGCAAGTTTGGCCAGATTCCACTATACCCTTTCATCATAAATCCAAGTTAAACTTGTACTGTCTGTTTAAAAAATAAAAATAAATTTTTTTTTATCTGTTTCTCAAAAATTAGCCATAATGCCAAAACCATTCCACTGCCAACCAAGACTGGTACCTCTTAGCTATCACCAGTGTTAGATAAGTTTGTACCATTTCTTCATAAATCCAAGTTAAACTTGTACTGGGTTTTCCCATAATCCCAAAACATTGCCACTACCACATAACGGTGGTAGCTCTTAGCTATCAACAGTGCAAGTTTGTGGACTTTTTACTGCACCATTTTTTACAAAGCTATTTTAAAATTCAATAATATTAATATATTACTAACATAATAACAACATATTACCTAGATCTGCATTTCCTGAAGGAACTACAACAGTGTTTGAATTGTGGCAAATGGAAACAATAATGTTACTAGGTGGTTGCTATGATGTTGCTACATGGTTGATAAGGTATCCCAGGTGGTTGCTAAGGTGTTGCTAGGCGATTGGTATGGTGTCCCATGTGGTTGCTAGATGGTTGCAATGGTGTCCTAGGTGATTTCCATGGTTTTGCTAGGTGGTTACTACGTGGTTGCTATGGCGTCCCAAGTGGTTGCTATGCTGTTGCTAGGTGGTTGCTAGACAATTGCTATGGTGTTGTTAGGTGGTTATTATGATATCCCAGGTGGTTGCTAAGATGTTCCTAGGTGGTTGTAATGGTGTCCTAATATTTTAAACTGTGTGGTGGGGGCATGTCTCAATACTTTTGTCCATGTGGGGGGCAAAAATATGGCCCCATGCAGGGGCGTGTCCAAATACTTTTGCTAGGTATTTGCTATGGTATCTCAGGTTGTTGCTATGTTGTTGCTAGGTGCTTGATAGGTAATTGGTATTGTGTCCCAGGTGGTTGCTGCGACATTGCTAGATGGTTGCTAAGGTATTCCAAGTGGTTGCTAAGGTGTTGCTAGGTGGTTGCTATGGTGTTACTATGTAGTTGCTTTGTGATTGCTATGGTATTGATAGGTGGTTACTATGGAATCCCAGGTGGTTGCAAAGGTGTTGCTAGGTGGTTGCTATGGTGTTCAAATTTTTGTGACCAGGTGTGTGTCTGTTTTTGAGAAACAGATAACCAGATTCAGCCTACATGAAATGACTATATTCATTCATCTAGAGGTGGTATGATTTTAACTTGGATTTATGAAGAAATGGTACATTAGAATCTCTCCAAACTTGCTTCCGTAACATCGATTTTCGTTATCGTTGGTTATTTTTGCTATCTTAACAAGTGATAGTAGTTAATATTAACCAAATATCAATGTTAATGTCGGAGACAAATAAAGAACATCAAAGAGAGAGTCAATAAATTAATAAATAAACTGAAAAAAGTAAACATAAATCATCAAGAAATAAACGATTTTGGATACAATAGCCAACACCTAGCAACGCCATAGCAATCACCTGGGACACCATCCCAACATATTAACTAGATGTGCTAATATACAGTAGTCTTGGCTGGCAGTGGAATGGTTTTGGCAATATGGGAAATTTCAGCAAAATAGGTAACTTTCTCTGAATGAAATGGGTATTTAAACACCATTTAAAACTAAAAGGACTTAAATCTGATTTTTTTGCTGAGAAACATACTGTACATGAAAACCGTTTTACACAGTGATTGTCAGGCTATTTGAATACATAACTGTTTTTAAAGTAATAATTCAAGTAAACTAGTTCAATTATGAAAATATATTTCGTACTTCTATATTTAGTAAAAGTGGGTTTCTACACCAAAACTCTTCCAAAAAAAGTTTCTCTCTGTTTAAGCAGCGTCAGTTTGCAGCGAGCAGCGGAATACTGTAATATCGGGTATATAGGCGCATAGGATTTAAAGTGCGGATGGCTTATCCGTAAAGCGCGGATAGCTTGACCGCGGTAATTTCTGCTGCACTGTTTTTCGCGTACTTATGGCTCTGGTTTTAGCTTTCACCTTCGCTCCAGTTTCACGGGACATTTGCAGAGCAGGGACGAAATGTCATCTGCCGTGTGTTGTTTTGTTCTTTACACATTGCACTTGCCATGGGAAGGAGGTAAGATTGTTATATGAGAGTCCTTGCAATTAACTACTGAGATGCAGCCGTTAGCTACTCTGTACTTTACACTATTATTTTAGATACTCTTCGCGCCTGATGCTGACTTCCGTAACATCAGTTTCCACGTTGTTGATTTTTGCTATCTTAACAAGTGACAATACTATGGTTCAGTACTACTGTGTTATGGTTCAGATAATAAATAAGAACAGGTTTCACATTTGCTTGGCTTTTCCATTACAGGATTTCTAATAATACTCCATATCTTTGATAAAGTGACAAAATGGGAGTCTACTCCTTTGCACCTTAGACCTACATTTATCTATCTATCTATCTATCTATCTATCTATCTATCTATCTATCTATCTATCTATCTATCTATATATATATATATATATATATATATATATATATAGTGGTTTGCCTTTAAAAAAACAAGTACATACAAAACAACTCATTTTTCAATTCATTACTTTGGTAATTACATTTACATTTGTAAATTTAGATAAGATGTTTCTAAATAAAGTTCAAATTCACAGTAAATAACGTCAAGATAAAGCTACAGATATGTTGCCTTAGTCATTGTGTTTCGTCACAAATCCAAAATAGATGAAAAGGATTTTCTGGATGTAAACTACAAAATGTATTGTCTATATCAATGGCCTCCTTAAATATGGACACCAAAAGGGATTTCACTGGATATATTTGATGGATAAGCTTTTAAGGAACCCCCTTGAATTTATTTGTTAGAAAATATTTATTTGGATGTTCCCAGATCTTCCAATAGTGATCTTTAAGAGACTTGTTCCACATTGCAATTAGGCTGTTGAACAGACACATTGTCCTTCTGGAATAACCAATTCTCCTATTATTTTTCAAAACACCTGCTTGAAAAAATACTTCACACTGAAATACAGTGGTGCTTGAAAGTGTGTGAATTTTCTATATTTCTGCAAAAATGTGACCTAAAACATCATCAGATTTTCACGCAAGTCCTAAAAGTAGATAAAAAGAACACAGTTAAACAAATGAGACAAAAGTATTATACTTGGTAATTTATTTATTGAGGAAAATGATAAAATATTACATACTTTTGCCACTCACTAATATGTAATATTGGATCATTTTCCGCAATTAATAAATGACCAAGTAAAAGATTTTTGTCTCATTTGTTTAACTGGGTTCTCTTTATCTACTTTTATGCCTTTTGTGAAAATCTGATGATTGACAAAACCAAGCACATGGGAGAGAGCCACAGAACACAAGACCACCAGAGTAGGATCAAGGGTCAAAAGTTAAGTTTATTATTACAAAGAGGAATGTTTACTGTCTGTACCTATCAGCAGGGGCAATATAGAATATCAGGTTGCCTTTGTACACAAACATAGGGGTTACACTAGTGCTTAGGCTGATGAAAGGGCTGTGATGATAACAGCATCAAAGCAATGCCACAGTTCTATAACCACAAAACTGCAGTGACATGGTGCTTTATCACTGCAGTAAGAAAAAATGCCCCGTCACAGCCCTAGCTATCACATAATGTTCTGTACAGAGAAGAATACAACTGCAAGTTCAAGTTCAGAGATTATAATGTGCATAAGAGAGCAATTTTAATCTAACAACACCCTCGTTTGTTCTATATGAACAACAATGGAAAAGAAAAATTTCTCTTGGGTCAGGTGAGAACTGCAGAACCAACTGAAGGGGGAAATTCCTGATCTGCCAACTATTCCTTTTTTGTTTGTTAAGAGTTAGGAGTTACATAAGCAATATATCAGTTTATAAAGGTAAATGAGTCTTGAGTCTAATGGGTAGCATCAGGTAAACACAATTCATGACAGTCTTAACAGAGAATTGATCAGAGAACAAAGCATCTGTAGTATAATCTAGTGGCATAATGATGCACCGCGATGCAAAACAGGGACAATTCATTGTTTGGTTGGAATATGCGTTCTTGATTATAAAGCCATTGACTGAAATTCCCCTTTTGAACAGCAGACACATGTCCTGTTCTCAGTGAGAATCCTTCCAACGAGACAGAATGAGAGAGGGCATAAAACAGGATATTCTATCCCCAAGCTTCCTAGGGAGAAAAGATTTGATAAGTACTAGAACCCCTGGCTTAAAGGGGTGCATAGGTTGACCTGTAGGAAAGGGGAAGGTAAGACGCAATGTCAAGCTTCTGTTAAGCTTTTCTATCAATGCAGCTGCATAGTCAGACACTACAGAGTAAAACTCCCAGTAGCATGGTTCTGGCTGGCCTTTGACCCAGGGTGTGGGGAACAGTCTCTCATCAGAATCTTGAAAGGTAACAGTTGGTAGGTGGTAGCACTGGGGATCATCATGTTTGGCTATTTCACTGGCAGGGTTTTTTATTTTTTTTTTCTAACATGGTTTGCACAAGTCTCCACGTACTGTTTTACGAACGCTGCACACGCAAAAGCGTGCATACAAAAAAAAAATCTGGAAAGTTCAAACAAAAAACCATATGCACATACTGATTAATGCATTGAAATTCACAAAATTAAGTTCAATTATGCTTAGCTGCAGTGAAGACTGAGGCTATGTCCACACGTACACGGGTATTTTCAAAAACGGGGGTTTTCAAATTCGTTTATAAAAAACCTTGCGTCCACACAAGCACTGTTTAAACAAAAAACTTCGTCCAAATGAAAACGCAAAAACGCACAAAGTCGCTGTCAAGAGCAATGCCAAACCAGCAGTCCTATACGCCGGCGAAGCAGCTCACTCAACGACAACAGCAACGTCCTATGCATACGAACATTTTCTCGCCACAACCACTTCGTTTTGAAAGCTGTCCCACCAACGAGAGGTCCGATATATAATGTGTATAAATATATATATTTTTTTAGATTAGATTAAACTGTATTGTCATTACACATGTACAAGTACACTGCAACGAAATGTAGTTTAACATCTAACAAGAAGTGCAATAAGCAGCAATGTGTCGGAATGTACAATATTGTCCACATGTACAATACATTAAAAAATATATACATCGGCTCAGGAACCGGCTCCCGTCGTTCATTTCAAAGAGCCGACTCTTAGAGCCGGATCGGTCGCGACCGACACATCACTAATGGATATAGTAGTGACCTCCGTAGCGCATTCTGACGCCTCTGTTCTTCAGTGTAATGAAAAAGTAATAATTGTAAATGTATTTGTAGATTTGTAACAAGTTCGGTCAGCAGTGTTACAGCTGGCACTATTTTGGCTACGTCCGCTATTGCACAAAATCGCCTCATGTAAACAAAGGAGATAAACGGCGCACAAAGTGACGTTACAAGCAAGGAAGAAACTCCGTTTTCCCAGTCCACACGACCAACGCTGAAAACGGAAGAGTTTCTGAAAATCTTCACCCTGGAAGGAGTTTTTTCGTGTTTACGAACGGTCAAAAACGCATAGAAAAAGCTACGTTTTTAAAAATACCCGTGTTCGTGTGGACAGGGCATGATTGTACTGCTTCATCTCTTGGAGCAGAGGAGACAGAGAGCGAGCTGTGCCTCTGTTATGGTCAGTTTTGGCAATTCTATTCTATGGCAAGTAACTAAGGTTCGTACAAAAAGTTGCTATATATTTGTCAATACTCGCTAGAAAATAACTGAGGGGTTACATATCTATATATATATATATATAAAAAAGTGTGTGTTTTACACAATTTATAAAATCCTGAGAGTTAGTGGTGTCCAGGACTTTAAACCTGCCAACCTTGTGTTCTCAAGGGATAGATGCCAGAACTTCCACAAATCCCTGATTTTTTTAAAAGTAATTTTAAGAAAGTTTAAAATATTTATATTACAACAATTATAATTGGAATGCAATACATGTAATTCAGAGTACACACCAGAAAGGTATACATTTTATCCGCATTAAAATGATAAAAAATGTAATGTTTTAGGACGAATTACTTGATTAACTTGCATGCTGACCATGACGGGGTGAAAGAGGAATGGGAGCTGCATGCTAATATAATGAGGGATAAGAGCTGTAATGTTTGATTTGAGCGAATTTGTTTCTGATAATGTTAATATTCCATTTAAATTCTAAAACAAATCAAATTATCGATGTTCAAATTTTCAACATTGCCTAATGTTAGTGGCAACCTTCTCATGGACTGACCCAGTTATATAAACTGGAACCTGTACAACATGACATCACCTCCACAGCAGTCTGGACACCTTCATTAGAACTAAAGTACACGGTGTTCCATCATGAAAGTTCTACCTGCAAGAAGAGTAACAACAAGCAAATTGCAACCATTCGACAAAATGAAAAATAAAATCGTATTAACATTTCAGATGGCAGTGTGTGAAGACGACGTGTCGACGATTTAAACACAATTTTAGGTGACTCAGTCCTATCCAGATACAATTCAGATATTTGATGCAGGAAAAGACTAAAGGTCTCTTTCAAATTGGCTGATGTTAATGTTTGTGTCCACTACCACAACAATGGTGTTCATGACAGGGTTGCAAGGAGAAAGCCATTGCTATCCAAAAATACATTGTTGTCTGTCTGCAGTTGGCTGAAGGTCAAATGGACAAGTCAGACGTCTACAAAAAAAATGATGGTGGTAGTATCATGGTTTTTGATGTTTTGCTGTGTCTGTGGCAATACAACTTGCCATCATTGATGGAACAATTAATTCTGAATTAAACCAACAAATTCTAAAAGAAAATGTCAGGACATCTGTCCATGAATGGAATCTCAAGAGAAGGTAGGTCATGCAGCAAGACAACGCCCTTGAGCACACAAGTTGTTCTACCAAAGAATGGTTAAAGAGGAATAAAAGTTGATGTTTTGCAATGGCCAAGTTAAAGAAGCTACCTTAATACAATATAAATGTTGTGGAACTGCTGTCTTATATATTTTGTCTATCTCAGGGCTTTGTATGAATATCTGCTGATATTGTAGGTCATATTTATGCAGAAATAAAGAAGATTTTAAAGGGATCTAAAAGTATTCAAACATTTTCAACCACCACTTTACACACGCTAGTGATTTTTGTTAGAACATTGAGCTAATCCTGAGTAGGCCCTCCCTCTAAAAACAACCTCAGTGATTGGTGGCATGGATTCCACTAAATGTTGGAATTAGTTGGATGTCATCCATTGTACCACATCCCAAAGGTGTTCTATTGGATTCAGATCGGGTGACTGGGAAGGTCAGAGATGAACAGTGAACTCTTGAGATTACTTTTGCTTTGTGACATGGTGCACTGTCATGCTGGAAGTAGGCTTTAGAAGATTGGTAATTATGTCCATGAGGGGATGCACATGGTTAGCAATAACACTCAAATACGCTATGGCATTCAAATCATGATTGATTGGTATTAATGGGCTCAAAGTGTGCCAACAAACATTCCCCACTCCATTACACCCCACCCTCAACAACCTGGACTGTTGACACAAGGTAGGTTGGGCCCATGGATTTTTGCCAGTTGCTGTTGGGCCTTGTGTGTCTGTGTGCCTCAGTAGTAACATCAGACCAGGTGACATTTTTCCAGTCTTCAGCTGTCCACTTTTGGTGGCCTGTGCTCACTGCAGCCTCAGCATTCTGTTATTGCCTTTTGTTGTTGTAGCCCACCCGCCTCGAGGTTCAATGTGTTATGCAATCTGAAATGCTTTTCTGCTCACCATAACACTATATATTGGTTATCTGAGATATAGTAGTCTTTCTGTCAGCTCAAACCAGTCTGGCTTTTCTCTGTTGACCTCTTTTATCATAGGGAATTTTTTGTCCACACAACTGCCACTCACTAGATGTTTTGTTTTATTGCACTATTCTTAGTCAACTCTGGAGGCTGTTCTGGACAAAAATTCCAATTCTCAAGTTCTGGCAAGAAGTTTTACCTTCATTTCAGATCCCCATCAGTTCTGATAAGTCAAAACTTAAACAATAGCCAGTATTCAAAAAACAAACCAGACAGCTTTGACTAAAGCTGAAGAGGAGAGTCCACAAGAGGTGATCTAGGAGCCTGGAGAAATTCTGAGCAAAGAAGCAATTATGATATTTGTAAATTTGCTTTGAGACAATGTTCTGTTGTAAAAAGCGCTATATAAATGAATCCGACTTTGACTTCACTTTAGTATTCTGTATTCTTCAATCTCAACAAGCATTAAAAGACCTAGTGCTGTCATGCTGGCAAAGGGAAGCTGCTTACTGTACTGATGGCAGTTATTCAAATAGTTGTGTGGTTTTGAATAGGTTGTGTCTATTTTCTTGGCAGGTTCCCTGGTGTGATGCCTTCTAGGGAAATGCCCTCGAGTGGTGTAACGACACAAACACTCAGCAAGGGCATCACGTTCTACCTGAACGAGCGCGTGGTGGAGGCAGACGATGGCCAGGCCAAACCACTATTACTGCTGATGCCGTGGCTAGGTGCGAGTCCTCGAGCTCAGGCCAAGTACTGTGAGATCTACTTGAGAACAGGCTTCGACGTGCTGGTGGTGGAGAGTACTGTGAGCCAGTTCCTGTGGCCTCGCTGGGGCCTGGACCATGGTGCTCGGGTACTGCAGCTTCTGGAGAGCGAGTGCTTCTCTCAGCGCCCCCTGCTGGTTCATGCCTTCTCCATCGGTGGTTACATGTTCGCCCAGGTGCTCATACATGTGGCCAAAGATCCCATACGTTACCAGGGATTTACCAGCAGGATTAAAGGGCAGATCTACGATAGCCTGGTCAATGGCTCGCTGGAACGGATGGCAATTGGTAAGTGTGTGTTTTACATTATACTTCTTGTATTGCAGACACTAACTACTAGGGGTCGGTATTGGACTTCACAATACGATATGCTCCACGATAGATGGGTCATGTTACGATTATCTCAGAATACATTGTGCATATACAATGCATATTGCGATATATTCTGGATTATGTGTCGTCTTAATCTATAGTCAGCTTAATCCTTCACATTATGTTGATAATTCAGATGATGAATTGTTCATCACATTTCATTTTTAATTATTTTTATTTTTGTACAGCATATTGTGACATAATCATAAAGATAAGGTATTATAAAGGACAACATTCATTCATCCATTTCCATACCCACTTAATTCACTTCAGGGTTGCGGGGAGCCGGGGCATAACTTCCAGCACAGGGCGCAATGCGGGAACCAACAGTACCCACACACACAAACTTAAGATGCATCAAATAACCTAACGCATGTCAGAGGAACGTGAGAGAGAAAGAGGAATACTAGGAGGAAACATACACAGACATGGGGAGAACATGCAGACTCAACACAGATGGAGTCTGGTCCGTCAAACTGGAGATCGCTGGAGCTGTGGGGTGACAGGCAAACAAATAGATTTGTGAAATAAATGGTGTAGTGTTTGTGGTTTATTGTCTACATAAACCACAGTCCCAGTCTTCTGTATATGTACCAGTTGATTCAAAGCCTATTTTCTTCTTCCACATTTTTATAAATTCACCATCGTAAACCTTGTCTGATTGTATTTCTTTGTCTTTTTTTTAAGGTGTGAGTAAGAACTTGTTTCCTCGTTTTGAGAGTCTGGTGAGGCGTGTCAGCCTACTTTATTTCCACATCTTCAAACGCCAGACTGTGGACTATTTCAATTTGGCTATCGATGTGTTCTCTAACATGCCTCTGACTGCTTCTGCCCTATTCTTCTTCTGTGAGAACGATGAACTGAGCGATCCAGAGGCCCTGGAAAATATACTGGAGGACTGGAGAAGACGGGGCATTACAGTGACAAGCAGGAAGTGGGTGGAGTCTATCCACGCAGGACATCTGCATGCCCATCCTCAGGAGTACCTGTCTGTCTTAGAAAACTTCCTCTGTTCGCTCAACATGATTCCTCTGAAGGCCAAATTGTGAACTGCACTGTTGCCTGTTGTGGCTGTTGTCCATCAGACATGGGTCTAGTAACAGGAACTATTTTATATGACTAGGTTTTGACAGTTTGTTTTATGCCTTATTTAACCGACTTTTATAGCAAAGACCAATGTGCTTTGACATATCTCATTTGGTTCCAAACAGTGAGGTTCCATAGATCATTGGTTTATTCATCTCCGGTAACTGCCTTGGTCACTCTGGCTGATGAGACTGTTCTAGAAACACTGAGTACAAGACCAGCCAGTCAATCACAGGGCATAACATGCTTAATCCTTCACTCTCATTTATACTGCACATAGGAGCAGTTTAGTTAGAGTAGCCAGTTCACTAACTGACTAAACATCAATCATTAAAATCAACAGATTTTTGGAGATGCACCAACATTTCAGCCATTAAATAGTTTTGAAAAGAAAACAGACTGGAAAAAAAAAGGCTGATGTTAGGCAAGGAGCAGAGACGAACACAGTAAGTGGAAAAAAAAAGTGAATTTTGACCAGTCAGGTGAGTAGATTAAATAGCAGAGGATGTTAAGTAAATGCGGGACAGGTGAGATAAATTAACATGTTGGCTATTGGAATTACTGGAGGTGCAGGGCTGGATCGGGTGCCCTTCTGAGAGAGAAAGGAATCTGAATGATGATAGGTGTGACTTTAAATAGACATGGCAAGTAAAATCTAGTGTTAAAATACACCAAGTAACATAGATTTAATGGGAATAAAAATCAGATAAAAATTAAAACGCTGTTTTTCTTTGTTATCTTGTATTGGTCAGCGCAAACGCATTCGGTTTGAGCAGCAGATCAACATTGAAAACGTCTGGTGCATGGAATCATTCCACAGACACTAGGACATGGTGTCAGGTAGCATTTGTGCCATACAGGCATCCATCTAACCTTCAGATTAAAGAATGAATGAGGTGGTGTATGATGTCCTGTTTGGACTGGTTCCATCCACTCTGCACTCAGTGTTTCCCGCATGGGCTCTAGACAGTCACCAGGATGAAAAGAGTTACTAATAACTGCTTGTCCACATGATAACCGTGGGCTGTCTTGAACTATGTGTTTGTTAAACACTAGCACCTAGTGCTAACTTGAACTAAACTGCCTCTGATGGAGTATGTACCAGTGAACACGTTTATTGTTCATATAAATCATGTACTCTTAAGTTACAAGTGATTTAATTATTATATCCTGGTTAATAAACTAAAGTAGTGCTACTTGTTGTTGGTAACGCCCAAACTCCATATTCCTTTGTATAAGGTTAATTGAATACTTTAGGTTATTTATGTTACAATATGGAAATACTGTACTAAAAGAGTAAGACTGTTTTTGGTATTGGTATATGTATATGACATTTCACTAACCTGTTACAGTTCTGTGCTTCTGTTAGTTAGCAGTTTATACATACACTATGTACAGCTAACCACATTACACAGGAGAAAGCCTTCACAGCAACTTCTGGGCAGTAATAACAAATGTCTGCAACCCTAATTCTACAAACAGACAAACCCAGAAGTGGGCCAACTGCTTGGTGAAAGCAATAAAAGCATACAACATTCAGGTTTCTGGTTTGTACTGTGTACTTTTGTTATCACACTGGTATCAGAGTATTGATCACAATATATCCAAGTAGAATGCCAGTTTAATTAGTGTGTACTAGAGCGGTGTTGTTGTGGGTGGGAAGGCCGGGCAGGGGGATTGGAAGTACATTACTGTAGTCATGCCCATTTTTCAAAGGATTATCAGATATGTTTTTGCAGCAAATAAACAAAAAATAATGAAGTATTTTAGAGTAGAAGCATATTTGATTAAAACCTGCCATAATTATTAAACCTTTATATAATATTGCTGCTTTTAAAAGCTAGTGGTAGTTTGTTGCACCTGAAGTTTGGTTAAAACATGAGTAACCAATTGGGAACTCAATAACAACCCTTAATTTAGATCAGCTGTGTTGTGGTTTTGTCAACGCCACCCAGGGACGCTGCCAAGGTGAGTTTCAACCATTCTGAAGGTTAAGGAGCTGTCATAAAAGCTGAAAGAGGAGAGCACGTCATTACCCCAAAAGCGCAATTAATTCATTTATTCACTTTCTTATCTGCTTGATCCTGGACAGGACAGAGCTGGTGCCTAGCTGGCAGCATAGGGTGCAAGGCAGGAACAACCCTAGACGGTTCTGTCGTAGGGTGACTTTAGAGACACCAGTTAACCTAACACACACCTTTGGACTGTGGGAGGAAACTGGAACACCTGGAGTAAGCCCACACAGACATTGGGATGACCCAGACACCTCCACCTGGAATTGAATGCAGGACCTTCTTGCTGTGAGGTGACACTGCTATCCACCAAACCAGCCCTATCCGAGGCCTTGTACATTCCAAATGTGTCAGTGTCAACCATAATAAGATTACTGTCATATATATTTATGTAATTTAGTAGACACCCTTATCCAGAGTGACTTATCTATAAAATCCAACAGTCCAAGCAACTGTAGATTAAGGGCCTTGGAGGTGGAAATTCAACCCTGGACATTCAGGTCTGTGGTCCAGTACATTAACAGCTGGGCCACCACAGTCCCAAGAACACTCAACAACCAAGACTTGCCAGAAGAAATTTGGATAGGCCTGCAGAGTTCTGGGACACAGCTCTACGAACTGGAACTTTTTGGCCATATGCATCTGCAGTTTGTCTGGTGCTAGAAAAGTGAGGCTTATGACCACAAAATACTGTCTCCACGCTCAAACATGAAAGTGGGTCAGTGTTGATGTGGGGAGTTTTATGTGCTGCAGGAACTGATACTCTTTTACTATGTGGCATCATGGATTTGCAGAAATACCAAGCCATTTGAGCAGGAATGTTATATCTTCCGTGCTGAACTTGAACATTGGTGAAAGTTGGACTCCAGCAAGACAATAATCCCAAGCACACTTCTAAGTCAACCAAAGATTGGTTAAGGAATCGGTCCTGGAATGTTCTTGAGTGGCCTTCTCATGCAGTCTCCAGATTAAAATTTTAAAGACAATCCTTGATGGGATTTAAGAAAAGCAGTTGCAGCACGGAAGCTTCAAACCCCAATGGACAGGAAGCTTTTGAAAAGATTCCATGAGAGGGTTGTCAGAAACTTGTCAGTACTTACTGAAATTGATAATTAGAAGTTGTTAAAGCTAGGACATCCACTAGCCAGAGTTACATAATAGTGCACATGGACATTTATCAAGAGAACTAGATGATTTTCATTTAAACTCAATTATTTCTATTTATGTGAACATGCGCTGTACTAAATATAAATGTTATTCATATGCCGTGGGACCATGAGCACACTTCAGCTACTCATCACAGTTTGTCTTTTACAAACAGGCAGTAAAAGGACACCAACTGTGGTTGCATGTGTTGGGTTAGTTTCGCAGTGTGCTTTTTCCCCTACCTGTATTACAATTATCCCGCCCTTTGGGCCAGGATAGGTTAGTGATCCAAAATCCAGCCTTCTGATTGGTCAAGTGTGCGGTCTACGTAGTAGCCAATGAGGTGACGGGACAGGAAAACGGGTGGGAAAATGGCTGCCTCGTAGGAAAACGTGTGCTGTTTTGGTCACAGTTATGTCTATTTACGATTAAATCTACACATTGTATCTGTAATATATTGTACTATATCGGCCGTGTTGCGGTACAGATTCCGGACCAGATACCGTTAAACAGTGTCTAGTAGTGATTTTAACTTTCTCTGAAGGATTTAATGAGAGGAACAGGTTTAACAGAATGTCAGCATTAACAGTATTTGTGCGGAATTTACCCGCATCTGCATCCAGTGAACATTTGGAGGAGATTTTCTCAGAAGTAGGACCTGTGAAGCGCTGTTTCGTGGTTAAAGATAAAGGTAAGGAAGAGTAATACAGCATGTATTACAATCAGAATTTTAATAAGTACATTATACACTATATGTCTATATTATATCAGCCATAAGTTTAAATCCACATACTTGGTTCTACACTCGTTGTACGTTTTTATCAGCTCCTCTTAACCATATAGATGCACTTTGTAGTTCTGCAATTACAGACTGTAGTCCATCTGTTGCTCTGCATACACTGTTAGGCCCCTTGTTCTCCATTCGCAGGACCCCAAAATGTCCACCTCAAGTACTATTTGAGTGGTGGATGATTCTCAGCACTGCAGTGACACTGATGTGGTGATGGTGTGTCAGTGTGTTGTGCTGGTACGAGTGGATCAACCACTGCAATACCGCCAGTGTTATTAAACACCGCCATGTCACTGATGGACTGACAGTAGTCCAACACCAAAAATATGAAGCCCTCAGCATCCTCAGACCACTGATGAATGACTAGAGAATGACTAACACAAACTGCGCAGCAACAGATGAGCCACTGTCTCTGACTTTACGTATGCAAGGTAGACCAATAGGATAGTTGTATCTAATAGCATGGGCAGTGAGTGGACACAGTGTGGTGGTAAGAAGCCAGTTAGAACTGTGTCTACTTTTCTTATATTTTTCTGAATGCCATGTTATTGCAGGTTAGTGGGCTGTGCAAAGTGGGCTGTAATTTTAAAATACCCCTTATGTGATATTGGGAGTACGGATATTAGGGTTTCCATGTGTTGGTATGTCCTACAGGTCTTCTTCAAGTGTTGATTTAAATAATATTAATAGCCAAACGCATTAAATCAGGATTCTCAAACTTTTTTCCTGCAGTGCTTGAAAGTTTATGAACCCTTTAGAATTTTTTATATTTCTCCTAAAACTTCATCAGATTTTCACACAAGTCCTAAAAGTAGATAAAGAGAACCCAGTTAAACAAATGAGACAAAATATATTATACTTGGTCATTTATTTATTGAGGAAAATGATCCAGTATTACATATTAGTGAGTGGCTATTGTATTTGAACCTTTGCTTTCAGTATCTGGTGTGACCCCCCTGTGCAGCAATAACTGCAACTAAACGTTTCCTGTAACTGTTGATCAGTCCTGCACACCGGCTTGGAGGAATTTTAGCCCATTCCTCCATACAGAACATCTTCAACTCTGGGATGTTTGTGGGTTTCCTCACATTAGCTGCTTGCTTCAGGTCCTTACAGAACATTTTGATTGGATTAAGGTCAGGACTTTGACTTGTCCATTCCAAAACATGAACTTCGTTCTTCTTTAACCATTCTTTGGTAGAACGACTTGTGTGCTTAGAGTCTTTGTCGTTAGGGTAGAATTATCTGTAGAATTCAGAATTCATTGTTCCATCAATGATGGCAAGTTGTCCTGGTCCAGATGCAGCAAAACAGGCCCAAACCATGATACTACCACCACTATGTTCCACAGATGGGATAAGGTTCTTATGCTGGAATGCAGTGTTTTCCTTTCTCCAAACATAACGCTTTTCTTTTAAACCAAAAAGTTTTATTTTGGTCTCATCCGTCCATGAAACATTCCTCCAGTAACCTTCTGGCTTGTCCACGTGATCTTTAGCAAACTGCAGATGAGCAGCAATGTTCTTTTTGGACAGCAGTGGCTTTCTCCTTGCAACCCTGCCATGCACACCATTGTTGTTCAGTGTTCTTCTGATGGTGGACTCATGAACATTAACATTAGCCAATGTGACAGAGGCCTTCAGTTGCTTAGAAGTTACCCTGGGGTCCTTTGTGACCTCGCCAACTATTACACGCCTTGCTCTTGGAGTGATCTTTGTTGGTCGACCACTCCTGGGGAGGGTAACAATGGCCTTGAGTTTCTTCTATTTGTACACAATCTGTCTGACTGTGGATTGGTGGAGTCCAAACTCTTTAGAGATGGTTTTGTAACCTTTTCCAGCCTGATGAGCATCAACACCTCTTTTTCTGAGGTCCTCAGAAATCTCCTTTGTTCATGCCATGATACACTTCCACAAACATGTGTTGTGAAGAGCAGACTTTGATAGATCCCTGTTCTTTAAATAATACAGGGTGCCCACTCACACCTGATTGTCATCCCATTGAATGAAAACACCTGACTCTAATTTCACCTTCAAATGAACTGCTAATCCTAGAGGTTCACATACTTTTGCCACTCACTAAATGTAATAATGGATCATTTTCCTGAAGAAATAAATGCCCAAGTATAATATCTTTGTCTCATTTGTTTGACTGGGTTCTCTTTATCTGCTTTTAGAACTTGTTTTAGGTTGTATTTATGCAGAAATATAGAACATTTTCTAAAGGGTTCAGAAACTTTCAAGCACCACTCTATCTTAAATCTTTACTGTGTTGCAGCATTCATTTGCCTTGCTGTGTCCTCTTGCACTAGCTTAAAGCACTTTGCAGTGGTTACCCCCACTTTGGGAACTGCTACATTAAAATATCCTAATTTGTACAGTTAATGTTGTTCAGTGCATATGCCATCTGGTTTCTGTTAGTCTAAACAGTGAGAACAACTCAATCCAATGCCATTTTTCCATTCAGGATCAGAGAAATGCCGAGGCATAGGATACGTTACTTACTCTATGGCAGAGGATGTCCAACGTGCTCTTCGTGAAATAAAGGAATATGACGGACAGAAAATATCTGTCATACAGGCAAAAAAGAAACTTAATGATAAGAAGCAAGGGAAGAGCAAAAGAGGTTTGTCTTGTTTACAATTATACATCTTCATTTTAGCTGCTACATTTATCGTGACTTAAAAGTTTTCACTCTCAACTTGTACTTCCTGTTTTGTTGCATTACAATCTGGAATTGAAATAGATTTGTCGGGTTTGTTGTCTGATTTACAGTGCATGCTTAACATTTTGAAGGCGCAAAATATTTTTATTGTGGCACAAACTATGTACTTTTTAATACAGTTACAGCTGCAAGTCTTGGGCATATATCTATAGCTTTGCAAATTTAGCTGCTGGGATTTTTTGCCCATGTTTCAAGGCAGTGCTTCTTCAGCTCTTTCAAATTAGATGTTGTGTTGTGTACGACAATCTTCAAGTCATGCCACAAATAATAAGTTGATTTGAGGTCGAGGGTTTGAGTAGGCCATTCCAAGACAATGAAGTTTTCATTTAAACCACTCCAGTGTAGCTTTAGCATTAGTATTAGTCATAGTTCTTAGAATCGTGCCCCGTTTGTCCCATTTTGTGGCCAATTGTGCCCCATTTTAGTTCATAGAACGCTATGTATAGGGACTTTTTTAGCTCTTACATCAAGATAGGGTCTTTTCTCAGTGCATAGGAACCCTGTGTGACGCATGAGTGTGGTGAATGATCCAGTGATTGACCCAGACGCAAGTGCCTGTGCTGAGCTCAATAGCTATGTTTAAATATACTTGCATCTGTAGCCTTATAAACAACCGATCTTCATCCTTAATGCAAAAACCAAAAAAAGCAGGAAAAAGAAAAACATACAGGCAAATGGACTGACAGTAAAGTCCAGGCTGTATTGAGCCTAGGGAGGAAGAACAACAAGGTTTTGAGTCATTTAAGTGAAATTTGCTTGTTTTATATCTCTTCAGCGCCACATAGCATTCCTATTGTTGAGCAAGCAATCAAGAAAAGACCTGGAACAACAAATGTAGTTCATGGGGGAGCTCAGTGTTTGGTAGTTCCTCCCAGATTAGTCCCTAGAACTGTTTGTTGTGAAAGCGACTGTGTCCTGCTGGGAAGGGGAACCTCCATTCTCAAACTCTTCCAATCTTAAACAGGCTTTCCTCAAGAGCTGCCCTGTGTTTGGTGCCATGTGTCTTTTCTTAAACAGTTTTCCAGTCCTTGCCGGTCCCTGTTGGTATTGTACCACACATGGCATTTCCCATGATGGCCAACAAGTCTGTTTTAGTCCCATCTGACCAGAGTACCCTCTTCAATGTGCTTGGGAGTCTGCCAGCTGAGGACTGTGGTAGCCTAGCGGTTAAGGTATGGGACTGTGGACCAGAAGGTCCAGGTTTCAAATCCCACCTCTGCCAAGCTGCCACTGTTGGGTCCTTGAGCAAGGCCCTTAACCCACAATTGCTTGGATTGTAAGATTGTATCAATTGTAAGTCACTCTGGATAAGGGCTTTATGGCTTTATGGCTTTAATTTGTTACTCTAAGGGTAGGCAATATGACAATATTGTATAAAACTTTGTTGTCATGATAGACTATGCTTTTCTGAGCATTCTGAGGATACCATCAGTGCTTAAAGAACACTGATCAACTGCATGTTTTCTTATAAAGAGTATAAGTAGTCCGGTTTAATTGGAGCGTATTGTGAATAAAAGTCTCTTTGCAAAGTATGGAATGATATTTGAATAGTAGTTTTTAAGAATCGGTCACTACTGATGCATTTTGTCTGTGATCACATGCATTGTGATAAATATAGAGTGTCATGAAAATGTCTTCAAATATTGTGATTTGCACCATCTTGCCCACCCCTACTCTAAATACATACTCCAACCTTCATTGTGGAACCTTTGTAGCTCCTTCAGCATTGTCTTTGGTGTCTTTTTTGAATATCTAATTAATACCCTCCTTGCCTGGTCTGTGTATTTTGGGAGGCGGACATATGACACTTTGATACACACAGTTGGACCTTAATCATCTAATTAAGTGTCTGAAGTTAATTGGTTGGACCAGATATTATTTAGGGGTTTCATATCAAAGGAGGTGAATACAATGCACTAACAGCTTTTCCAGTTTTTAATTAAAAACAAATAATAATAAGGTATTCTATTCATTCCACATAAAAATGTGGACTATTTTGTTAGTTACATTACATGAAATCCAAATAAAAATTCATTCAGGTTGTAATGCTACAAACCAGGACACATTTCTTTCCACAAGGCACTGCGTTGTAATTGTAATGTTTGTTAAATGTTCATGCAGCTGAGAAAGAAATTGAAAGTCCAAGGAAACCATCAGAGTCTAAACATGAGCAAAATTCAAAAAGCATGCGGAAGAAGAAGATGAAGGCCAGGCTGATCATCCGAAATCTTAGTTTTCAGGCAAGTGTTTGAACTCTGGGTATTACTTAATTCTATCTGATTGTTATTTCTTGGAAAACACTGTGACTCAGCAAAATACTCAAACTCCTTGTGACTATAGAGATTCTTGATCAACTCCATTGATTAAGGTACCATTGATTGAGATCTGTTCAAATGGTGCAAATATAGAAACAAATCTGTGTGGTTAATTCCATTAATATTGCACTGAACCTGTGAGAGAAATCTATGCATTAAGTCAAATTAATGTACTCTATAACAAAATAATTTAACAATGTCTTGTGTCACAAGTATTAGAGGAATGATTGCTTGAGTTCATCCAATTATCGTTATTGAATTTTTTTTCTAGTGGTGTGATTTGGTACTGTGAAGTTTTAGAAAAAAATACTTAATATTTCCAGTGTGAGATTAAACTTTGGATACTTGGACATTTTATGTGTTTCCTTTTTAGTGTTCAGAGGCTGATCTCAAGGAAGTCTTCTCAAAATATGGGACAGTCCTCGATGTTCATGTCCCGCTAAAACCAGGTAATACTCATTGTTTAGAGCTCCAGCAGCATGTTCCTGCTTACATGTAGTTGTGAGGATTCTTTGGGAGCACCTATTGTATTGTAATTATTATAATCTGAACCAGTGTAATTATTGTCCAGGTTAAACTGCAGCATCTAATTGAGCTAGAGATGCACTGCAGTTTTGATTATGAGCAATCAAAATTGAAAAAAATACCGATATTTTGACTGAAACATGTTAGGCTGGGCCAGATATTCGATCCAAACTTTAGGTGAGGGAGTAAAGTTGTTAATTCAGTGCACAAGCAAACTCTGAAAGCTTGCCTGTAGTCCCATCAGGACGGGATTAAATTCACATTGCGTTTTTTGGATTATTCCCTCTTTACAGGAGCTCCATTGTGATTTCATTTCTGTCCAGATCAGCCATGTCTGTGTTTTCCTCCCTTCTTTGAGTTAATCAGAGACCTTCTCAAATCTATAAAGGGAACCTTAGAAGAGTCTCTGCACTGTTATTGTACTTGATCTACTCTCTGATGTGTAGAAAATAAACTTTAAAAAATCTGATGAGCCAGATGGTGCCTGTCTGATTATAGGGGTGATGTTAATAAACATTACTTGTTATGAAATATGTAAAATATGTACTTTTAGTTTTCTGTAAGTAATGGCAATATTAGTCAGTCACATGTGATGCAAACATGTGGGTTCGTTGAAAATGCAACCAGTGACACACTCACTTGCCATGTGAGAACTTTTTGTCCAGGTGCAAGAGTTTTATTTTTGAGGAGACCTTTAAAGGTGAAATAAAATTTTTTTAAAGGCCTATGTAAATGCTCAAAACAAGGGGTTTCAATAGCAGGGGATGTGAGAACGGAAATTCAGATCAAGTAAGCGTAAACCAGATGTACCAATGAATGGGAATCCTGGCAGTGCAGGCTTGGTCATGCTTGTGTGAGAGAGTAGGAAAGTCTGAAGAACACTATTGTAGGTTGGGGAATACCTGTAATTTTAATGGTAATAAAAAATAGAAAGTAATTACAAAACACAAAGTGTTTATTTTGAGCAGCAGATCAACAGTGGACGTGTTTGTGTGTGGAATCATTTCACGGTCTCCAGAGATTTTGGACAAGCGATCAAAATATAATAATTTATTACACCTAGTTCAAAATATGCTACCGTATTTTTCGGACCATAAGGCGCACTTGAAATCCTTCGACTTTCTCAAAAATCGACAGTGTGCCTTAAAATGCGGTGCGTCTAATGTATGAATTAATTCTGGTTATGCTTTCTGACCTAGAAACGATTGTAGATGGTACACGGCGCTCATAAATCTGTCAAAATGTTTTAGCACGGTCTTGGTAGGTTATGAAGCTTACGGCAACCGTAGTGCGCAGCATCGCGGAGTAATACGGTATGTGCTTCAGCATTAGGGTACGTGCATTCATTCATTAATTTTCGAAGTGGATTTCAAACACAACGCTATCGGTCACGCAGTACAACATGGACATAGAGCAGCTGTGAGAGAATTCAACATTAATGAATCAATGGTACGGAAGTGGAGGAAGCAAGAAGACGCCCTGCGCCAGGTAAAGACCAAACTGAGCTTCCGATGGAACTTAAGAGTTTTGTTTTATTTAATGCGTCTTATAACCCGGTGCGCTTTATGTATGAAAATAGATCCGTTAGCAGCCGATCATTGATATCGCGCCTTATAACCCGGTGCGCTTTATAGCCCGGAAAATACGGTAATAAAAAAACAAACAAACAGCAACAAACAAATTCATGAGCCTTTTTGTTGTTTGCATTTTGGTTCATCACTGAACTTAACCACTAACTCTCCCATCTCTACTTATGTGTGTTGCACTTATCAGCAGAGAAACAATGTCAATTCTACTCTTTCTGTACAGATGGCAAGAAACGAGGCTTTGCTTTTGTCCAGTTTAAAAACATGCTTGAGGCAGGAAAAGCCCTCACAGCCACAAACCTGAAAGAAATTAAAGGTGATTCTTCTTTATTCTTTATCATTAATGTGATTGTTAGAAGCTGTACACAGTAGCCTGATTTGAATTTATCTGTTTTATTCTTCCACAGATAGGAAGGTTGCTGTAGACTGGGCTGTTTCTAAAGACAAGTTCGTGGCTAATCAGCCGAGAGGTACAGGTTTTGTTTGTTTCTGTTGTAAGTTTCTAACAGCTGCACAATTAATAATCCAGTCAAGCCCTAGTGTCCTTATGTACAGTGGTGCTGTAAAGTTTGTGAACCCTTTAGAATTTTCTATATTTCTGCATACATGTGACCAAAAACATCAGATTTTCACACAAGTCCTAGAAGTAGATAAAGAGAACCAAGTTAAACAAATGAGACAAAAATATTATACTTGGTCATTTATTTATTGATGAATATGATCCAATATTACATATTAGTGAGTGGCAAAAGTATGTGAACCCCTAGGATTAGCAGTTAATTTGAAGGTGAAATTAGAGTCAGGTGTTTTCAACCAATGGAATGACAATCAGGTGTGAGTGGGCTGCCTGTTTTATTTAAAGAACAGGGATCTATCAAAGTCTGCTCTTCACAACACGTTTGTAGAAGTGTATCATGGTACAAACAAAGGAGATTTCTGAGGATCTCAGAAAAAATTGTTGATGCTCATCAGGCTTGTAAAGGTTACAAAACCATCTCTAGAGAGTTTGGACTCCACCAATCCACAGTCAGACAGATTGTGGACAAATGGAGCAAATGCAAGACATTCTCACATTGGTTAATGTTAATGTTCACGAGTCCACCATCAGAAGAACACTGAACAACAATGGTGTGCATGGCAGGGTTGCAAGGAGAAAGCCACTGCTGTCCAAAAAGAACATTGATGCTCATCTGTATTTTGCTAAAGATCATGTGGACAAGCCAGAAGGCTATTGGAAGAATGTTTTGTGGACAGATGAGATCAAAATAGAACTTTTTGGTTTAAGGGAAAAGCATCATGTTTGGAGAATGGAAAACACTGCATTCCAGCATAAGAACCTTATCCCATCTGTGAAACATGGTGGTGGTAGTATCATGGTTTGGGCCTGTTTTGCTGCATCTGGGCCAGGATGGCTTGCCATCATTGATGGAACAATGAATTCTGAATTATATCAGAGAATTCTAAAGGAAAATGTCAGGACATCTGTCCATGAACTGAATCTCAAGAGAAGGTGGGTCATGCAGCAAGACATGGGGGTATTGTGGTGATGATATTCAGCTCCTAAATTATTTGTTATCGGCACTCTAGTGGTGAAGTGGTCATAGATGCTAGTCCATCACCTCGTTGTTCTGGGTTTACAAACAGTGGCATCTGATTGGAGTCCCCTTCTGGCCTTGCTATTGACTGGCTTTCCATCCAGGGCACACTTATGCCAGCACCCTGTGTTATCTGGGGATAGATGACCCTTACTAGGAAAAGTGGGAATAAAATGTGAAAAATAGATCGATACTATTTGTCATTATTGGTATTGAGATTGAATTGTTCATTACAGAACGTAAAAAAGATGAGCATGTGAACTCAAAAGAGGCTGATGATGATGAGGAGGAGGAGGAGGATGATGATGATGATGATGACGACGACGATGACACACCACAGAAACAGTAAGTTAAACATGTCTTTTTGTCTCAGTCACAAACCTGTTATACCAGAGTTTAAAATATTGTCAGCTTTAGAATTATTGGCTTCCCTGTTATGAAAATGTTTTCTTGGTTAATCAACTTAACTTCAAGTTTAATAGAAGTCTTCCACTGAGGTTAATATGTATTAGCTGTGGGGGGAAGATTGATGGTTCTGAATTGGTTCACAATTGTCAAAAATAGATTTTCTTAATATTAATTGAAAACCTAATGTTGACGGAATGCAAAAGTCGATATCAAGGCTTCCACCCAACAGTGAAAAGAATTACAAAATCTATTGCAAGTTTTATTGCCAGGGGTTTGCGTCCATATTCGGTCACTGACGACTTGGACTTTCTCTCTATGTTCCACACTTTGTAGTCGTGATACAGCATCCTGTCTCAAAGATATTTATGGTAACCATACACACAAGACTCTGAAAATACTTTTTGTTGCATGGTCACTAATTGCAAGACTCTCTTTGTACCTGCATAAAACATTAAATTAAAACAGAAATAACTGTCAAAAACATCAGTGATTGTGTGACACATGTAGGGCTTTGAAAGCTCAAAACTTGTTGATGAAGCTGTCAGTTCCTAATTATGTTGAAACTTAGATGGACTCGTTAGGCCTTCTTGCCTCTCCCTGAAGTTCTAACCAGTCAGAGCAGTTAGCTTGACCAAAATTTAACAACAAGACTATCAGTAGATGGAGTTTAATACAACAAGAAGTACAATTGTTTTTAACGATTGAACAACAATGATTCTTTGAAATAAAAATGCAATGTGAAGACTCAATAAATTAAAATCTCAATATAATGGAGTAATTGTTAGTTGCTCAAAAGTTGAGGCTTTCTCTGAGCCTCAGAAGGCCATGTCTCCACTGGTGTATATTTAAAACCAATGTAAGTGGTGGTGCAGTGGTCGAATTTGAGTGTGGATTTTTGATCCTTTCAGCCTGGTTAGCAGCTCCACATATGCAATTGGTCAGTGGTTACAAGTTGTTTGTTGGTAATCGCTGACCTAAGGTCTCTCCTCCATTAGTGGAGGGGATGTTCACATGTAATTAAATGAGAATGAGGAAAAAATGCTTGTGAAGCTGTTTAATGATTACTGTCTCATATTAAGGTCACAAGTAGAGATGGACCATCACAGTGAGTCTGAGGAAGATTCAGCGTCAGATGATGAGGAGGACAGCGAAGGTGAAGACAGTGAGAAAGATCATGACTCTGATTCTCAGAAGGCAGACAGTGATGGCAGTGTGCCTACATCTGAAGAAGAAGATGATGATGATGATGATGATGACGATGACGACGACGACATTGATGATGATGAAAAGGGTAGGATACAGCATGTCTTGAGCCCATTTAACAAGGGACCAGGCAGGAAGTTGTAATACAATTTTGGTTTAAAATAGTCCCATGAACAAATGAAAAAATAAAAGCACTATTGCCTTCTGTGGATGTAGAGGTTTGGGGGATGGGTGGTGAGTACCACTGGGGAAAAGAAATATGTACATATGCTTTATTATTATTGTTTAGTGATGGCAAAGATGGCAGGATAGTTTAAACAAACACCGGCTTGTATGAATTAATATACAGTCATTATTTTTCAGTGACAGTTCTAACTTTTATTTTTGTGGCTGCAAAATGAAATTATTAAGCCTAGCTGCACTTGTGCTTGTGACTCAGTCTAACTTGGTGAGTTTGTTTTCTCAGAAGTGAGCCTCTCCATTTGTGAGGCAAGTACTGTCGCGTTGCTGCAGCCACTGAAAATGAATCCAATATCAGTATTCAGATCACTTTAGTCGTAGCTAAAGTGTGAGGATAAAGCTCAGGTTGCATTATAGTAGTTACTAAAAGGTTGTCACTGAAAGGGAAGAGGATCATCATAGGACCAAAGAGAGTGAGTAGACGTCAGCGTGTCGTCAGCATCCATCTAACTAAATGCCTGCTTTGTTTACTTGCCTGGTCTAATGTGGAAATCCCTGCGTTAGGTCATTTTATAAGAGCTTTATTAGAGTTCTGTCTGAAGGAGAGAAACCTTCATAGGTTATCCGCAGACTCTGCAATAAACTGCCATGCTGGTGTGCCATCCAGGGCATGCTCAGCCCTGCATCCTGGAGAACACAGGAAGGTAAGGTCACATTTATTACATGTGACCTTGGCGTCAAACTGAGCACTTTTTAAGTAGCATTCATTTCTGGCTTGACTGGTAATGATATGTAAAGATCTAGTACTTGAACTGTTTACGCATTTTGTAAGCTGCTCTGATTAAGAGCTTCTATCCAATGACTAAACATAATTGTAAGTGTTAATATTAAGGCTTAGTTTGCATTTTGGGTCACTATGCACCTCTAATGTGCTGGTTATAATGACCAAATGCAGCATTTGGACTTAATTTCTATTTAGCAGATGCCCTGATCCAGAGCGACTTACACAATCTAACAATCCAAGCAATTGTGGGTTAAGGGCCTTGCTCAAGGACCCAACAGTGGCAGCTTGGCAGATGTGGCATTTGAACCATGGACCTTCTGGTCCAGAGTCCAGTACCTTAATCTTGCTAGACCACCACAGTCCAGACTCCTGAGTTGGTTGTTTATATCTTGCCTGCTGATTCTGACACTACCTGTGTGTTTTTTCCCTTCAGCTAAAAAGAAAAAGAAAAAGAAGAATCCCCTTCCTTCTGATGTCAATGAGGGCAGAACTGTGTTTATCAGGTCGGCATCACCAAGCACATTTTTCATGAGCAATAATGATAATTCTGAAAATGATTTGTTTTGTTTAATGAGTTTGTTGTTAAGTTCATTCAATTTATAACAGGCCAGCATGTTCTGCCTATGTCACTAACTGCTACCTTATTTTAATGAATATATTGATTAATTATTGCCTGATCAGTCTGAAAGCGTGAATTACGTTTACAGCATTTAGCAGACGCCCTTATCCAGAGCGACTTACAATTGATGCAGTCTTACAATCCAAGCAATTGTGGGTTAAGGGCCTTGCTCAAGGACCCAACAGTGGCAACTTGGCAGAGATGGGATTTGAACCCTGGACCTTCTGGTCCACAGTCCCATACCTTAACCGCTAGGCTACCACAGTCCCCAGCTGGCAGACTCCCAAGCACATTGAAGAGGGTACTCTGGTCAGATGAGAAAACAGACTTGTTGGCCATCATGGGAAATACCAACAGGGACTGGCAAGGACTGGAAAACTGTTTAAGAAAAGACACATGGCACCAAACACAGGGCAGCTCTTGAGGAAAGCCTGTTTAAGGTTGGAAGAGTTTGAGAATGGAGGTTCCCCTTCCCAGCAGGACACAGTGCTTTTGGTATGTAGTCCAGTACCCTAACCGCTAGGCTACCACATAACTCTTATATATGGTGACTGGTAGAACTTCAGCTATTCCTGTAGTTGCTTTTTGGGATTTCTTGGATAAATTTTGCTCATGCTACTGCTTCTCAATTGGATTTTGTCAGCTGACTTCCAAAACACACTTAAAAAAATTGTAAACATTATGTTGAACAGTTTGGTCATCTAGTATAAATATATTTACATTTAGTCATTTATCAGATCCCCTTATTTAAGTACAAGAGTACCTAGTGTGGTTTTACAATCCAATAAACTGTGCATTAAGGGTCTTGCTCAAGGACCCAGTGGCAGCTTGGCAGAGGTGAGATTAGAACCCTGGACCTTCTGAACCCAAACTGTTTCAGGTGTCATCTTGTTCCATTCTTCTTACAAAGGCATGTTTCAAAATTCTCCAGACATTCTCTGTTGTCAGGCATGCCAGTCGAGTACCAATACTCTCTTCTTCCACAGCCATGCCTTTTTAATGTGTGCAGAATGTGATTTTGCATTGCCTTGTTGAACAATGCATGGACGTTCCTGGAAAGGATGTTGTCATGAAGGCAGCGTATGTTGCTCTGAAATCTGTGTGCTTCTCTGCGTTAATACTGCCATCAAAGACGTGTAAATTACAATTGCCAGGGACACTGACACAACCCCATATGATGACAGACCCTGGCTTTTGGACTCGTTGCTGATAAGTCTGGTTGGTCCTTTTCGTCTTTGGTCCGGAGCACACGGCCTTCCATTTCTTCCAAGAAAAGATCTGGATTTAGTGATTGGTCTGACCACAATACACATTTCCACTGTGATGATCCATCTTAGATGCCTCTGAGCCCAGAGAACTCGACGCCACTTGTGGACATGGTTACCATGAGGCTTCTTTTTTGCATTTAAGTGGCATTTTTTAGCGTAGCTCAGCAGTGTAGTGCTTGAGAGGTTTGCCAAAATAATCCCTTGCCCATGTGGTTATGTCAGCTATTGGTGACGGATCTTGATGCAGTTTCGCCAGAGGGATCCGAGATCACAGGCGTTCATTTTAGGCCTATGCTCTTGGGCTTTATGCACTTAAATTCCTCCAGGTTCCTTCGTTTAATGATATTCTGCACTGTAGAGGGAGGAATATGAAAATCCCTTGAAATCTGTCTTTGAGGAACATTGTTCTGAGAAACCAATTTCTCTGCCTCTGTTAGAAACCTGTCCTTTGACTCGGAGGAGGAGGGTGTCGAGGAGGTTCTGCTGCAGTTTGGTGAACTCTCCTATGTGCGGCTCGTGGTTCATCCTGAGACAGGCCTCTCTAAAGGTTGGTGATTTGATACAGATGAGGGTCCTAAGTCTTGAGTCTGTTAAAAGGGTTGATTATGAAAATTGCCAAATATTACAGTATTGCTCTTCTCTTGTTGTAAGTATAAAAATGTTTGATCTGGCAGTATGACGTTCTAATTGCTTCAACAAAGTACAGTGCTTTAGAGAACGTCCTCAAACAAAGTTTGCAAAAGCTAGCTTATCAGATTAGTAGGGGTTTATACAAGGGCATGGCTATTAAACAGGCAGTAACCACTTGCCAGAGTCCATATTTTGGGCTTATTTTTGAACTGCTTAAAGTTTTATGTCGTTAGGACATGTTAGGACAGTTAATGCGATTAAATGGGTTTTTAATGGGCGATCGCTTAATGTGAAACTTGCATAATTTATGTTAAGGGCATTATAGTTTAATGAGCTTAACATAAATCATGCAATTAAGGCTTTTAAATTTACTTTAGCAGACACCCTTATCCAGAGCCCTAGCCCAACAGTGGCAGCATGGCAGAGCTGGGATTTGTCCTCACAACCTTCCAGTTTGTTCATCTTAACTATGTGTTCTACCAAAAGACAACGGTGGGTTTGTGGTTAAGGTTCTAGATAATGTATGAGAGAAAGGTGTGTGTGTGTGTGTGTGTGTATAGGTTTAGTTCTTTGTATTACTGACAACATTAAAATGTTAATGTCAATCATTTTTCAACACTTTTAATCACATCTCTGGTACTTCAGTAATCACTGTTCCTTATACACTGATTAGCCATACTATTAAAACCACTGACAGGTGAAGTGAATACCATTGACAGTGTGATACAATAGGCAACGTTCTGCTGGGAAACTCATGTTCTGGCATTCATGTGGATGTTGCTTTGTCACATGCCAACTTCTTAAACGTTTTTACGGACGAAGTACACCCCTTCATGGCAACAGTATTCCCTAATGGCATTGGCCTCATTCAGCAGGATAATGCAGCCTGCCACACTCAAAAAATGGTTCAGGAACAGTTAAACAAGATCAAGTGTCAAGCTGTTGACTTGGCCTCCACGTTTTCCAGATCTCAGTCTGATCGAGATTCTGTGGGCTGCGCTGGACAGAAAAGTCTGACCCAGGGATCTGCTGCTGACGTCTTTGCCAGATACCTCAGTAATAATAAAAATACATTTTATTTTTAGCGCCTTTCCAACACCCAAGTACACTTTAAAGACTAAGAATATCTAGCGTAAAATCTTAGATACAAAGAACAAAATGTACACCTCCAGAGGTCTTGCCGAGTCCATGCCTTGATCAGTCAGAGCCATGGCATCATTATTGGGGACCTTCCCAATATTAGGCAGGTGGTTTTAAAGTTATGACTGATGGTGACTAGTGTTTATAGCACCAGAGTTGTAAATGATTTAGAGCATTTTCTTATGGCAGTAGATTCCATCGCATAAACACTCAGATTCCAGTGTAGCCCTGTGGATTGACAACTTGCCTGGCCCAAGAGAAACAACCTGCTTGATTAAATAAATATTTTGTATTATAAAGGTATAATTCTGGTAATTGATGTTGTGCGAAGTCATAAATGCATTGTTTTGAAGCTTATATTGTCCACTTGTTTAGAGTGCTTTTAAAGTTTTTTTTTTGTGTGTGTGTGTGTGTGTGTGTGTGTGTGTGTGTGTGTGTGAAACATACAAGTAAAATGTAGTCAGTCATGATCAGTGTGATAATATTGGCATGGTTCATGCAAATTTTGTCAGTTTATTTACATTAAGTCATGTTAAGCTGTTTCCTTATAAGGGGTTTCATGGAGAGGAAATCCCTTTTAGATTTCATCTTCTTACGGGTTTGTTCTTTTGGCAGTACATTACTGTTTGTGTTCATGACAAAGATGATTTGTTGTTGTTTGGGTACACCACTTTAAACTTTTAGAAAATTCCTGTTTTGTTGTCAGTCTGCCAGTTCCATTCCAAATTGCACATGATGTACTGAATGCTATTATACAATGTAATAAGAACAGTTTTTGGACTACCACCAAATATTTGATGTTAATGAGTTCTTTGCCTTATTGCAAGATAGGAAAACTGACAGGGTGTGCTTTTGTGTTATAGAGCTTGTTTTCAGGGAAGAACGTTTCCAGTCTTGAACAACTCAGAAACCACATTTTATCTGTGATGTTGGATTATCTATACCAGATTTTTAAAGTGCATAGTTCTGGTTCGGAAATCTTGGAGCCTCACTCTAAAACAGTTATTAGTAGTTGTGGAATTCTGTTAATCTGGGTAGTTAGTTGGCAGCATGTTATACACTCACAAATCCCTTTATTAGGTACATCTCCTTGTTTCTGCACTCATTGTCCATTTCATCAGTTCGCTCAAGGTCCAAAGTATTTTACAGTTCTACAGTTACAGACTAAAGTTTGTTAGTCCCCTTTAGTCCGGATCTCAACAGACCACCACAGATCAGGTACTATTTGGGTGGTGGATCATTCTCAGCACTGCAGTGACACTGACATGATGGCGGAGTGTTAGTATGTGTTGTGCTGGTATGATTTCATTAGACAGCTGTGTTGCTGGATTGCACCTTGCACTATTGCTCCACCTTGTGTCAGAGATAGTAGCTCATGTGTTGTTGCACAGTTTGTGTTAGACCTCCTCTAATCCTTCATCAGTGCTCACAGGACGTTGCCTACAGGATGCTGTTGGCTGGACACTTTTGGTTGGTGGGCTATTTTCAATCCAGCAGTGACTCTGAGGTGTTTAAAATATGTGAACTCTTAATGCGTGTTTTTGAATGCGTGAGTGACGTAATAATGTCAGCTCACACACAGTTAAAACAACAAGTAATATGTTATTATAGACCAAATATATATTGTATGTCTTATCTGACCATTCAAAAACCTGATTAGAAGAAGTAATATATCAGGCTTAACACCCTTAATTTGTATTTTGCTCTGGTGTGTCTCCAGGCTGTGCTTTTGCCCAGTTTAAATCTAAAGAGGCAGCAGAGAAATGTCTAGCAGCAGCACAGGATGAATCTGAGGTAAGCTGCTATGAACTGTATTCCAGACCACTGCGTGTGAGGCTTTTTGACAAGTTTCAGGCTCTTTCTGCTGTTCTCTTTTGTTTATGCTGAAACATGTTTTGTGCTCCAGACTGGAGGTTTGAGGATTGATGGGAGGAAGCTGAACATCACGCTGGCTGTGACCAGAGAGGATGCAGCAAAACTCAAGAGCAAGAAAACGAAAACTCACAAAGGCTCCAGAAACCTGTACCTCGCCAGAGAGGGCTGTGAGTACGACCGGTCACACAACTATGGGACTTGGAGTGGTGCTTGAAAGGTTGTGAACCCTTTAGAATTTTCTATATTTCTGCATAAATAAGACCTAAAACATCAGATTTTCACACAAGTCCTAAAAGTAGATAGAAGAGAACCCAGTTAAACAAATGAGACAAACATATTATACTTGGTCATTTATTTATGGAGGAAAGAAAATGATCCAATATTACATATTTAGTGAGTGGCAAAAAGGGACCATCACACCCAGATGTTAGCAAAAACAGGCCCAAACCAAACTAATGATAACTACCGATGGGATAAGGTTCTTGTGCTGGAATGCAAGAGTGTTTTCCTTTCTCCAAACATAACGCTTTTCTTTTAAACCAAAAAGTTCTATTTTGGTCTCATCCGTCCACAAAACATTTTTCCAATAGCCTTCTGGCTTGTCAACATGATCTTTAGCAAACTGCAGATAAGCAGCAATTTTCTTTTTGGACAGTAGTGGCTTTCTCCTTGCAACTCTGCCATGCACACCATTGTTGTTCAGTATTCTTCTGATGGTGGACTCATGAACATTAACAATAGCCAATGTGAGAGAGGCCTTCAGTTCTTTAGAAGTTACCATGTGGTCCTTTGTGACCTCTCTAATTATTGCACACCTTGCTCTTGGAGTGATCTTTGTTGGTCGACCACTCGTGAGGAGGGTAGCAATGGTCTTGAATTTCCTCCATTTGTACACAATATGTCTGATTGTGGATTAGTGGAGTCCAAAGTCTTTAGAGATGGTTTTGTAACCTATTCCAGCCTGATGAGCATCAACAACTCTTTTCCTGAGGTCCTCAGAAATCTTCTTTGTTCGTGCCGTGATACACTTCCACAAACATGTGTTGTGAAGAGCAGACTTTGATAGATCCCTGTTCTTTAAAAAAACAGGGTGCCCACTCACACCTGATTGTCATCCCATTGATTGAAAACACCTGACTCTAATTTCACCTTCAAATTAACTGCTAATCCTAGGGTTCACATACTTTTACCACTCACTAATATGTAATATTGGATCATTTTCCTCAATAAATAAATGACCAAGTATAATTTTTTTGTGTCATTTCTTTGACTGGGTTCTCTTTATCTACGTTTAGGACTTGTGTGAAAATCTGATTTTAGGTAATATTTATGTAGAAATACAGAAAATTCTAAAGGGTTCACAACCTTTCAAGCACCACTGTATTCTCAGTTTTGCTAAGAATGTAACGGTTTAAACTTGTTTATTAAAGCTGTATTACATTTTAATGAACAATATCTGCAAACTAGTCAATCCACATGAGGTAGAACAAATAATAATGCAGGCCATAAAAAAAAAATACACGGTTAAAAGTTTAGGCCTGCAAATGTTGAGGGTGTTTACGTGCATAATAACCAGATTATAATCTGATTAAATGCTGGGAATGGGATTAAGTGCTTAAATTCAGAGTATGAAATCTGATAGAGAGAGCTGGATTGTAGCGTAGTAATCAGACTTATCAGTGCGTGCTTGATTTCTATTGGTTTTCTCAGTCAGCACATGCACCCAAGCGTAACCTGACGTGGTTGCCAGGTCTGCTTATTCGAAGAGATATATAAAGATTAATAAAGTTTGAAGTTTACATCACATCTGATAGATATTGGTTAGATTATTGGCTCATTGCCAGTAGAAAATTGAGAGGCGGAACCACTGGGATTGCATCATTTTTGGCATGTGACACCTGCAATGCGTCAAGAATTAACCTAGAATTAGGATTGACATCCCCATTAGGTGCCCAATGGTACTGCCTAAAAAAAGGATAAACAAATTCATAAAATAGTAAGTACATAAATTTGTCTAAAAAGCTAAAGTAGCGAAGTCTGTTTTGAAAAAAGTAGTGAGTTAAACAATACAGATTTATCTAAGATGTAGTATAGTGAGTAAAAAATACAGATTTATCTTAAGATGTAGTAAGTAAAAGTAAAAAGTATTAAGTTACAGAAATAATTAAGGGAAAAACAAATTTAAGTACAGTAACAAAATACTAATAGTAGGGATACAGGGGGTGTGAAGAGTTTCACTATGAGGGGGGTATCTGATATTGGAGCTGATGTTACAGCATCCACTGTGCCTGTTGGCTGGTTAACATTTCCTCATATCAGTTTAACCTGGCAACTCTGTAGAACCAGAGACCTATAAATCTGATTTTTTTAACAAATTAACATTTTGTATAAAAAGGTTAGGTAATGAATGAGCCTGCAAGCAGGTTAAGAAATCTTCATTTTTATCTCAGTCGTAGTGTGGTGTCTAGCATGACACATTTCCGTTACCACTGTACATGATCTTTTTAAGGCCACGTCTCATTTGTTCTGTACTTATCATTTGCATTTCTCTTCATCCAGTAATTCGTTCTGGAACCAAAGCAGCAGAAGGCATGTCAGACTCCGATATGGCCAAGAGAACAAGGGTAGGTTTGGCTGCATAATTCAAGACATGGCAAAAATTCTTATGTTGATCACAAATATGTAATTTGAAATTGGCAATTTACACAAAAATATGTAAATAAATTAGTTTAGTAGCTGTGTTCAGTTTGCAAATAAGTCTTAAAAACCAACATGCAAAAGAATCATGGATCATGATTGAGCCTGAAAGTCCTGACATGGCATTTTTGTCAGATTATCTACCTCAGTATCACATTGTGGCTTGAAGCACATCAGTTAAGCTAATGGAATTGAAGAGTTCATTAGTGTGGACTGGATGGAAAGATGCTTACACTGCAGAGCTTAAATGTTACTTCCTACACTTTAGGGATGACATCTCATGGACATGTGATGTTACTGTCTCGTTTGTGTGTCTGATTTTAGTTTGAAGAACTGAAGAGGGCAAAGTTAAAGGACGTCAATGTATTTGTGTCTAAAACACGTCTGTGTGTTCATAACCTGCCCAAAAGTGTAGACCGCCGACGCCTTCTCCAACTCTGCCTGACTGCTGCTGGGGGAGGCAAGGGGGTTCGCATCAAGGAGGTACCAGTTGCAACACACACACACACCGGCATGTGTTAGTGTGTATGTGATGGAATTTGCTTTTGTACAGTAATGAGCAAAGCCACCCACATCAGATCTGCTTCCATATAGGCTAATAGTGCTCTATGTATTATGTGGAATGTAGGGAATAGTGAATAACGACAAGTCCTTATACCATGTGTTAACTCGCAGTCCTTATGCCTGTGTGTGTGTGTGACTTGACTTAGGACTCTTTTGGGGAGTAATGTCAGAATACACACCAGTACATTGGGGGTGGTTTGGGAATTGGGGACAGTAATGCTGTTTTCTTTTGAAAACCAAAAGAGTCAAAACGTTTGTTTTAGGTTACTGAGGTTGGGGTTAGGTGTAGATGTAGCATTAATTAGCTACAGTAATCATGTCAGTGGAATGTCCCCACTTTGACAGTGTACAGTGTACAGTGGGGCAAAAAAGTATTTAGTCAGCCACTGATTGTGCAAGTTCTCCTACTTAGAAAGATGAGAGATGTCTGTAATTTTCATCATAGGTACACTTGTAGGATTTTTAAAGAATTGAATTGTAAATTATGGTGGAAAATAAGTATTTGGTCAATAACAAAGGTTCAACTCAGTACTTTAACATAACCTTTGTTGGCAATGACAGAGGTCGAATGTTTAATGCTCTCATTGCTGAGAATGTCACAGCACACAACCCATTGTTGTCTTAGTTCTTCCTCTGTTTCACTAAAGGTGAATCATAAACTTGCATCACACAATCTCGTAGTGCTTTTTCGGAGCTACCACTAGCTGTACTGCCTGTGTCTGAATTGGCATCAGCTCATACAAGGGTGGGCGATGAATGAACTTTGTCTTCAATGCATTCAACAGGTGTGTTTGATGTACCACTTTGGGTTCACTGCTCCTGGTATCTGCTACCTTCAGCCATGATGTAATAGTCAGTGTATTCGAGGCATTCTTTTTAAGTATCGTTTCAGACAAATGCAAAGACTTACTGACATAACGTCATAAAAAACTTGAAATTTGAGAAACAGTTACTGTAGTGTAGACTTGATGAACTACCGGTGTCTGTGTTGCCCATGAGGTATTTATTCATTTATTATTTTTAACACATGAATTTTATTAAAACAAATTATGACAAGTCTGAGACATGTAACTTACACATTTTAGATTTTAATAATAATACACTACACACCACTACACATATCACAGTTTAAGAACTAGTGATCTGGAGTATCTCTACAAAATACAAACTAATGAAAATAACCTAAACATTAGTTTTTATTGCAGTGTACTAAGCAAATGACTTCTCAGTCGCTTTTGTGTTTGTAAGGTTTTAAATATTTCAAACTGTATATATTTTTTGAATATTCACATTCCAAATAGTGTGCTTGCATCATATCTTAATATTGACACTATGATGTATTTATGCACATCATCTCAGGACTAGAGAAACATTTTATTTATTTTATAACTACGATTTCCCTGCACTAACACTAGAGGGCAGCACGGGGCGTGATTGTGCTGTTTCCTGGCCAAGCTTGATCGGATCATTGCTATTGCTATCAATACATAGTATCTAATTATTATCCTCATATTCTCCTAAAATATTATTCTCCAGTAAGTACACCTGTCTGTCTCCCCCTAACCCTCTCCCTCCTAACACTCTCACTCTCTCTCTCTCTCTCTCTCTCTCTCTCTCTCTCTGTCTCTGTCTCAGTGTCATGTGATGTACGACAAGAAGCCTGTGCGCGGTGAACCGACGGGTCACTCGCTCGGGTATGGCTTTGTGGAGTTTCAGGAGCATGAGCATGCTCTCCAAGCCCTGCGACACCTCAACAACAACCCCACCATCTTCAATCCCAACAAGGTTAGTCCGTGTGTTACTGTGTACCACTGATGTGTATAATATATGTTTCAGTATTTCCGGCTCTGTGCTGTTGTAGGTTTATGTGTTGTATGATTACTGTCCTCGTGTGGATGTTATAAAGTGATTATATTCTAAAACTAGTCTGGGTTGTTTGAACAGATAGGAAGGAGAACTTCCTATAGCTACACTGGATGGCCAAACATCTGTTGACACACCTGATTAGTGATGTCTTCCTGCTAACTGGTTAATAATATGAAGCGTACAGGCATGGAATCTCAATAGACAAACAGTGGTAGTAAAACACTTTGTACTGAACACCTGTCAGTGCGTTTACATGCACTTAATCCGATCATGGTCAGATTTCTGCAGTTATCTGATTATTCAAGTGGTCATGTATACAGCATACTCTGATGTGGAAATCAGATTAAGTATTTTGATAAAGAGAGCTGGATTTTATTTATCGGATTAGACAATCTGCACATGTGCAAAGAGCGGCTAATGGAAAAATCATGCTTGCCAGGTCCGCTTTTTTCTTAGAGATTTCACTTATTTACATAGACCAGGATGGGGATTTTCTTGTGGGATCTGGCAACCCTGGAATTAAATGCAGCACCTGCTAAACAGCTATCGAACACTTTGTGGAGACTGAAACGCAATATATATTCAAGAAAATGAAGAATTTGATTATTTAATATTAAAAAGCGAAGTTTACGTCACATTTTTCTGTGAGATTATTGGCTTGTTGCAAAGTAGAAACCCGATTATTGCCTGGGTCATGTAAACCCGGAGGTTTCACATTACAGTGGGGCAAAAAAGTATTTAATCAGCCGCTGATTGTGCAAGCTCTCCTACTTAGAGAGGTGAGAGAGGTCTGTAATTTTCATCATAGGTACACTGCAACTATGAGAGACAAAATGAAATAAAAATAAATCCAGGAAATCACATTGTAGGATTTGTAAAGAATTTTATTGTAAATTATGGTGGAAAATAAGTATTTGGTCAATGAGAAAAGTTCAACTCAAAACCTTGTAACATAACCTTTGTTGGCAATGACAGAGGTCAAACGCTTCCTGTAAGTCTTCACCAGGTTTGCACACACTGTAGCTGGTATTATGACCCATTCCTCCATGCAGATCTCCTCTAGAGCAGTGATGTTTTGGGGCAACACGGACTTTCAACTCCCTCCACAAATTTTCTATGGGGTTGCGGTTTGGAGACTGGCTAGGCCACTCCAGGACCTTGAAATGCTATTTATGGAGCCACTCCTTCGTTGCTCGAGCGGTGTTTGGGATCAGTGTCATGCTGGGGAAGACCCAGCCACCTTCCATCTTCAATGCTCTCAATGATGGAAGGTAAGGTTTTGGATTTCCCTTTAACAGGATCAGTCGTCCTGTCCCCTTTGCAGAAAAAAAACAGCCAAAAAGAATGAGAATTTCATCACCCCCATGCTTCACAGTAGGTTATGGTGTTTCTTGGGATGCAACTCAGCATTCCTTTTTCCTCCAAAAACATGGCGAGTTGAGGTTTTTTTACAAAACAAAAAAAAAGTTCTATTTTGGTTTCATCTGACCACATGATATTTCGCCCAATCTTCTTCTGGATCATCCATATGCTCTCTGGCAAACTTCAGATGGGGCCTGGACATGACCGGTACTGGGACTTAAGCAGGGGGACATGCCTGGCACTGCAGGATCTGAAGTCCCCTCTCGGTGTAGTGTGTAAACTGATGGTATACCCTTGTTACTTTGGTCCCAGCTCTCTGCAGGTTCAGGTTATTCTATCAGGTCCCTCCGTGTAGTTCTGTGAAGCCCCAGGGAGATTATCAGTCGTCTTGTATCTCTTCCATTTTTCTCACAATTGCTTCCCCACAGTTGATTTATTCACACCACCTGCTTGCCTATTGTAGATTCACTCTTCCCAGCCTGGTGCAGGTCTACAATTTTCTTCCTGGTGTCCTTCGACAGCTCTTTGGTCTTGGCCATGGTTGAGTTTGGAGTCTGACTGTTTGAGGCTGTGGACAGGTGTCTTTTATACAGATAACGAGGTCAAACAGGTGCCATTAATACAGGTAACGAGTGGAGGACAGAAGAGCATCTTAAAGAAGCAGTTAAAGGTCTGTGAGAGTCAGAAATCTTGCTTGTTTTTGGGTGACCAAATACTTATTTTCCACCATGATTTACCATGAATTAAATTCTTTAAAAATCCTACAATGTGATTTCCTGGATTTTTTTTGTCATTTTGTATCTCATAGTGGAAGTGTACCTATGATGAAAATTACAGAGCTCTCTCAGGAGAACTTGCAGAATCAGTGGCTGACTAAATACTTTTTTGTCCCACTGTATGTGATGTGTATGCAGTCATTGTCCGAACCATTTTATGGAATGAGGTACATTTTGGATAACAGGCTTTGACTGTATTTGGGGGAAAAAAAATCTAATACAGTTGACATTTTCGGAACTAATCAAGACTAGGCTGACTCCTTCACACTTCTTGCCAGATACGCAGTTTTTATTTTCACTTTCAAGTGTAGGAGGAATTATTTCCTCTGTGCATACCACAAACCCACACTCTCCATATAGTACCCAAAGACTGTTTGTCTTCTTTGACAATTAGGTGAATCATTTCCTTGGGGATTTCTAACCTCTTGTGTTTCAATTTGTCTGAAATTATTTAGGGAATGTCTTGCCTGAAGGTTAACTGTCGCAACAGCGTTCATAATACATGTTCTCACTGGAGCTAAGCTGTGTCTGTACATGTACAGTACAAATGGTCATTTTGCTGCCGTGTGTTTCTTGTATCCAATTCAGAGACCCATTGTGGAATTCTCGCTGGAGGATATGAGGAAGTTGAAGATTAAGGCTATGAGGCAAGAGAAAAGCAGAGCCAAACCTGCTGCCCACTCTGGAGCTGAGAAGGTGAGTTATCTTGTAACCCACAGTCTGTTCAGGGCAGGTTATCAAAACACTTTCTCCACTCTCACTCTAATATAGTCCTCGTCGTAGTCCAACTTTTCTCCCATATGTCAAGTATGAACACATTTCATACTTAATGTTCCTATGCTGAGGGTTTCAATACAAAAGCAGTACATCCAGTGTAGCACTATAGGCCAGTCTTAAGATTCATTTCAGTGGGTACAGATGACTCTCACTACCATATTCATTAGTTCACATGTAGGCAGTGGTGGATGAAGTGTCCTATACCTGAGGGAAAGTACAGATTCTGCTAAGAAATATTTCTTCATTAAAGCCAGAGTAGAGTTTTGAAAAGTAAACAATTTTCATTGTAGTATGAGAAGCCAGGATAGCTTTTTTTAATATATTATGAAACCCATTATTTTAAGTCTTCTGAGTTAGTATGTCAGTGGGAAAACAAAATGTGAAATCCTACTGTGTTATTTATCCAAAAAAATGTTTAAAGAAGGAAAGTAAAAGAGCAGTTTCCAGACATTTTTTTATTGTGGTCATATAGCTCAATGGATGATTAAACCGATTTTACACACGTGGACAAAATTGTTGGTACCCCTCAGTTAATGAAAGAAAAACCCACAATGGTAACAGAAGTAACTTTAATCTGACAAAAGTAATAATAAATACAAAGTCTATGAAAATGAACAAATGAAAGTCAGACATTGCTTTTCAACCATGCTTCAACAGAATTATTAAAAAAAAAAAACTCATGAAACAGGCCTCGACAGAAATACTTAATATTTTGTTGCACAATCTTTTGAGGCAATCACTGCAATCAAATGATTCCTGTATCTGTCAGTGAGACTTCTGCACCTCTCAGCAGGTATTGTGGCCCACTCCTTATGAGCAAACTGCTCCGGTTGTCTCAGGTTTGAAGGGTGTCGTTGCCAGACGGCATGTTTCAGCTCCTTCCAAAGAAGCTCAATAGGATTTAGGTCAGGGCTCATAGAAGGTCACTTCAGAATAGTCCAGTGTTTTCCTCTTAGCCATTCTTGGGTGTTTTTAGATGTTTGTTTGGGGTCATTATCCTGTTGCAAAACCCTTGACCTGTGACTGAGACCAAGCTTTCTGACACTGGGCAGCACATTTCTCTCTAGAATTCCTTGATAGTCTTGAGACTTCATTGTACCCTGCACAGATTCAAGACACCCTGTGCCAGATGCAGCAAAGCAGCCCCAGAACATAGAGCCTCCTCCATGTTTCACAGTAGGGACAGGGTTCTTTTCCTGATATGCTTCATTTTTTCGTCTGTGAACATAAAGCTGATGTGCCTTGCCAAAAAGTTCCATTTTTGTCTCATTTGTCCATAGGACATTCTCCCAGAAGCTCTGTGGTTTGTCAACATGCAAATTCCAATCTGGCTTTTTTATGTTTTGTTTTCAACAATGGTGTCCTCCTTGGTCGTTTCTCCCATTAAGTCCATTTTGGCTTCTCAAACATAGACGGATGTTGCGATCTGACTCTGATGTTCCTTGAGCTTTGAAGTTCACCTTTAATCTCTTTAGAAGTTTTTCATGGGCTCTTTTGTTACCATTCGTATTATTCCGTCTCTTTGATTTGTCATCAATTTCCTCCTACGTCAACGTCCAGGGAGGTTGGCTACAGTCCCATGGGTCTTAAATTTCTGAATAATATATGCAGCTGTAGTCACAGGAACATCAAGCTGCTTGGAGATGGTCTTATAACCTTTACCTTTAACTGCTTGTCTATAATTTTCCTTCTAATGTCCTGAGACAACTCTTTCCTTTGCTTCCTCTGGTCCATGGTGAGTGTGGTACACACCTTGTCACCAAACAGCACAGTGACTACCTGACGCCCTATATATAGGCCCACTGACTGATTACAAGGTTGTAGACACCTGTGATGCTAATTAGTGAACACACCTTGATTTAACATGTCCGTTTGGTCACATTTTTCAGGGGTACCATCATTTCTGTCCAGGCCTGTTTCATGAGTTTATTTTTTTTTTAATAATTCTGTTGAAGCATGGTTGAAAAGCAATGTTTGACTTTCATTTGTACATTTTCATAGACTTTGTATTTATTATTACTTTTGTCAGATTAAAGTTATTTCTGTTACCATTGTGGATTTTTCTTTCGTTAGCTGAGGGGGCCAAGTCAAAGTCCTGACCTTAAACAAATACAAATGTTGCAGAAGCAAGTGAGGAGGAAACCCACCAACATCCAAGAGCTGAAGTCTGTATGGAGGAATGGACTAAATTCTTGTGTCATTATTTAAATTGTGTTCTCTTTATGAAAATCTGATGATGTTGAAGGTCATAGTTATGCAGAAATATAGAAAATTCTAAAGGTATGACAAACTGTCAAGGACCACTGTGAAAACAACAAATAGACTGGTGTGCGAAATTGAGGATTTTTTTTGCGGTTCTTCACTACTTAGTAGACCTACTGTATCAGTCATGTTGTTTGCATGTCTAAAGCACTTTGGATCTAACCATATACTGTTTACCACTAATCCATAGAAACAAGTTCATACGGCTGGAAATCAGAAGGTGGGACGCAAACAACCACAGGAGAAACCGCCTGTAAAGGGTAAAGCTGCACCTCAGCAACATGGATCTGAAAAAAAGTCATTGGGAAGAACCAAAGCGGCCATTACTCAGGTTTCAGAACCACACCAGAAGTGGAGCACGTCGAGCTACAGGATGGCAAAAAACGGCAGAAGGTCCTTCCCATGCCCTCACATAGAGGTCCAAAGATCAGGTAGAGACTTAGTTACTGTTTCTGTTAGAACATCGTAAGATCATTCTTAACTTTTCTGTTTCACTGGCACAGAAACCGGGATAAAGGCAAGCAAGTGGTCCCGGTCAAGAAAATAAAGACGATCCCCAGCAGGAAGGAGAGAAATGTGGTCCACACTCTGGAGAAACCGATACAAAATAAGAAACAGGTGAACATGTTGTATCCTACTGTGTTCATACCACTAGTAAATTCTCAGCCAATGGTGCTAGATTGCTGCACAGGTCAAAATTTGAGCAGATTCATTTCCTGAATATGTTAGAGACTGTGGAGGCCAGATGGTTAAGGTACTGGACTATGGCCCAGAAGGTCCAGCGTTTAAATCCCAAGTCTGCCGAGCTGCCACTGTTGGGTCCTTGAGCAAGGCTCTTGACCCAGAATTGATTGGATTGAATGACTGTATCAGTTGTCAAGTCTGGATGACAGCATCTGCTAAATGATGTAAATGGAATGTAAATGGAATACATTTAAGAAGGTGTGTGGTCTTCAACTGTGCTATTAATAAGAAATGGGGCGTCCTGCGGGAACCAGTGTCTTCCTATAAACAAACTTGAGTCCTGTAGTTTCCAAAATGAACATAATGAACCCATTTATCTGGTCACCTGATAAATATGAGTAGAATGTTAGCTTGAATTGGCTCAAAGCTTTTCTCGGTGATTGGAAGTGATGGTAATCCAACACATCAGTCTGCAAACCTTTGTTTGGCATTTTTTTTTAAACACAAACAAAATAATAAAGATGGGAACAATAAAGATGAGCACAGTCAAACCTGTTATCTCAATGTTCCCTTTTCCAGAAAATGGCTTGGATAACGTATTTGGATAGCAGGAGCTCATTTCCATTATTTCCTATGGGTAAATTCATGTCTGTTTCCTGTATATTCAAAACCCCACCCACATTCTGTTATATCAGTGTAAGATAGTGTTACAGGAAACTTTTTGATTGATCCTAAAGTCTGCTTGTTATCTGCATTTTGGCTGGGGCTTTGTCTCTCTAACAAGCCGGCTCTGCTTCACCTTCACCATCTTACTAGAGGGTTCGGAGATTAAAATGCCTTTTAGGTTACTGTGAGAATTTGAATAATAAAAGTTCGAATAGTGGGGTTCAGCTTTAGATTTAAGGCTATACATGAAGTAAATATAAGAACAATTGGAACATAAAACTAATTTTGCCATCCCCACTTTCTCTTTTCTAGTGCTAGACAGTGGTATCAGTCAGATGACCTTGTTTCTTTATCATGTTAATTGTATTTTTTTTACTTGCTCCTATTTTACCCTATAGAAATAGCACTAAACAGCCATGTGAGTGGACATTATTCCCTTCATCAGAATGCAGATATTGCCTGTTAATAATTCAGTAACATTGTTTTCATCATGCCTTTATCCTGTTTGCTACATCACTATATTTTATTATGGCTTCCCTGTTGGAGGGCTGTAAGGCTTAATGATTACCAGAACGTGTAAATGCAGAATATTTATTTTATTAGGAACATTTATAAGAAACAGCATGAGCAAGCTGTTATCTCATGCACCATGCAGTGGATAACATTAGATAAGTTAGTGTATTTATGTGATGGAATTTGCTGTTGTATATGAATGTGCAGACCGTATGGTGTCCAACATCATTTACCACCTTTACCAATTCTGTTACATTTTGTTCCTAAGAATTTTAGGGGTACCAGTAATTACAGACTGTAGTCCATCTGTTTCCTTACATACTCAGAGACAGTAGCTCACCTGTTGTTGCAGTTTGCGTTAGTTATCCTCGCATCAGTGCCTACATGATGCTGGTGGCTAGACAGTTTTGGTTGGTGGACTGTTTTCACTTCAGCAGTGACTTTGTTAGTAAAGGGGCTAGCAAAATATGTAAAGAAACAGATGGACTACAGTCTGTAACTGTAAAACTACGAATTGCATCTAAGTGGAACTGATAAAATGGACACATTGCCACAATTATTGGCACCCCTAAAAAAAAGCAGATTTTACTTTTACATTTTTCTCTTTTAAGTTTATCAGCGTGTCTAGGAACGTTCCAGCAGTAATCCATGAATATTTGTTTCAGTGGGATGTATGTGTATATACGAGGTGACACAGGGGTTAAATTCACTTAATCGTCCTTCAAAATGAGAAACACAAGAGAATTCACAATTCAAATTAGACAGGCTACTTGCATGGAAATGCCCAAATCAACCTTTAGGGCAGTGATTACAAAGTTCCAATCAACTGGAGCTGTGTCAAACTTGCCTGTGCAAAGACCCATGTTTATTTTGCCCTTACACAGTGAGGAGGTTGGTAAGAGAGACAAAGTGTCAAACTACCATCAGACTTCACCTCTAACGGTTTATTTTGAAAACTCGCAATGGTACTGGGACTTTGACTGGAACCTTGTTCTGGGACTAATAAAGGACTAATCTTTTCTTAATAAAGCCTTAACAGTTATGAATGTTCTAAATACAAATGAGAAAACATCATTCCTTGTGAATATGCTTTTTGCATCTATAAAATGAATGATTTATACAGAAATCTAACAGTTTTGAATTACTGTGAATAATATGTCTAATTTTTATAAGAGTGTATGAGCCTGTAATGTCATTTTTTATGACAATTATGGAGAAATAGTAAGAGTATTGGTTAATTTATGTAGTTTATGTCAATTGTGTGATTAACTGTGTTTGATTGCAGACTGCAAACCCGGTGAAGAAGTTGAAGAGTAAAGAGGATGATCACTTTGACCGTCTAGTCGAGCAGTACAAGAAGAAACTCACAGGCACATCAAACTCTAAAGGTTCACTTGTCAAGAAGAGCAAATGGTTCACTTGAGTCTGTGTGTCTGTATGTCTGTGAGTGTGAATGAGAACGTCAGAGAAGGACTGACTTTTTATTGCTGTCTTGTACAAGATTTGTTTTATATGGAAGCTGAAAATTATGTATTTGCTTCCAATCTGTGTTTTCATGCTGTGGGAACAGCGACTCTGCTTTTGTAGTTGTACCAGAGATCTGCGAATATACCTGCAAACTAAACTGTTAGAAGTAAATATTTGGCCCCAAATATGTTTGTGTTCTTTTCACATTTACTAGGAATAAAGAATGCCTGTCTAAAACAGAAATGTCAAAATATGTCAACCACCTTTTTCAGCCGGTTAAACATTGACTGGTAATAATCGGATTTTCTACTTTGCAACCAGGCTGTTTAATCTCTCACAAAGATGTGATTATAGACTTCAACCTTTATATAAATAATATTTTTTTTTTTTCTTGAGCATATAATGCATTTGCCGTTTACCGGATGCTGCTTTAAATTCTGGGGGTGCCAGATCCCGCAAGAAAGAAACAACAACAACAACGGGTCTATGGAAACGAATCTAAGAGGTTGTGAAGTTCGTCTCTAAGAATAAGAGGGACCTGCCAAACCCTGTTACACTCTCGTGTTACAGTTGCGTGAATGATCAGACTGAGAAAACTAATGAAAATGTTAGTAGGGGTATACAGTAGGGCAAAAAAATATTATTCAGTCACTGATGTGCAAGGTTCTCCTACTTAGGAAGACGAGGAGAGGTCTGTAATTTTCAATCATACGTACACTTCCACTATGAGAGACAAAATGAGGGGAAAAAAAAAAATCCCAGGAAAGCACTTGTAGGATTTTTTAAAGAATTTCATGTAAATCATGGTGGAAAATGGAGTATTTGATCACCCGCAAAACAAGCAAGATTTCTGGCTATCCCAGCTGTAATTTCTTCTTAGAAGCTATTTTCTGTCCTCCACTCGTTACCTGTATTAATGGGCACCTTTTTTTGACCTAATATCTGTATAAAAGACAACCTGTCCACAAGCCTCAAACAGCAGATCCAAATCAACCAGGGCAAGACCAAAGAGCTGTCAAAGGACACCGGGAGAAAATTGTGACTGCACAGGCTGGGAAGAGTGAATTAAAATAGGAAGGAAGTTGGTGGGAATAAAAATCAATGCGGGAGCAACTGTAAGTAAATGGAGTTGACATCAAGACCCACTGATAAATCTCCTTGATCTGGGGCCCCACGGGCAAAGAGATCTCATACCGTGGGGGTCAAAAGGATCATTGAGAACAGTGAGCAAAATCCCAGAACTACCCGGGGGCGGACATGATGAATGGCCCTACAGAGAGCTGGGACAAAGTAACAAAGGCTACCATCAGTAACACATACACGAGAGGGATCAGATCCTGCAGTTGCCAGGCGGGCCCCCGATTAAGTCAGTACATCCAGGCCCCGTCTGAAGTCTTGAAGTTTGCCAGAAGAGCAATGGTGATCCAGAAGAGGCTTGGGAGAATGTCACGTGGTCAGATGAAACTAAAATAGAACTTTTTGGTAAAAACTCAACTCGCCGTGTCTCTCATCTTTCGAAGTCGGAGAACTTGCACAATCAGTGACTGACTAAATATTTTTTTGCCCCACTGTATATGCTCTGAGAAATCAGGTTGATGAGATAAAATCCAGCTCGCTCTATCGTATTTCTTTATCGAATTTCTAGATTGGAGTATGCTGTGTACATGACCACTTGAATAATCAGATTACTGCAGACATTTGAGTAAGATTGGATTATTAAGTGCATGTAAATGAACTCACTGTTTGGCCAGTGGTAGAAATTGGAGGGAACTTCAATCTTCAATTTGCTTTGACTAGATTGAAGATGTATTTGTACTCTCAACTTTATGATTCTGTATAGTTCCTGTGTTATACTAGAACCTTGCCAGTATTGATGGCAAACCTATTACTAATTCTTGTTTTACTACCTTACCCCATTAGTTTAACAGCCTGAAACAATCAGAACCAATGTTTTAACAGTTTTTAAGGCAGTACTTGGACCAATCCAAAACAGACTCTCCAGATTCTCAAGGTACTAGATCCTTACTTGTGAACTCTTCCCCTTTAGCTCGCCATACAGGTTTTCAGTGGAGTTTAGATCTGGCTGTAACAAGACATTGTTTTACATTGGTCATTGAACAATTGTTTCTGGGTGTAGTTGTGTGTTTTGAATCAGTGTCCTTTTGACACATTCATTCAGAACTCAGTTATAGTTTTGTGAGATAAGTAGTTTTCATTTCAGATATCCTGGTACATCATGGGGTTCCATAGTGCCGTAAATCCGAACAGCCTCCTGGGGCATTGGGAGGAAAAACAGTCCCACAGTATCACAAATCATCCACTGTACTTAGTTTAAAAGCTTCTGTACAGTGGGGCAAAAAAGTATTCAGTCAGCCACTGATTGTGCAAGTTCTCCTACTGCATGGAGGAATGGGCCAAAATCCAAGCTACAGTGTGTCCAAACCTGGTGAAGACTTACAGGAAATGTTTGACCTCTGTCATTGCCAACAAAGGTTATGTTACAAAGTATTGAGTTGAACTTTTGTCATTGACCAAATACTTATTTTCTACCATAATTTACAATTCAATTCTTTAAAAATGCTACAATGTGATTTCCTGGATTTTTTTTTCTCAATTTGTCTCGTAGTTGAAGTGTACCTAAGAAAGATGAGAGAGGTCTGTCATTTTCATCAAAGTAGGAGAACTTGCACAATCAGTGGCTGACTAAATACTTTTTTGCCCCACTGTATATCCCACATTTAAAAATCCAAACCCAAATCGAAAAATGTACTGTAATTCCAAGTAATGTCTTGCAAAACGAAGTTCCATTCCTAGCAGGTCTAAGAACAAATGACTGTAAACAAGAGCCTTTGAAGTGATTTTTGTCTAAGATTAAATTACCAGAAAGCCAAGTTGAGAAGAAACAAAAAAGCTGAGTGAAGCAGGCAGAAAACCATCAGAACAGAATGAAAGTGCCTTTTAGCAGTGAAGTTTAATTACTAAATTGCAACAAAAAACTACTTGAAACCAAACATAATTTTAGGTCCACAAAACCTGCTGGTAGATAAATGCAACAGTACAAATTATTGTTTAACTGTAAGCCACTGTCCAAGAAAAAAAAATGAGAAGAAAAAATGAAAACAAACAGTAACAGAGAGAACATAAATAGGCTCCTTTTATCAGGGCTATATTTGCTTCTGTATGAACCATTTTCAGGACACAAGGTGCCCTTTGGACAGTGGGGTTTGATGGACATTAGTAACAGTGGTTCACAAAATCTGATGAGTAAATGGAATGTTAGGCATTTGTTAATCTTGGATGAATGAGTAACCATGTAGAAACATTATCCCACAAACATTTCAGCTATGATTTGTTGCACATATGTTTATGCATGAGGGTAGTTAATGGTTCACCATAGAAAGTAATGTATTGAAAAAGGAAAGGGAAGAAGTCTTTATTGTTTTATTGGGACTTCTTGTTTTGTAATTACACACCTTTGTGTTTATGGACTTTTGGCCCTATTAAGTGGACTGGACACATCTTGGGCAATCCCGTTTATGTACTGTGCTGTATTGTAGCCACAAATATCTTCACAAACATGAGGAAACTGGAGATGAAGGAAAGTGGTGGTGATGAGGCGGTGGGTGGAAGTCAATATGCAATGCTGGATGACACAGTCAGGCATGCTTTAGTGCATCACTTGTTTCATTTCAAGGAATAGAAAGAGATATATGTATTTGAGTACTGGTAAGCAACAAACTGATTGGATCAAAATTGTCCCAGTATTTCCCAGTAGCTTCAACATTAAGGGTGATGAAAACATGAAAGCAAAGAGTGTAAAACAAGAAGGCACTGTATAGTTCCAAGTTACAAAATAATATCGTTATAAAATGCTGAGCAGTGAAAACTGTTAAAAGAAAAGATAAAAATGAGTAAAGTCCAGAGCGTTGTGCAGAGTCATGAAATTGATTTATCTTTCGTTTTTATGTTGTATTTATATAAAAACTGTACTGTCTTTTAGAACCCACAAAGCATGGTGTCTTATTAAAAAACCCAAGGACTGAGTGCTTTTAGCTGGCTGGACCGATTTCCTGCAGTATCAAACAGCCAGATGGTTAGTATTGTAGGAAATGGTGCTGTTGACTTCATGGCTTTGTTTAAGCTTTACCTTGTTAGGACCGTCAGTTTATCCTTGAAAGACCTCACCAAACAGCGGACTTTTATTTTTAGTGCAACACTTAAAAAGTACACAAACATTACAAAGTGCAGATATATTTAATTCTTGGCATATGAAATAACTTCAATATTCATTTTGAGACGTGTTATAGTGGCATTTGACCAGAGTGTATGCTGGTGTTCAGAGGGAGGGAAGAGGGGAACGCCGTTCCCGCACATCGTAGAAGGTTCCGGGAAGGAATCTTCTGACATTCATTGACACAAAGGGCTGGGGTGAGGTCAGCATGCAATGAAATCCCAGGGTGCAAAACTGTGTGCATGTTTGCCCCATGTGAAGATGTTAAATTGGCTTCAGAATGCCCAGTACATTACGAAAATCCTTTGCACGCTGCCTATTTCCACCCTGATTTAGTGAATTTTACGCCAAAGTCATTGAGATCTGTCACCATGGCGATAACCATCCTGTGAGGCCGGGAGTTGGGTGGGAGTTAGCATGTGCTTTCCTTCAAGCACCCCCCCTTTTGTTTAAAAAAAAAAAAATGTACATTTTGCCATGTCTTTTGGCAGATTGACACCCTTGGTGAATTCCAAGTTTATCTAGTGTTTCTTTGATTAACAATGGAAGTTGATGGGGAGACAGGAATGCATTTATGAACCCCCACCCACTCTCCTACATGCACATATGCACACTTAGGCTTCAACAATGCTTTTACAAAAAATACCATAGTTCATAAAAGTATAAAATAGTCCTTTAGTCCATAAATATGTCTATAAATAAATACAACAAAATGACAGTACACCCAGCCCAAAGTTTTTCTCAGCAAGTTTTTAGCTGGTCTAGGTTCTGTATGAATCTCTGTAAGTATTTCTGCAGCCTGCCCACAGTCACTAGGCCCATCGTGATGTGGTATGTGCTATGGGTCTTCAGGTAGGCCTGCAGGTTCTCCCTGCTGCTTGTTTTCCTGTGCGTGCACTGTAGCGAGTTCATCCGGCCTTCCAGGAACTCCTGCAGTGTACTGACATCATTATACAGCTTGTTCATGGGCCCCTTGGGTAGGCTGCGCAGGACTTGCTGGAAGGTGTTCAGGGTCTCCATCATGGAGCCGAGGCCTTTGATGGGCTTGTCAGCCTGCAGCTCAGGCAGGAGCTCGGAACTGTCCAGGTTCTGGAATATCGGCAGCAGTGGCAGCTGGGAGAGATCATAAAGAGTGAAAATCCGGTTCATATTGGTGTCTTACATTGAGAATCAGTTTATTAGCTACACATACTTTGTAGGTACAGTATATACACATATCAGCCATAACCTCCTTGTTTCTACACTCATTGTCCAGTTTATCAACTCGTTAGTTAGTGTTAGTACTTGGTACTCCACTGTTGTTCTAAAATTACAAATCATCTGTCGCTTGGCAAACTTTTAGTCCCTTTTCCTCCTGTTTTTGAATCGTCAGGTTCCCCACAGGACCACAACAGATCAGGTACGGTTTGGGTGCTGGATCATTCTCAGCACTTCAGTGACACTGATGTGGTATTGGCGTGTTAGTGTGTGTTGCGCTCAGTGTCACTGCTTGACTGGTTGTGACTGGTATAATAATCTACCAACCAAAAACATCCAGCCAGCAGCATCCTATAAGCAGCATCCTGTGAGCACTGAATGATTAGAGGATGACTAACACAAACTGTAAACAGATGAGCTACTGTCTCTGACTTTACATCTGCAAGGTGAGCCGATATGGTAGATGTGTCTAATAGGATGGACAGAGAGTGGACTGAGAAACTCCAGCTGTACCGCTGTATCTGATCCACTTGCACGACACACAGTAACACACCATGATCACATCAGTGACACTGCAGTGCTGAGAATGATCCACCATCCAAATATTATCTGCTCTGTCAGGGCACTAGCCACTGACGATCAGGGTGAATTGGGGCTAAAAAGTATGCAGAGAAACATACAGAACTACAACTTTACCAATATTGTAAGTGGAGCTGATAAAACGAAACACGGGTGGAAACGTGATGGTCACCACAAGCCTCAAAACCAACAGCCTTCTGTGGTCAGAATCTGTTATAAGCTTTACACCAACAAGGTGGGACAATAGGGTACCCTGTATGGCCCAAAGAATGTAGACGCCATTCTAATTAGTGATTAGCAACGCTTACTGCTAAGTTCATAATATGTTCATAATATATCATACAGGCTTGGAATCTCCACAGACAAACAGGGGCAGTAGAATGAATTGAATGAATTCATAGGTTATCTCCTCCCCAACAAGTTAGTACAAATTTCTGATCTGCCCTTTTAAGGCTAAGCCCATATAGGAATGATTTGTCAACATTGATTGAGAACTTGACTGGCTTGCAAAGAGCCCTGACCTTGCACGCCATCTGACAATTTTGAGATGAATAGGAATACCAAAAAAGTTGTTCTGGGGTGATTTGGATTGGGCAAACTCAAGAATAACAGCGATGTGTTTGGGTGTAAGGGTATTTGCAAACTTCTGGCTATATAGTATACATGTTTTCAATAAAATAAGCAGTAAATGTGTCTGTGTCCCTCCCCACCCAGCAGTGCTGCTACACCTGCATACATACCAGTGCTACACTCACTACCATGCAAGTGTTACTTATAATTGGTACCTAATAAAATAGCAAAACTGGCAACTAAGTATAATACACATTGCAGGCAAATTGGTAAATAATCAATCGCCATTATTCAGCAGCATTCATTAAGCTGTTTGACCTATAGGTTTCTCAGACCCATTACCTTATCTCTGTAGTCCTGGATTCTGGCATTGATGGTGTTGGCTTGCTCTCTGATGATGGTTTTGAAGCTGTCTATAGGATAAGGACGGCCGGAGAATGCAAGCACACTCATAACGCAGGAGCAAAGGAGAGCTGGATACATGGCCATAGTTTCCTCTTTGTGTGCGAATGACCTTCCTTCTACATAAAATATAATAAATACATAATAACTACAAATTTACTAAACCAAAAATGCAACACAATCCTGTTTTACACCTGTTTATGCTGGTCAGGGTCACAGGTGAGGGCTCCTAGCCTACTGGGCATAGGCACAGTACACCCTGAACAGATGCCAGCCCATAGTAGGGTTCCATTTGTGCATCATTCGACTGTCATACAACTTGAGCTCCACTCAGGGTTTGAACCCAGACCCTCAAGGACTGCCATTTGCAGTCAGTGGTTCTTACCACAAGCCATCGGAGCTGACACAAATTAACATAAATTATTAAAACCTATTTAGGATTTAAGGATCCCCCAACACTAAATAGACAAATGTACAAAAAAAAACATAAAAACAGTATAGAACATTAAAATACTGTATATAGAGTGATGGAGTTGCTATGAAACCCCATTAAGTGCTGAAACAGACAGATAGCTTCCATAAGGTTCTGATTTCAACACACTGCATTATCATCTGTAATGAATACCTAAATATTTAGAATTTGTATTCCAGTTAACATTTTGTTTCCCAATTTCAGAAGTGGTCAAGTATAAACCATTATTATATAATACCACTATAAAGTCATTCTGTTTAAAAACAAAACACTACTTTATTTTAACAATTTTAACTGAATACAGATTGCATACCAAGTAATTCAAATAATAGTCATGTAGTCAGTATTCACAGGGTTGCACTATAGAGAGAGTGAGATAGTGTAACTTACCTTTAGGTGAGCTAGCTGTGTCATGCTTAGGCTCCATCAGTGCCGTGGCTTTATAGCTCTTGGCTGTTGACTCATCAGTGAATCACCTCAGGCTTTCCTTTCCTGGTGTCCCACAGCAAAAGTGGAAAGGTACAGAATCCCCAATATCACCCCAAACACCCTTCAGGTTCACTTCACTGGTGTATGTGTTTACTGTCATCATTTCCAGGACAGATCTTTGAGACATATGACTTCTTGGAACAGGCACTATTATAAAACATATCTCAAACAAATGCAGCATGAGTTTATCCTGTTTTAACCAGTTTTAGCCAGTGGATGTTCTCCTCGACACCAACACATTTACTTTGCAAACAGATATTGTGCAAATGTTGGTGTTCAGCTCTTGCTCTGGGCGTTCAATTTCCGAGGTGGCGCAACACCCCTAAAAGTGGTGGGTGAAGTTTAATGAGCCATTCATGTTGTTGGAATCCAGTATCACGAACTTTTGAAAATATTTACAACATACTTTATGGATATCATAGTATTGGAGTATTTCATAGGATATGCATGACTAAGATAATATTTTTTATATTTTAAAATTTAAGCTCAGGGTTAGGGTATTAAGCATTGACCTATTCTTCTGTAAACCCTGCTGTGTAGATCTAATTAGGATGTACTTTAGACAGCCACATGTATACATTCTTTTCAATGGTTAATTCTCATATTTTCTTTCACCTGTGTGGCTTTTCCTCCCTTATCCTAAAAACACAGTGTGGTTAGCATACACGAAGGCACCCCTTGAATTAGTTTGTGGGTGAATAAGTGTGATGCCCTGTGAGGGGCTGGTACCCTGTCCATAATGTATTCCAGGACATTTTTTAGATTCAAGCCTGCGCTGGATGAGTTAGTTACTGAGGAAAAAATGAAAATGCACTTATTACTCTGCCTCCATCATTTTTCCAGGGAATATCTACATTTCCTTTGACACTCCATCAATTATAGTCATTTTGTAAGCATTTAGTCTTTGCCCATTGCAATGCTATTAACTTTCCTTTCTTGAGTCAGCCTTATACAAGGGCAGACAGTCATTAATTAATCATTCATGAGTAGCACCACACTAAGCACCACAATTGCTGTCTAAACTGCTCTACCCTAATAAATAAGGCAGAACCAATCAAAGTCATCCCATGTCAGGGACAGAGGGTCTGAAGCCTAACTTGGAATTTAGTGGGTGGAGGTAGGGGTACACCTTAGACAGGGGAACAAGTCCATCTCAGTGTTCCTTACACTCAACTATCAAGTTGTAAACCTCACTCCTGCAAACCTAGGCCCTCAGGAAGTGCTGTCTCCAGCAGCTTGCACTTACCACTGAGCCATCAGAGCTGCCAGTAGATTAACTATTACGTATTGCAACATTAGTGCCACCACTTGGAAAGCACATGGTAATTATAATTTACCAGGAATACTTACAATAGCCTACAAAAATGTTTATATAAACCAATAAGCCACAACATTAAACCCACCCGCCCTATACCGTACATGTTCCCTGCTTCAGACATGGACTACACAAGACCTATGACAGTAACTCAAGTCAAGTCAGATTTATTATTAGTGCTTTTTACAATGGAGCATTGTCTCAAAGCAAAAACTGACTATACAATTTTTAGATTAAATGTTGATATAAAACCAATAAGCCACAACATTAAACCCACCCTGCCCTATACCGTACATGTTTCCCTGCTTCAAGACATGGACTACACAAGACCTATGACAGTAACTCAAGTCAAGTCAGATTTATTTTATATAGTGCTTTTTACAATGGAGCATTGTCTCAAAGCAAACTATACAATTTTAGATTATCTTCTAATATCTAGAGCCAAACCCAAATTGAGCAAGCCTAGGGTGACAGTGGCAAAGAAAAACTCCCTAACAGTTATGAGGAAGAAACCTTTCGGAGGACCAAGACTCAAAAAAGGGATCCAACCTCCTTGGGTGGCGTAGATGTAAATGTAAGAATGAAGCTGATTTATCTAAAAATAAGTCTTATAGTGATAGTTCACATAAATTTATGTAAATGTAAGTATATGTATATTGGCATCATGTAGTCCGATACACAGAGTCACTCTAAGATCTTCAGTCTTAGCAGGAAAGTCAGTGGTTGCACTTCGTGCCCAGCCAACCGGACAAGGGAGAGAGATACTGCCCTCTGGTGTCTGCCACCAAGACATTTGCAGATCAGATTTGTTTGTCCAGCACAACACACAAATGCAAGATCGGCTTTTTCCATCACCTCTTCCCGTAGTGCGTCCTGGTTATCTCCTCCCTAGGTAAGCAATGCACTTGCACCATGATGTAAACAAATAATGCTCAAATCCCAATTTAATTGCTTTTGGTGGTGGACTGGTGTCACTATGGGCATTCTGAATGGTCTGCAGCTACACAATCCCACGTCGTTCATAGCCAGCAATATATTTGTGATTTGTGCTATGGTACAGTGGTGCTTGAAAGTTTGGGAACCCTTTAGACTTTTCTATATATCTGTTATAATGGGACCTAAAACATCGTCAGCTTTCACGAGTCCTAAAAGTAGATAAAAAGAACCCAGTTAAACAAATGAGGCAAAAAAAAAAACTATACTTGGTCATTTATTTATTGAGGAAAATAATCCAACATTACATATTAGTGAGTGGCAAAAGTATGTGAACCTCTAGGGTTAGCAGTTAATTTGAAGGTGAAATTAGAGTCAGGTGTTTTCAGTCAATGGGTTGACAATCAGGTTTGAGTGGGCACGCTGTTTTATTTAAAGAATAAGGATCTATCAAAGTCTGCTTTTCACAATACACGCTTGTGGAAAAAAAAACATTGCCGCTCATCTGCAGTTTGCTAAAGATCACGTGGATAAAACCAGAAGGCTATTGGAAGAATGTTTGTGGATGGATGAGACCAAAATAGAACTTTTTGGTTTAAAAGAAAAGCGTTATGTTTGGAGAAAGGAAAACACTGCATTCCAGTATAAGATCCTTATCCCATCGGTGAAACATGGTGGTGGTTGTAGTATCATGGTTTGGGCCTATTTTGCTGCATCTGGGCCAGGATGGCTTGCCATCATTGATGGAACAATGAATTCTGAATTATATCAGAGAATTTTAAAGGAAAATGTCAGGACATCTGTCCATGAACTGAATTTCAACAGAAGGTGGGCCATGCAGCAAGACAACGAGCCTAAGCACACAAGTCGTTCTACCAAAGAATGGTTAAAGAAGAATAAAGTTCATGTTTTGGAATGGCCAAGTCAAAGTCCTGACCAGTTAATGTGAGGAAACCCACCAACATCCCAGAGCTGAAGATGTTCTGTAAAGAGGAATGGGCTAAAATTCCTCCAAGCCGGTGTGCAGGACTGATCAACAGTTACAGGAAATGTTTAGTTGCAGTTATTGCTGCACAGGGGGGTCACACCAGATACTGAAAGCAAAGGTTCACATACTTTTGCCACTCACTAATATGTAATATTGGATCATTTTCCTCAATAAATAAATGACCAAGTATAATATGTTTGTCTCATTGTTTAACTGGGTTCTCTTTAGCTACTTTTAGGATTTCTTTTAGGAAATCTGATGATGTTTTAGATGATATTTATGCAGAAATATAGAAAATTAGGGTTCACAAACTTTCAAGCACCACTGTAGCTTTTCTGTGTGACTGAACAAGACTGATATATATTTAGTATTTAGGTAATTAAATAACATTTTACTGTCTAATAACTGTTGAACACTGAATAAATAAGAGTGTATTCTAGAATGACACCATTTTACCAGTTCATTAGGTACTTTCAAAAGAGCCAGCTTGTGCAAGCAGTTATTTTTTTATTCATTGAAGTCTTCAATGAGGACTGAGTACAAGGTGTGGTTCAAGCTGGAGGAGGTTCTGTGATGTTCTGTGGATGTTCTAGTTACACCTTGGTTGAGGTGACAGTAAATCTGAACCACACTTTTCTTCATTATCTTACAGAGGAACTTCAGAGGACTGAGAAGTTCCCCTGGCGTCATTTGTGACCTCGCAGACCATTACATGCCTTGCTGTAGGACAGTGCGTGTTGTTGTGTTTGCTGGATATAATCTGCTGTCACACAGCAATGATCACAGTGTATAAGGGAATGTCTGAAAAATCACTGGTGAACCACCTTCACTAGTTCTGTTATCTGTAAGCTAATAGTGGTCTGTATAAGGTCCCTGGACAAAAAATTTGTCATCTTGGATGTTTATGTTGGTAGTAACTTCAAGCCTCTGCAGATGGCATTGCATGAGGATGATCAGGCTACAAATACCTGTGGGGTGTGCGAGAGGATTCATAGATTGAGAAGAAGTGGTACAGTGCAGTGAATGTCTTGTGTGATGTGTGAAAAATGAGTGGCAAAGCAGATGTTAATGATTGGCAAAAAGGAGTGATTGGGCATGCCAAAGGCCATAATGTAAAGGAAGTAGTTCAATTTGCAGGTGTGTCAAAGCGTACAGTCATACGGTTCTACCAGCAGTGGCAAATCCCAGTCTACAGGAAATTCTTGTCAGAATTGGGGCCAAAAATCAGAGACTGCTGGCATGTTTCACGGCTTGTGAATAAATATCTCTTTGCTTCCAGGCAAGGTTTGCTTCTAAATTCCAATTTCTGAGAGAACACTTTGCCGAGACCTGCATACCATGAACATATGGAGCAGAGTGGGACGCAAGAGGATTTCACTCACTTCTTCTCCCAAAATTTCCTGGTTACAGGTGTCGAAAAGACACAAGAATTTGACTGTTCATGATTGGGAACGTGTTATCTGGTCAGATGAATCTTGGTTCTTTCTTTATGTAAATGATGCTAGGCACCATGTTCATCGAAGACCTCAGGAAGGCTTTCTATGACGACTGTGTGCAAGGTGAGGTTCTGTGCTGTTCTGTGGGGGTTTTAATTACGTGGAAATGGGTATGTGGAAACGAATAACACGTGTGATGCATGTAAAAATATTTTGATGATTTATACACAACATGGACCAAAGTATATGGGCACCCAATCAACATGTCATATACAGTGACGCTTGAAAGTTTGTAAACCCTTTAGAGTATTCTATATTTCTACGTATATACGTATATATATTTCTACTCACAACTGAATGCCTTCACACTGATTTGAAACACCAGCCTCTAATTTGACCTAACTGCTAATTCTAGAGGTACACATACTTTTGCAAGTAAAACATTGTGTACGTTTTCTCAATAAATAGTAATTTTTTTTTTGTCTCATTTGTTTAATTGGGGCCTATTTATCTACTTCCAGGAACATCTGATGATGTTTTAGGTCATATTCATTGATTCATTGATTCATTCATTTTCTTATCAGCTTAATCCTGGTCAGGGCCATGGGAAAGTCGGTGCCTAGCTGGTGGCACAGGGCAGGAACAACCCTAGACAGGGCACCAATCCATCATAAGGCTCTCAGACCCTCTTACACACACACGCACCTCAGACATGCAAAATCCACACGCCACTAAGGGGTGGTAAATCATGAAAAACAGACCTAGACCATTCTTACTTCTCCAGCAGCATAACAGTTGGCATTCCCCTCAGTGATTCCAATCTCATATTGTTTGCTAGACTACCACATGGTCCTGCATGATCTTGAAATAGCTTTCCACGGCTCCAGAGTACAATAGTGGTGCGCTAACATTTGACGTGATGCGAGAAGGTCTGAGTTTTTGGCAGTGTAGCGTCTTCTTAATTGATACAATAAAAGTCACAGGTAGATCAGTTAATTATAATGGGCGACTGCATACATTTGGCCATATTTATTATTGTATGCATTATCACATGTCATGACAGTTGTCATTTAAAAACACATTTTAATTTGCTTTTTCTGGTCAGGGTCTCAGAAACTCCAGTACTGATCCCCAGAGGACACAGGTCTCAGGTTTAAGCATGCCCAGGATGGAATGCCGGTCCATCACAGGGCTGGCATGGGTCACTGTTGAGCCACCCAATCTGCATCCACTTCTTGATGCACAACCTGACTGAAAGAAAACACTAACTGGAGTGATTATGATATAGGCAATATTAAACATTATTATAGTGTCCTTTCAATGCTGTCATTGTACATTAACAGCCATGCCCAACTTCAAGCATGACAATGTTTATTGCTTATAATGAAAATCTCAAACAACGACTTTTTCAACAGTGTGTGACCCTTCTCAACAAATATGGTACAAGTTGTACAGTGCAGACTTGAAAGCATGGCCTATTGTGTTCACTTGTTTATACAAAAATACACATAACAGACACACTTCCTGAGGTAAACACAAAATATTTCTACATGATCTTACTGTTGAGACCTGGGAAACTGCCGGGAATTGGGACAACATGAGAAATTCAACACTATCCACTGGTAGATTAGTACTGTATAATGAATTCGAACATGTTCCTGATCCTTTATGACATTTGTACACTATTACAGGAACCATAAAATGTCTTTTGCCTGCTGCCTGAGTTTGAAGCCAAAGTTACGGGAATACAGTGACAGAGGTTAACAGGAAATGTTCCTATTTCTGTAGTCTTGCTGCTATTTTTGGCTGCATGAGGTAATTACTTTGAAGAAAGTAAAAACTGTGTGCTCCAGGCAGCGGAGTTTTTATTATGTCTCCTGGGTCCGTCTAGAAGGAAAATGCGAGAAGAGCATTGATTGCTCAGGAATGTGTTGCCATCTGTTCGTCATTTCAACTTATTATGCGCATTTGTATTCCAACTACAGACTATGATGATATTCCAACAGGCATACCAAACACATCCATGCCATTTATTTATGGTAACTGCACAGGTTCATATCATGTACCAGGCACAGGTACATATGGGGATTGTACCTGAATGGCATTTACAGGTAAATATGGCAAGGTGTACACAAAAGGCGATTGCTTTAAGGCTACACAGGATGCACAGCTTGCCTTTAAATTCATTAAAATGCATCATGAAATGTTTACCAAAGTGTCTATGCTATGAATTAATCTTGGTGGAATTCAATATTTTTGCAAATCAAATGCTCATATATATCACGGCCGTATCACACTGTTTGTTCATTAAACTCACACTCCTTCCAGTGAACAGTGCAGCATGCAATATTTGCCTTGCAGCCCCAATTTGTCATTCGCTAGCAATGATTCGAGTGTAGGCCAGTGCATTTGCATAGAAAACAACAACAATAAAAACATATTTAATGTTTGGACATTGTTGGAAAGTGTGCTTTTTTGTGTGTCTTGTCCTGAAGCACGCCTACTTTTATGATGCTCAGTTGACCTTTCAAAGTAAATCGAGAATCAGGAATGTGACTCAAACTTTAATAATTCAGTGCCAGTAAGTCTTATTATTTATTTACAATATTTACAGTTTACAAAGATAAAACAACAAGATGTGCTGTTATGTAAAATGGTTCCTTATTTTCAAAACCCACCAGCCACAACAGGTGTACACCTGTCATTCGGCTCTTTCAGAATGTACGTTCATGTATGTAATACCATTTGTTCCAGAAGGCTTGTTGAGAACCACAAATGAAGAGTACCGAGCAAATTTTTCCCATAAAGAGTAAAGTAAATTTAATTAATACATACTGTATAAGGCATTATATACAATAATGGAGTTGTATTGTACAATACTGTGGTGGCCTAGTGGTTAAGGTACAGGACTATGGACGAGAAGGTCCAGGGTTCCACCTCTGACAACTGTTGGGTCCTTGAGCAAGGCCCTTAACCCACAATTGCTTTGATTGTAAGAAAGTATCGATTATAAGTCTGCTAAATGCTGTAAATGTAAATGTACAGGTGCTCCCTGATTTATGATGGGGATATGTTCAGAAATCCATCACAAGTTAAATGTAACATGAACTGAGGAGTTTAACAAGTGTTTGATAGAGCGTTCTATACTGTATCATAGCAGAGCTTATCATAAGTAATGATACTGTAAGTAAGTTAATGTTAAAAACAAATAGCTTATTTTATAATAAAGTGTTGAAAAATCTTATGTAATTTAGTGAGTAATGGATTGAAAGTCAAAAGCAAAAGCAAAACACTTACTCTGGGAGCTAACATAGCTGTTAATGGTAACTGCAGCCTGTGTTCTGGAGGACTCAGGGCAGGATTTTCGTTTCAGTTTTCTGTCAATACAAACCTTTTTAGGATCCATGGAAACTTATTTGCACTAGGAATACAGTATTGTAGATGTATAAAATAAAGAAAAATGATAAAAATAGTGGAGATCTTCACTGAGCCAGAGCTATTGTGAATCTGAATCACTGAATCACTGTTTACTGAATTGTGAATCGTAAATCATGAATCGTGAATCAAGGTTCAGGAACTTTTACCATGCCACTGCTATAATATGCCACCTAATTTCAACATTAGATTAAAGCAAATCACCACTTAATGTGTCAAAATCTAGTAAAAAGCCATGAATATAAATTTTAACAAGAACGTATTATTGAGTTATTTGGGAGTTTACATACTTTGGGTCATGTAGCACATGTCAGACATATTTCCACTCTTCTCTGGAGATTTGTTTACTTTAATAACAAGCTATATCTGTGCAAACATTTCACAAGGCCTTTCCCTTAATAATCAATACTGCAAAGTGGAACGGACGTGACCATATACATGCACCTGGATGTGGGTTGTGGGCTGTGAGTGAGAAAATTTTGGCTCACCATCCTGAGTCTAAGTCCAGACAGTGTTGACACTAGCGATGGAACATGCCTTTTCATTCACACAGCGTTTATCAGAATTCCTACTGAAAAGCGAGAAGTGTGTGAGGGGGGGAGCAAAAAACAGTGATGGTAAGCAATTCTTTGTCTGGCAGTAATAATCGTCTCACTGACAATTTTGCAGTCCAGCTCTCACCCATCTGTGAAACCCTCCTGTGTTTGACACAATCCAGAACATGCAAAACAGCATAGCATGTGTGTTTTTTGAGATGCTTTATTTCTTCATTTTTAAATAGATTCCAGTCGATCATTTAAAGTTATTAAAATGTGGTATTTTAATCCTCTAACCCAAACCACCAGCTCACTATATAGTTCAGGAAAATAATGTGGATGGCATTCTGATGGCTTCTTACCTCTACCTACACCCTATTTTTAAACCACAATTCAGTGGTCAGACATACTGGAAACAGACAGATATCCAACAGGAGAGTCAATCAGAAAGTGCCCTGTCCCTGCCATGTCAACAGCTTCTCTGCTGGCGTTCAAAGTGCCTTGGCTGCTGTGAATCCCAAGGGGTGTTCCAGGTCGCCTGAGTTGTGACAGCTGAATCAGATTGTCATACACATATGAATGGCAGTCAAATAACCACATGTAAAAAATATAATTCTATTAAAAATAATTATTGTAGTCCTACATTTTTATTATTTTAGGTCATTTCATATCTAGATTACACACCCTACTACCATTACTTCAGTCAGAGAGTCAGAGAGGTTTTATTGTCATTTCAGCTACATACAAGTACATATTGAAACGAGACAGCGTTCCTGTGACGACTCAGACACTCCAGGGTATAGAATCAAATGCAGGTTTATTAAGACGTTAGGCAAGATTCGAAGTAGT